>JAYXSA010000080.1:1800000-2169666 GCA_037356195.1 Penicillium sp. F50 | reverse complement strand
ATAACGTATTGAGCAGGTCCTAAAGGCATACTACCGCTCGCATATCTTCTGTCCGGAAAGACCCGAAATAGTAATCAAACTCCTGTAGTTCCTTGCTTGAGCTGATAACGTGAACTAAGGCTTAAGAACTTAGACGCGATTGATGGATACGAATGGTCTTGAAATGACAGGAAGCAGGTCTAAGTACCTCTATATTAAGAGATTAGACTTCATCAACACAGCATGTTTCCACCGCAGGCAAATAGCCAGTTAGCTTTATACTAACAGATAGTGGATAGGAGGCGTATATCCTAGGAGTATGCCGGCCCTAGGGCAGAAGCTTAATGTAGCGTAAATTTTTTAAAGCCTAAGCACAAGAGCCCTCTGGATGTTAACTCGCATAGGCTAAAAATTGCTTTAACGTATATCTCGGTTCGTACGTAACATTTTGCCTCTAAGAGACCGGGGAAAATGCAAGAGACTCTAGATTAGGAGATATTGAGATGAACATTACAGCTAATGCCTAAGCCCAGGCCGTAACACGGGCTTTTTCCTTATTCGTGGTGAAGTCCATCGGTTTATACGCTGTGGATACGTCTTCCGGTATGGTCGATATCTGCAGCTAGATCTTATTATATTCGTTCTTTTCAAACCCTACCCGACGTATAGCATCCTTTAAGAGTGCCGTGTCCTTATCGGATAGAGAACGCTTATTGCGCGGACGGGGTATATCGAGGCATTCCCTACCATATAAGGTGTTTATCTTAATATAAAGCACATACTGGCCTAAGGAAGGCTAGCGCAGTGTCTAGAGAAGCATCTGAAATCCATAACAGCAATCTTCGAGTGAGTTCAGCTACAATTATCGATGGCCTTTCCGTAGTTCCGTTTTATATACGTGGTGGATCTGATAGGATTGTTGGGCTAGGATTACTATATCTCCTAGGGGTAGATATAAGGCGATTTCGCGAATGACAAAAGCCGGAAAGTCTTCGAGTCGCATTTGGACCTTCTTAATTTAGTCTCTCTTTAATTCGATATCTTCTTTGATTTCTGGCCCGGTATCGGCCGACCGCAAAAATGACCGACGGAGATGATATGCTATGTGCCGTGAGGTAATGCAGGCACATAAAAAGAGGGGTGGATAGGCGGGCCGAGAGAGGTAGAGAGGAGGGAGGACGGAAAGAGGGGTAGACGGAGAGGTGAAGGAAGGAATGCACTTTCATGGATGGTTCAGGAGCCTAATCCTTACGATCGGAGCCCTATCGACGCGGACTCTCCGCTAGAGGAGCCACTAGGCGAGAGTTGGACAGAGCGGTACAGTAACTCACCGTTAGGACAGGGCTCCTGTTCAGCTGCACAATAGCCACAACTAGCTATCCAGCTACCACAAGAAGGTTGGCCACAGTGACGATGATCTGTGCGTATACGACGCGCACGAAACAATCAACCACATGTTGGTGGACTGTCTCAGGTTGAATGAACCTCGAAGGAGGTTACGGAGAGAAGTTAGAGATGCGTTCAATAGCATACCGAGTCTGCTGGGTGGCAAAACCAAGGTGAGAGAGGTAAACCAGACACGGTCTCGCGGGCCACGACGGTCAATGCCGCGCTAGGCTTCGCCGAGGAGTCACAGAGGTTTTGTGGTAGCGCACCACGAGGCCAGCCTAATGGTGAGAACGGCAATTAGGCCACGATAGGCCTTGACGAGGCTCTAAGTTCATTTTCAGGAAGTAGATTACTCCACATGTACGTACACGGAGACATAGTTGGTGTATTCTGTACATCGTTCGCAGAATTGGTTTACCCAACTAGGCACAAATACGAATCCGTAGCTAGCCTAGCAGGCTATGGTTTATGATCCAATTCGCGAGGGGTCTGGGTGAATGGCAGGACTTCATAGTTATTAGGGGCACGGAATATCTTTTCCTTAGCATATCCGAATCAAGCATAGCGTGTGGTGTTAGAAGCCCCCAGCCTTGATTTACCACGTGTGTACCCCTGTCACAACTAAGGCCCCCGATATCGTTAATGAGGGATGCACAAATAAGGCCCCCTGTATCGTTACAAGGGATGCCAGAGTCTCATGTTTTCGTACTATTCTGGTTTATCCTGATACCAAATTCGGGCCAGTGATTGGTTGCTTCACACGAACAGCGAATAGCTCATTACATGACTCAACCACCGAATTCACACCCTTATCACAGAAGTAAGGCCCCCCATATTTATATTAAGGATTCCAGAGTCTCGTATTTGGGTTTTTTTCTGCCCTGGATGATTCCACGGGGCGCATAATAGCCAATAAGTAGTCTAGTATCCTGCATGTGCTATATCAGTTAGCAAGGATGGGGAGGCTATTAATTCAATTCTGCTCGAAAACACCTCACCTTATTTGGTTTAGACATGGTCATGTCAGAGTAGAAAATAGCCGATACGACACGGCCTTCAGATTCTCCAGCAAGTTGAAGGCTTCTGTGTTACTGCATAAATAGTTGCCTAACATATCAAATATGAGGCTCCTATTCTGCCAGTGGCCTTTCGCGGACGAATATCTGAGTTCGCATAAGGCCTTCCACGTTTCGTCTGAACCATGAGATTCTTTTCACTGTCTCTCGCCCTCCTGGCAGGCGTGGCTACGATGGTCTCGGCGCTTCCTGGCCATGGAGTTGTTCTAGAACAAGAGAATGTGCCATCAAACAACATTACATCCAAGTCTCTTGAAGCGAGGATTACCTCAACCCCGCTCTTGCTGAGGATATTGCCTCTTGGTGCCTCCATTACATGGGGCTACCTTTCGTCCACTGGAAACGGGTGTGTGAAAGGCGTTACCATTTAGCCTACGCATCATTGCAGTTCCTTAACTGACATTGAACATGTGATAGATATCGGAAACCTTTGAGAGATCAGCTCAGGTACGCCGGATATGAAGTCGACATGGTTGGCACTAAGCAAAATGGAGATATGGTAGACCGCGTAGGTGATCGGCATCCCCCTCAATGGACAACTATGAAACTGACAAGATTTAGGATGTTGAAGCACACATAGGAGACATTATCACCCAAGTCCAAACTGCAGCTAAGGGCTCGCTCCAATTCGAGCCAAATGTAGTACTCATTAATGCCGGCACAAATGACTGTCTTCAGTCGATAGATATTCCCAACGCCGGTGCACGGATGAAGGCGCTCATTGACATGCTGCTGGATAGTGGCTTCGATACGACTGTCGTTCTTTCGACGTTGATTCCGTGTGCTGATGCCGTGGGGGAGAGTCACCGCGGGAGCGTCAATTCTCAGTTTCGCGACATTGTCACACAGATGCAGGGTGAGAAAAAGAAGGTCGTTCTCGCCGACATGGATCCGCCACTACCATCTCCGGCAAATGGCTGGCTGGACCTGAGCACTGATTATGCCGACGTCATACATCCTAATGATCTAGGCTACTCAAAAATGGCTGACGTCTGGTACCAAGCCATACACTCGGCTATAACAGACGGGTACATCACGAATCCCGGGCAAAGCCTGACTATAACCTCGGGCTCAAGTAGCTGTGAGAAGCAATACGGAGACGGAGTCTACGCTGGAGGCCTGACTCAGACGGGTAGTGGCCAGGATGACGGCATCTACCTGCATGACAGTCAGTCCCAGGGCATTGTGTTGACTGTAGAAAGCGATTACGACCGGGGTCAGTGGTTCTTCGTCAGACTGTACTCAAGAGAACGGGACGACTTCGTTGGCTGGTATGAGAGAGACGACGGCTCGCAGTGGTACGGCGTCTGGCGGAATACGGGAGACTCATCGACCCGCTACGTCAAGATTGCCGACATGAATGTCATCATTCCTTGCACTCCTAGAGGAGTTAACTTTGTTGACATCAATGGTGATGGTCTGGATGACTTTGTGTGCATCGGACCCGAAGGAGACGCTTATGCAGCTATCAACCAAGGCAACGGCAACGGCGAGAACCCACCGACGTTTGTGGACAAGGGCACGATAATGACCGCCCAGGACGGCTATCCACAGGCACAAGTGAGACTCGGCGATGTTGACGGTGATGGGAGGGCTGACTATTGCGTCTTTACACTGAACGGCGACATGCACTGCTGGCGGAATGGCTGGATTGAGGACACTCCAGCTTACTGGCAGGACCTCGGGAAGAGGTTCACCGGCCAGAACATGGGCAATCTCACGGGTGTGCGCTTGGAGGACATAAACGGCGATGTGAGACCTTACCACACGCATTCATAATGTAACTAACCCGTCGCGTAGGGACGCGATGACTGGATGTGGATCGGTGACACAGGCGAGGTTTATACCCAGACCAACTCGCGGAGCTGCGAAAAGGGAGAGCTCGGCGATGGCCTCAACATTGCCTGGCGCCAGGCATTCAGGAAGGGATCAAGCTCCGGGGCGACCCATCTTGGCATGGGCATCAGCGGTGTTCGCGAACGCATTCACTTCGCCCGGGTCTACGGCGTACCTGAGGCGTTTGGATTACTAGGACGCCAGGATTATGTCTTCCTTGACCACAGCACAGATGGTAATAAGCATAAAATTGACTTACGCGTCTGGCAAAATTTAGGGTCTGGCTCTGCTAAGCTTAAAGCCGACGGCGACAAGTACTGCAACATGGTCGGCCACTCTAATGGCATGATGGACTATGTCTGGACGCTCTCTACTGGCCAAATGACCTTGTATCCTAACCGCGGTATGACGAGCGTGGTCAACGGTGGGCCCTCGTTTTGGGACGCCTCAATCGTTATTTGGGACCCGTCTACCTGGGGTGCCGAGCTCGATCGCCGAGACCTTCACCTTGTTGATTGGGACGGCGATGGGGCCTGCGATATTGTCTGGGTCGATCCTAATAACCAGAATAAGCCACAGTTATGGAAGAACCAGTACAAAGCCACCGGAAAATGGACTTGGGAGTACGACTCAAACCCGGCACCTGATCTCTACTGTCCCGAGACGCGTGGTATAGGTATCTTTGATCTTCCCGTAAAGTTTGCGGATATTTCGGGTAACGGAAAGGGTGACTACTTGTGCATCGAGAAAGATGGGCGTACCTGGGGTTTCATCCACAATACCGACGATACGTGGGAATATATTGACCAGTTCAAATACTCGGAGCAGAAAGACCGAGCAAACCTCAACTGGGCGGATGTCAATGGCGACGGTCGAGCCGACTTGATCTGGACGGACAAGTTCAATGGCGACGGCTGGGTCTGGTGGAACAACGGCCGCAAGGACGTTTCCGGTAGCCGCTACGAATGGGTGCCGGCTGGGCCGCGATATATGGGCAACCGCGCTGGAAATTGTATGCATTATCCCGATTTCCAAGGCGATAAGCGTGCCGACATGCACGCATTGACGGGGACTTTCACCAACCAGGCCGAGACATGGTTCAACGAATGTTCCCAAGATGCTCAGGGCGACGATCCAGGGGGCATCAGCGATCCAGCCCTCCCCACGCAGCCGGGCACGTTCGTACAGGAGGACTGCAATTCTGGAACCGGCCCAGATGATCCGCCAGACTTTGCAGCGCTTTGTGCCTTTACCTGTACCTATGGCGTCTGCCCAGCCCCGTGTACTTGCCTCAAGACCGGTATTCCTAAAACTCCCCCTGACAACGACGGTACTGTCGCCACTGCGCTACCGGGCGAGCCCGATGCCACCGACACACTCTGCGAATTTGCTTGCGCGCGCGGCTACTGCCCTTCCGACCTGTGCACGGTGCCCAAAAAACCCAGCACCGGTCCCTCGCAAAGCCCGTACTGCTTGGACGGCAAGTCGGTCTTCTCCGATTCCAACTGGCCCTGCATTCTATGTTCCGATCCGGGTCTAGCGGACACCGTCGATGCAGTCGACCGATGGAACTACGCGCAAGCTGACTTCGCTTTGGTCGACGGCTTAGCCAACTACGGTTCCAACGTTGGCGCCGGTATCATCGGTGAGGGCAATGTTGTTTCCTGGGTCGCCAAGTACTTCAATGTCACGCCAGGAGGCACGGAGCCCTCAACACGCGAGTGCTTCCTTGACAAACAGACAGACTGCGACGTTGTCGATATCTGTGAAGCCAATGCTCCTGCTGGCGCCCTCATCTTTGACGCTTTCCACAACCTCCAAGCGCTGTATCAAGCTTGGTACGACGGGACAACAGATGCTCATACGTTGGTCGCGGACAAGGTTGGCAACATCACCGCTACCTTTGCAACGGTCAAAACTGAGAGCGACCTTGCTTTTTCTCTTATCATTGATGTCATCGCGCTTGCCTATGGTCAAATTGCAAGTTACGCGTGGAACAAAGTCCTCAAAGATTCCGAGTTCTTCACAAAGACTGCTGATAGGAAAAATGATCATGGGTGGTTCAAAGATGCTTCAAATAACATGGTTTCCACCGCTTTGACGATTGCCAAGGACTCTGGCCAGGCGGCGCAAATCAAGATTGCTCAGACTACCGAGCTCGATAATAGTCTGGCAGAACTCTACACACAGTTCACTGGCTTTATTAACTCACAGCTGAATCTTCTTTTCAACGGCTCGGATCTTGACTCTCTACAGACAATGCTGACCGGTGGAGTGTTTGCTGAGAATTTCGGGGGCAACGTCAGCCAGGCGACGATGCTTCCGGGAATGGCGACTGTCCTCCTCTCTCTCCTGATTCCCCGGGCGTGGGCCCTGTCGACGGATGTTAATCCTGTCATCCTGATGCAGCCAGGCGCGAACAATCAGACGAACCCGTTTGAGCACATCTATGCGGATGGAAATGACAGTGACGACATCGACAATCAGTTCCACGGCAAACAGGGTGCGAATAATTGGGGCCTTTCGGACGATGATGCGAACAGGCTCAGGATTACAGTTGGCGATTACTCACTCTATATGTTCACGGTGCACCCGGGTATGGGACTCACTGCCGAGAAAGTGGGCATGCTCGCAGGCTTGGATCAGCTCACCCTCGACAACACCGTGTGGTCGAACGTTACAATGAATGACATAGTTGTCAGGTAAGCCCCAGAATCCTACGAGAAATACAAAGACAGCTAACTCGTTACCGTTTTACAAAGTTCTTTCCAAGGGTTTCAGCTGAACGGGAATAAGAATGGCTACTTCCTCGACCCGAGTAGTGCTGATGATATAATGTTTATTGACGGCGCGGGCACTAAAGGCGACTTTGCTTTCCAGAACTTCCTTGCGACGCCGGGATTTTTTACAATTCCTGTGTGTACGGTTGAAGACATTGTGTATAACGCGTACATTCGAGGGGTCGCCCCCGATGACTGCAAGTACTTTCCGTGCTGCGGCGTCCCTGATGATTGGATCCCCGATATTGACGGCTGATGGCCACGGCAGCTCTTCAATCGCGATCTTTCCCTTCTTTCTGAAGAAAATGACTTATTGTTAACGGAGGCGAGGCTTTGGGTGAATTTTTTATAGACAAGATGATTGAGAATTATTAAGGAAACAACCCTCTTTGCTTTGCTACAGGTGCTAGTTTTATACATATAGTGAAGCGTTTGGTGACCAACGCTCGATATTCGCGAGAGCTTTGGGACGAACTGCTCGGGAGAGACATCGAAGAACAACAGCCATCCAAAGGAGAAAAAGCATCATTTTACAGGCCATAGTATTCTGGGGAATCATCACACCGATATCGTCTAATACCTTGGGTAATGCGTTTTCGAAGCCCTCCATTGATTCGTAGAGAACGACACAGAAAAGTGAGGGGGGAGGGGTTTTCCGTTCTGGAGTTTGAAGGCTGAGGACTCATCCTCGCAGAAATCCCCCCTCAGATACAGTGGCAACCGTTATTGTCTGCGCTTACAGTATCACTAAATATTTTACAATCTATTTCTGTTTCATTTCCACATTGCACAATCTCTCACCAAAATTTTAATGGCCTCTATGTCTTCTTCAAACTTGATGTCTTTCATGCCTTCATGCTCCCCAGAGTCAATCTTCCCAAACGCGAATTTGAGTAGAGTTATAATATCCCCAGTTCGTTTTGCTAGCAGTCCCATGAGGCGGGAGGATGATAGATAGCATAGCGCAATCTACCCCACTCTGGAAGCGAGAAGATACATTTTAGCACGGCAAATAAATATGTTTGCATAACTTTATGTAGGGTCAGGGCTCGACTAATCGTTGGCTCTGTAGTTGGAACTTCATTAATAAATAACTCCACTAGATAATGTTCAATTGAAAAAAAAACACACCTGAGTAGCTCTAATCAGGCTTTACACAATGGTGTTTTCAAACCCCTCTATATGCCGATGGTAGGTGATCTGTATCCCGACATTTGCCTTCTGGAGATCCATCTTAATCAGTCAACAACGGCAAACTCGACAGAATTGGATGACGGGATCATGATGACAGGCCTTCCATCATTATCAGCGGGTTTAACGACATGATCATTCAGCCAACAGGGTAATTTCACTAGTGTCTTCGCATGCACTTCACGATCACCCCAGGTCCACCAGTCTACGCACCCACCCCAGTACTGGTATCGATACGTGTCGCCGGCCGTTGTATCGGGATGCAGGTCGAGACAGTCAAGGTAGCGCTCTTTGACCAAAGTTTCCCCCGGTTTGAGGCTGCGGAAGAATGCCGAATCCGCGACGTTGACCTCGACGTCCGGTTCATCGACAATCATCCACCCCGGATTCTGTTCGTCGTCAAAATAAGTCTTCCACTGCTCGTGGCAGCGGCGCTGCAGTCGAAAGTTATCACCAGTAAAAGGGTAGTCGTGTATAATGATCGGCTTTGCCTCAGCGCAGCTGGCCTCGTGATCTCCGTTCGTCAGACCTTCATAGGTAATCTTCACTGTGATACAGATATTTTCCCTTCGGAAAATCGTCGATGGGCCTTCCAGAAAAACACTGATGCAAGGGGTGCCAGGGCTACAAACAGTGTATCAGCCACGAGATAGACAAAGGTATCATTATAGCATTTCTCACATTTGATCCGATTTCTCCACCCGGGGGTCGTCAGGCTCAGACTCCGACTGTTCTTCCTCCTCTACCCAGGTAAAAGAACAGCAGGGGCCCCCTGGGATGACAAGAGGTGGTAACCCCGAGACAGCCGCTCCAATCTCTTGACCCCAATGCTCGCGTAAGGTGCCCCAAGCCCACAAGGCATATTCCGCGCCCGGCCAGAAGAGCTCGTATCTCTCACAAGCGACCATCTGGTCCCAGAACGGATACGGGTGGCCTATATTTCTTCGGAGAGTTTGGCCCGGGAGAAGTTCTTCTGTCTCGACTTCATATCCTGTGAGCTTGGTGGTCTGGGGAGGTGGTGGCTTGGGCGTTCCCTCCATCTTTTTCAGACCGTCTGGCGTTCGCTGGAAGAGCATGAAGCCAGATGGACCCCATCCATCGTGCAGGGAGCTCCAGCGAAAAATGCAAGGCTTGTAGCAGTCATCTTCCGCCCGACGGATAGTGATGATGAACCCTCTCGGATTCTTTAGAGATATCCCTGGACCGGTAGGCTCGACCTCTATGGATAGTCTAGGCGTGTTTGGACTAGGAGAGTTGGTTAGTTTTGGAACAGTGACCAGGTTGAGAGAATCTCACTGTCGATCATGTTCAGAAAATCTGATATGTGATTCAGTTTCAGGTTCCATAGCCGGTTGAAGGACGCTATATGTTTTAAAACGTATACATGTAATTCATTAGCGCTTAAACACCCGCGTTGGAGTTATAGTGCGATTATTTCGGACCTTGATAAATCTATCACTCGGTCGGCAATCCAGCGAGGTTTCCGCAGATATAGTCTTTGCAAGTGAAAATCAAAGAAAAAAATTCACCGAACGGCTGTGATACACTAGAACGGCTAGGATTTTGCCGTAAATGGGCAAATTTGACCAGTTGGAAGATGTGATGTTTTCGCAAGAAATAGCTGAGGTCGAGAATTGAATTGCCTACCCTCGAGTATTGGTATCCGCTAAGCCTAATCGGGCTGGTCACTAATAATAGTGGATCTACACTGGATACCTTGGCATAGAGTATCGCTTGTACCTTCCTCTGTGCCGCTCTTACCCTAAATTGATAGATATCTGGTAGACATCTGAGAGTTATCTCCGAGATATTTCCTAGATTTATTCTAGATATCTACCTACGTGGCTCTTTCCCTCCCTTATTACCCGCCTTATTAATCCTAACGCTTACTCCAGGTAGACGCTATATTAAGCGTATAAGTTAGTTGAATAAACAGGCTTAGTCGGCTACCGTTAGAGACCACGCGCAATACCACCTCACAGGCTGCAATCTCTTCTCTATCCATCTAGCGCCGGGACGTCAGCGAGGTTGTGGCTCTATACGGAAAAGCGGACTTATATAGCGGAAAATTCCACCGGCTCTAGATGTTGTGCTCGGCTGATAGGAGACTACTAGGACTTGATCGAAAACTTATTAAAGCTGGTGGTCTCGCTGCAGTCAGTTTCCCACTTTCCCCTTCGCTCACATTGGCACAATGAATTGGTTTGCATGGATTGTCTTAGTGCTGACTTTCCAGGTCATCCATCAGGCAGATGCAAAAGCTGGGTTTGCCCATTTCATGGTATGTGCTTCCTCACTGGACTTATCACAACGAGGGAGAGCTCCCACTTAGACTCTTAAGGTCACGAATGCGGAGAATTACAATTCTTCTGACTGGGAGTCATTGGGTTAGCTCAGGATGCCCATATCGATGCCTTCGCCCCCAATATGGCTTGACAAGACAAGACAAGAGCGATGACGCTTCCGTAGCAATGGCCTTTGCTGCTTCAAACTATTCTTCTCCTTTGACTATGCAGTCAATCGACCATGGGACCAAAATGTTGTTTTCAGTATAATACAAGAATACGGTTCCTACCCGGCACACTTCCAGTATAACGGAAGGCTATTCGTGTCGACCTTCGAAGGTCCCGGTAATACAGATGACTGGGTGACCATCAAAGCAAAGACGAATTGCTTTTTTATGCCCGACTGGTCTTCTGTCGGTGCTCAGCCGGCCTCGCAAATGGAGTCGCCGACGGATTTTTCAGCTGGGCTGCATGGCCATGGGGAAATCAAACTATGGATACCTTCACTGATGCCTCTTAAATCCAATACCTGGACAGGAAACCATACATGATGGCTATTTCGCCTTCATTCTATAATCATCTACCCGGGTACAATAAGAACTGGCTTTGGAACAGTGGTAGCCTCTGGTTCGATCGATGGCAAGAGCTTTTCGGTTCAGACCCAATGCCAGAATTCGTGGAAATCATTTCTTGGAACGATTATTGTGAATCCAATTATATTGGCCTGATTCGCAAGAACGCTTTGGCGGCCCTTGATATCGGTAAAGCGCCGTACGACTACGTGACAGGTTACCCCCATGGCGCCGGGCACAATATAATTCCCTTCTTGATTGATCTGTAGAAAACTGGAATTGCTTCTATGGGCAATAATATTGCTACCTTCTAGTTCAGACCCAATCCGCCCGACTATTGGAGTGTGGGGGGGACCGCCCTCAATACCGCCTCTCAATTGTAGATAGAGTTCAACCCAAAGGATAAATTAGAAGACCGGATCTGGGTGATGAGCTTATTTAGCAACGAGTACGCTGACGTTTTTGTCTATGGCCCAGTGGTAAAGTGGCGCTCTCAGCCGCAGAACGATGTTTCAGGAGAGGATGATATTGGAGCTGGTGTCTAGTTTGGTGGAGCCCCTGCACCTCCTGGCATAGTGAGAGTCAATTTGGTTGTTCGTGATTCATCGATCAGCTCCCTCCATGATATCAAAATCACCACGTCGTATAATAGGAACTTCAACAAGTTTCAACAAGTTCACTGCGGGGGTAGGAAGCATTGGAACGGGGAAAGCCTTTGGCGATATCTACTCTATGCCAATCGACCTAAAAGACCAAGTGTGCGTGGAAGGGAAAGGCGCCTACGACTTCAATTCCCTCTGCAACTTTACTTGCTCCTTCGGGTATTGTCCTATCGGCGCATGTACCTGCGAACAGATGGTTGTTGCGCGTACCGAACCCAAGGCGACGGGCATGACGGGCTATCCGGCCGAGTGGAAAGATCCCAACTACATAAGACTCTGCAGCTTTCGCCTGCAACTACGACTATTGTCCATCCGAGATGTGTGAAAAGACTGAACATGCTATGCCAATTCCGGCAGTCTTGGACTTCCTCCCACCGGCCTGTGTTGCTAGCTCAGGAATTGGCGAATTCGCCCGGCTATGTTCGTACGCGTGCAACCATGGGTACTGTCCCATCAAATTTTGCACCTGCACCACAACAGGAGCTCTCATCCAGCCGTCCCCGCATACAGAGGGCCCTGGAGAGGCAGGCCCTAGCTATTTAAAAGTTTTCGATAACTTATGTGACTTTTCCTGCAGCCGGGGTTATTGTCCATCTGGAATTTGCAGATGGAAAGACGGGGTATCTATCCCGAATATGAACTATCAGTACGCTGATTCGGCCATTGCAAAGTGCGAAAACTCGCAGAAGCAGGTGATTGAGCTAGAGCTCCAGTACGCGTTAGAGATGGCACAGCTCTCTGCCGCCAAACTCGAGCAAGACGACTATCTCGATAATTTCTCAAATGAAAGGCGATACGCAGTTCATATCCGACACGAAGGAGACCTTTTAACGGATCGCCAGCTTGCTTGCGGGCAATGATCCAAACTTACCCGTGACGCTGGCCTGCGACCCATCTGCGAAGACAGAGCTATATACGGCTGGATACGTTGCCTTTATAAACAATAAAAAACAGCGATTTGACCTTCTATGCGCCTTTTTTCAAAGTGTCCGAGCCAGCGATCACAACGCCCCAAACATAGCCCACCAGAGATCTGCTAGGAGACACTTCAGTAGATCTTCGCAAGGCGTCTAGATCCAGATCGGCTATTCTTGTACATAAAGCCGCCCACACGAAATATGCGATACTTAGAAAATTATTGTAAGTAACGTCGATTATCCTTTCATTATTTGTAGCTACCCGCTAGGAAGCACCTATAATATCACGCATAGCTTCAACGCCTACTAGAAGCTCGCCTATAGCATCTTGAATTATATACCCCGTAAGTCAAGAAGAAAACCCTAACAATCGGAAATCTATTACCTATAGCGGTCCCTATTAAGTACTCTATCCTAGTGCTAAATAGTAAGATAGTCGAGGGTCTTTACAAGGCCGAGCTTGCTCGGAATAATACAGAGAATCACTATTTATTAGCAGCCGGTGTCTATTTCGCAGCAAAGACCGCTACAAGATCCCTCTACTAAACCTCCCTACTACAAAACGGGCTAATAAATACTTTATAACCGACGACTACCTCTAGTAGGATAATATCGACTATAATATTTCAGCTATTACTAGCTAGGTGCATTTCGGAGACTTTTTCGCCGCAGGCTTAGGCACAGGAAATACTTCCGGGGACGGCTAGGTAGGATCGAATAATTTCGGCAAACTTTTGTACGATTCTTTTGAAGGGGGCTACAATTACTAGAATCTAAGATATTCAGGAGACACTGTCACTAGCCTTTACGACAAGCTTCACGGGTAGCAGAACTCGACAGTAGACAGCTTTGCTACTATAACGATCGGTGGCAATGACGTAGGTTTTTCGGATATCGTTAAAAATTGTATTCTAAGATACTGGAACGCCATCAATAGCTCGGATGCTCAGTGGTGCTTTAAGTACAAACGCAACGCTAGGAGTATTATGCCGGATACTGGCGGAGACGGATTACGGTACAAAATCACCTCTATTTACCTACGGATAATAGGCTTGACCTAACAGAATCCGGTGAGTATCTCCATACATTGATTTAAATACCTGTGCTGACTGGCTGAAGAATTTCAATCTGTATATCGCCGGGTATCCGACATTCTTCAATGCAGATACAACGGAATGCAACGATGTTTCCTTACGCTACTGGAATTGGGACAAGACGGATTATTCTGACGTTTGGCTATCTACCAGCGTGATAAACGAGAGAAATGAGAGAAATGGCCTAGTGATATCCCTGAACAAGGTCATCCAGCCCGCGGTCCTGGACGCAAATAACCTGGTGTGCAGAAACGTCACTCACTTCGTCGACTTGGACAGCAGTTTCGAGGGCTACTGCTAGTGTGAATCGGGCGTGCAAGAGCCGGATTCTAGTCACACGAGTACGGCATTTTTCCTCAGCGGCTGGCCGGACAGTCTCGAGGGAGGGACAATTTCGATCACTGCCGATGCGAGCGCTGATTTGAGCACCCCGGAAGCAAGCAACAAGCTTCCACTCCCCGATAGCAACACATGCAATACAACTCTTGGTGTTGATCCCGATCCTGTCACGGTGTACTGGTGCGATCTCGCGTCCACCGTTTCGTCCGATCCGGAGGGAGATCTCTCAATACAGCGCTTGCGAGCGGGAACGTGACCACTTAAAATGTGTCTTGGATCTTGCCGACTACTCGCTGAATCAAGAGGTTGCACCCGCGAGGTATCGGCATGGGTTCCTACCGCGATGCCATTTTGGCGGTCAAGCAGCGGGTCGAGTACAGTTATTGACGTGTTGACGTTATATGGCCCATACAGCGATGCATCTAGATACATTTCGATCTTCCTGCCCTTGACTATCTTTAATGTATAGTTACTTATGATATTGGTGGTTATCAAAAAGTTCAATTGTTTCGATAGATGCCTTCCGTAAACTCCCCAAGCGCCCCTATTAAAGCGGCCTCATGAAAAAGGAAATTTTATTTTGACTCTACACCATCATGTCTGTAAAGAAAAACATAGGCCTGACCTTTGCATATGGAGGTATAGAACATGAGTCTCCTATGCGACCTATTAGGAAATGATCAATTGTAGGTAGAGTATGTGAAGGGCTGTAGCAAAATTAGATCAATCGTACTACTAGGCCAATATACTCTTTACAACGATCGCACCTTTTTCATCTTCGCTACTATCCCTGCTGCGCTACCCTAACCGTGGGTAAAAGAAAGGGACAGGCGCGAACCCTTGTTGACCAACACGACACCTGCCCGCGTCGAATCCACATATACGGAGTAATGAGGATCCACTCCACTTTTTTCAATATCCAACAGTCAGGTGCCAAAAGGTCTTGCTCAAGAGTAACACATTATTAGGGCAAAGCTTTCGCACCACTTAATGGCTCAAATTGCTAAACGCCGGCATTGATACCCAGCTGAATCCAATCACAGTTCTCACTCCCGGTGAAGCTGTTCTTGAACATCCAATCGGAATTGCAAATTTAGTCGTTAGGCTAGTTAAAACCCGCCAAGGATGTAACGTGGGGGCTAGTTAAAAACCGCCAAGGGTGTAACGTGGAGCTAACTAGCAACCGTGAAGCGAGAAGATAACATTACTAGGGGCTCCATCCTCCGCTGTTTGCTATATCACAATAGTCTGCCCCTTGAAGGAGCGAAATGAGAGGCATCCACTTGTCAGATACCTGACCTTTCAAAATTTTTAAAAAACCGATCTGTCCCCTTTTATTTCATGTTCCTTTTTCCAAAGGTCCTACATCAATACATTTAGATCTCAAAGATGATTGTCAATGTTATTAGCCTGTGAGTACTGATTCTCTAAGATCAAATTTCCCGCACTGAACGCTGATAAAAACAGCATTGTACTGGGTTTAGTCTTCTATTCTTTCCTCCCTTGTATACGCCATGTCCGGCAGGAGCAGGGAGCCAGTCACATCTCATTGGCCTATCTCCTCTTCAATTTCATATGTTCCACAGAGCATGTGTTCTTTGGCTTCTTTAACAATGTTAATGTCCCTCTTGAGCCCGAGCTAGGGCAATGGACCCATCATCCCCGTAACACCCTTGACTGGATCAATTTGATCCAATTGATAGGTGTATGTGCCTTGTTCGCTTCTGTGTGAGTTTAAAGCACCTTCAGACTAAAAGAGTTGACAATTATCCAACGCTTACACTATCATATGCAGGTTCGGGCTCGGCCTCTACAATAGCCCTGCTAGTCGTCTTCGCAAGGGCCTAACAATCACGATTTATATCGGCTACCTTATGATCTCTCTGGTGCCACTCATCATCGATTCCTTGACGGATTTCTTTTGTTCTACACAGAAGCCAAACTGTCCCGAAGTCGAACGCGACGTTATCTTCTTCTTAGTGGTTGTTCATAGCAGCTTGCTGCTTCCATTTTTCACCGTTATACCTTTAGCGATCGGGTTTTATCGACAAGCACGAAGGCCCACGCAAAATCTGAGTCTATTTGGGCTGAAGGTCCAAGCAGCAGCTTTTAGTCTCGCGGCTATCTCGTGGGTTTTGAGACTCTATTTCCCATGGCATCTATATCGTGAAAATCCCCGTGGATCCTGGCCTCTCCATCTAATCCTCCCGGCGTGGTACAAAGGAGTTGGTTTTGTAGCCATTGATGATGCTGCTTTTGCTCTTGGGCAAGGAATTCTGTTACATCTGGGCCTGCGGCAGCAAAAATCCGTCATGAATGGCGACACAGAAAGACAGCCGTTATTGGCTCAGAGACTTGGGGATCTTGATTCTGCGTCTTAAGAAGCTATAGAGGCTTTTAGTGGAATAGAATGCGACTAGCAAACAAACCCCTTCTGATAATTCCTACGGAGTGATTTGCCCGTAGTGCCTGAGAAATTGCACCCCGAATTAGCCTGAAAAGAATTGAGATTATTATCGAGTCGATACAACATAGCCCGTGTCGTCTTTTGGTCTACTGTTTGTAAAAGCCGGCCTGATAAAAGGTTAAGTTCGGGTATTTTCGTATTCTTGGTATTGGGATGGTAATATTAACTGTCTGTTCCAGCTTTCCTGTCCAGATTGTCTATAAATACGCACGGCCCTCACACAAGTTCATAATCCGAACTCATTCCACTTTTCTCCTGCCATGGAACCTGAACTTGCAAAAAATATTAGAGTCTCTGGAAATGATAGGCTGTAAGTCATTTATTGTGGGAATGATGCCATTGCTCCCTTTATCAATAAGTTTAAATACTAACTAGGCCCAGTCCAAACACGCCTATTCTCTCCATCGAGATATTACCCAGTATTACTGTCTCTCTCGATTGCCCCTTAGGTATCATGGTTACGATTCGTCGAGAAGAGGATGGGATTGACAAGCCTTGCATCTTCCGATGGGACGCATACTGTGACGCATGGGGTCCCTCGGGCTTTATGCTGTTCAAACACACGTCGGAAGGTTTGAGAAAGGTGGAGGGCAATCACCGGCCTGCGCCTCCCGAGACTTTGGAGTATACAGGATGGGATGCGCATTTTAATGACCTTCTACCTGGTCAATGTCTCAAGAGGAAAATATCTAGTCTCCCCCCATTTAGGGATCAGCTGGTCCCAGGTGAGAAATATGAGCTGCTCTGGCCAGGTGCTGAATATGCGCTGTGGGACTGGGGCACTCTCCGTGAGCATGTCGGTCACACAATTGGCATGGGCACTGGAGTACCCCATGCTATCATTCCCGGGGGAGCCTGCTCCTCTTTAACTGTCATACAGGAAGCGCAAGTCTTCCCGCGCGAGCCTCCTCCGTCACCTATTATCAAATCTGCGCGAATGTAAGAGATGCGCAAGATGGAATCTCTTCCTTAATTTATTGACTAATTCGCTTCTCTCCAGCCCCGGAACACCTTATCTCAGTGTGAATCTAGAAGGCCCGTCCGAGATGCATTTGGAGCGGCAAATTTCGATCACGATGAAACTGACCTACGATGGCATAACAAACGAGGATGGCGAAGCAGTCCCTGTGGAGGATAAACCAATCATTATACGGAAATTTTGTTTTTCATTTTCAGAAAGTTTTCAATTATTTCGCCGTCGCCACGATTATGATCAGTTGGATTCAAATGATGATGAGCCGGAGTGGGATATATATCTTGACGACCAGTGGAACTTCGGTTATTGCCTCGTGGATGGCCCCGATGTTGAAGTCAACGTCACGGATGAGGACTTATTCTTGAGCCTCCACCCAGGAGAGATCTGGATCAAGACATTCAATTTTGATCTCGGTGACTTGCACGACGATACGGCGGTCGGTGATTCCTATCGATTCCGGTATTGGGGTGGCTACGTTGAATGGTGGATTTGGGGTACCAGAGAAGAACATGCCAATACTACGGTGAAAGTGCCACCCTGGAGGGGTGCTGTTGTTGATCCTGTGGGCAATGAAGGGAAACCGGATATTGTCATACCCGGGTCTAATACCGTCGAATTTGTTGTCGTTGGCAGCAAAAAGGATACTAGTTCTTAGCATAGGCTTACTGTCATCTGGTGACAAGAATATATCGAAATTGGGCTAATAATGATCGGCTTATCATAAGTCCCTATAGTTTTTATAAATCGTTCATACACGGTCGGGTCAGGTCTGATGCACATGAATCGTTCGTGTACGATCAGGTCAAAGGGTCTTTAATCCCAAAGGGGTTATATATGCCGGGTCAGTTGTTATAATTGTTACGCGTAGCCGGCTGGTCACTGCGGGTTAGAATATCCACGGGCATTATTTGTGATTGTTAGCCGTAGGCCTTTTCCGGCTCCTGCCCTGAGATTCCAGCCTTGGGGCCCTCTGGTGCACGGTTTCGGGTCTACATTGTGAAATCGTTGCCCTTCCCTCCCCCCGCTCCCCTTTCTTGCGGGGCCGGAAAACCTTCAGGGCCCATTGGGGCGCGCCTGAGTATACCGAAACACACGTGACTCCACTAGCGCGGTGATGCCTTGAAGAAAGATTGGCTCTCGGCTGCCCCTCAGCCCGTTACGACCCTCAGGTGCTGAAGGTGCGTTACGGCTACTACTAGTAATGTCACACCGATATCTTTCTTCAATTTGGCTGTCTAGTATCTAATCAAGCATTTATCTATCCACATAGAGCAACTAAGCCAGAGACTTGGAAGAGCTGACATTCTGTTTCCGTCGAAATCTCTAAGCAGCGCTGGTCGCCATAACGAGACCAAGGTGGCCACGATCCATGCTTGGGGCCATCCCATTAATCACGCCGGCCGAGAAATTCCGCAGTCTGCTTTCAGAATCTCTTGCCTCCACTCATTGACCCAGGGAGGGTAAGCTTTCTGCAGTCAGCTCAAATTCCACATATTGCTAGCGTAATAGCGAGTGTTGAAGTTTTATCGCAATTAGGCTTGCTGGGCGAAAATGCTTGGCTTAAACCTCTTGCTGAAGTGGGGACGCAAGCGGCTGAGCAGTCGACGACTTTTAGGGCCTACAGGGTCCGCAGGAGTCATAGGAGGAGAATACGACCATCAAGTCAACAGTAGTAGCATTGCACCGTAAATACTGTCTTACTTAAATTGCGTCTCCTGTGCTACTAGATATGTACGGTGAAATGAAGTTGATAAAACTGTAATTTCCGTGATTTTTTATTGGAAGGCAGAGGCACTGGGAAGCTCCCCGGGACCGAGTTGTTCGGCTTTTCCTGTTTGCTGGTAGAGACACTCAATGCACAAATTCGAAGTGGGTTGCTCTCTAGCAGACATCGCCCTCGTCTCTCATACCGAGAAGTTGAAAATCACATGACCTCGCAGGAGATCGTTCATTCTCTTGGTAAAGCCGATCGGGGAAACACCTGTCGTTTCCGCCTCTGGTGATCGATAAAGCTACGAACATGGTCTGGATCAATCGGAACCGGGACGCTTTCTAATTGGTTGGACCAGTCGAGGTAGGTACACTCCGAGAACAAAGAACAAGCGATCGGAACCCCCCCGAGTTACTACCGCGAACCGTGCAGCGTTAGGACTAGCGGGGGAAAAGAACTTCTAGTGTGCACTATGCACAGGTGACAGGGGGCAAGAAACACTGGCAAAAGATCGAGCCTGTGCTAGTGAGTGTCCGCGTGCAATTTGATTTGCTGATTCAGCATGTCGTAGTTTTCCCTTCACAGGGGCTTCGAGTGGATAACCTCCCATCAGCATTCTCCATTACGTCTTGACATCATCACCGACGGATTGATCATTGATCGGGCTCGAATAATAAGCTCGCAGTCATTTTGCATATGTATTTGCAAATTCAAAATCTCGCCGCTCTGGACTTGAGCCATGCGACTGCCAAAGGCTGGGTGAATCGCGTTGAATCTCTGCTGGAGTCGGGCGTCGATCCCAATGCACTTTTTCATGGCGAGGAAACCACCATCGCTGCTCAGGAAGACGACGCAGCTCTGGATGAGAACGCTACGCAGCCGCCACAGGTGTACTCTGAGCCCACGGAAATGCCAGCTCTTCGGCGGGCTGTGCGCGACTCGGTTTCGGACAAGAAAGAGAGGGCTGATTTATCAGCGACGGCGCGGCTGATGACAACTTTACTCGAACATGGCGCTGATCCGTACGCTTTGTTTCGCCAGCCTATCTTTTGCTGTGAGCTCCGTCCTCTGTTCCCAGGGGGCGCGCAGGATCCGGAGTATTACGAGGATGACTCAGACCTCCAAGCTATGACATATGCTCGTCGAGGTATCATTGAGAAAACACTCAAGAGCGAGTATAAGCGTCTTGGGCTATTAGGCGTGAACCAAGAGTCTAGCTTATCACATGACTATATATTCAGTGATTGCTGGGAATCAACTATCGACTATGAGCCTCAATTCCCCCGCACCTATGCTATCTGCAGCCTATTGCACTCTTTACTCGAAGATAGCGGATTCTTTCAGCCAATCTTTGACTTTCTCGGCAGCCGCCTTGATATAGAGCGGCGAGATCCCCAAGGGCGGACCTTGTTCCTCGCGGCCTGTCGCAGTATCCTTGGCTTAGACGCTGCAGTAGATGGGGCCTACATCAACCTTTTTGCGTCGCAGATGTTGCCAAACCCCTATCCGCAGCCGCAGAATCCTTGGCAAGACGTGCCACACAAATTCAAATCGACATGTATAGGCCCTAGTCTACTCGAGTTTTTTGTCTCGCGCGGCGCAAATCTTCTAGCTGTGGACAAGTACGGTCAAAATGCCCTTCACAACATGCTGGCATTTATCGATCGTGACTACTATCATACGGTCCCGATTATCGATCACTCCCTTAATTACCTAGTCCAGAAGTATCCTGCTTTAATAGACCAGCCCGATAGAGCTGGGGTCTTCCCTATCCACTACGCAATTCGGCGTATGTGTGACTATTCATTTGACGGGCAACCCGAAACAATGTTCCACTTCGAGAAAGCCGTGTATGAACTTCTGGCTGCCAACGCAGATCCACTCGTCCTCGATAGCCGCGGCAATACCGTTCTCCATTACCTCGCAGCTGGTCGGCTCGGCGAGGGCGATCGCGTAGGCGATGAGCAGAGACGCCTGCTTGCAGTTCTGCTCCAGCGGGGCGTTGATCCTAGGGCCCGCAATACAGATGGTGTCACGGCATTAGAATCATTTTTCATGACGGGTGATGAACCGAGATTCGAAATTTGTCGTGATTACGATCTTTTCTACTCTATTGGCCAAGGAATAGTTGAGGCATTCGAGCAATCTGGCTATATCCTGACAGAGAAGAATGCCGCAAACCAAACGCTTCTCCATCTGGTGGCTATACTTGATTCCGATCGATCGCGCCCATGGTATGATCTTCTCCAATCCAAAGGGCTTGACCCTGAGGCAAAAGACAGCGATGGGGTTACCCCACAAGAAAGCATGAAACTCAATAGCTGGATGAGGCAATAATTCTTATATTGGCAGACACATAATTGTATGGAAGATAAGCGTCAATGGATGCTCTGATCACTCCAGGACAGGAAAACTAAAATGAAAAGCCTTTTAAGTCATTGGAATCTGGCACTGCGGTCTGCCTCAACTTGTATTAAATGAAAAATCCGGATAGGAAACTCTACATCGAGCTAGACTGATTGTTGAATCGCAATGTAATACAAAAAGGAAGCTTTATTATACTTCTTGAGGGAAAACATGATGGTCATTATACGATGTGAAGCCCAAGTTGATCAGAAATCAACTTGCTTCTTGTCATACATAGAGATCTGGACCAAAGAGCAGTTCGAGAGAGAGGTATTTCGCTGCTCATTGTATTCTTCTTGTGTTGATTCATCGTGGTTATGCCTGGCAGCTACCTCTGGGCTATTTATTGTGACTTGAGCCACCTCAACATCTTCCTCTGAATACGTTGGGAGATTTCGAAGAATGTTACGTAAGTGGATTGATATTGATTGCACTCTGCTTTCCGTGAGCCTGTAGAAGTCCTTCCAGTAGAGAGACTCTGTGAAGCCTGACCGTGACCACCGAGAAATCTCTTAGCCTAAACAGTGTAAATACCGTTCTCTGGAACCTGACAGTTCCTGGTAGGGGTTCGGTTTGTGGTTTGGATATCATTCTGCAGGAAAATTTCGAGCATTCACACTGCTCTACCCTCCAAGGGATAATGGAGCTCTAACTGCTTTTCCGAGGCAAATTGATTCTCTTCATCGCCAGGAATTTAAAATTTGTTGGGCTACCACGCCAATCATACGCACTCGGAGATTAAAGAACGAGGGCGTAGAGGATGAAGGATTGCAGTCAATTACAAATGTGATGAAACATCAATGTCTCCATGACAGCGTCCAGAAGCCCTCTGGCATCCACCGCGGTACTTCCCGTCTGGCGTAACACAGGGGTCTCCCTGATCCTTCCCTCGGTTTATAACTTCGCCCTACCTCGCTCCGTCGAAGTCCAGCGCGATTTGCAATTGCACACGCTCACTCAAGGCAGCGGCGGCTATCTCAACGAAGTCAACTTCATGCTGCAAACCTGGAAGCAGGATTTCTACGGCATCAACTACAACCGTCTGCGCGCCAGCAAGAAAAAATAAGATCCCGATGATCTGTTCTAAGTACATAGTGCCGTGGGAAGCGATACGTATACTGTGGCTGGCGATTGTTGTCTGTGTCGATCGTAGCGGAATAGACTGGACAAATTGTGATTAAAAAAATATAAGTGTTACGTAAGCTGTTCTTCACAATTCAATATGCTCTATTTCGATTCGGTATCGGGGCGTCATGTCGCTTTCGAAGGGATCTATGATGGGAGACAGATCAGGAAACGAAGTCTGTCTGTACAATGTCTCTAACGGGAGAAGATAGCCAAGGGCGGGAGAGACAGGGACCAGCGCAGCACACAACGGGTTACGCGATGATCGCTCTGACATTTTCTACTTACCAGGGCAACTCGGTGCCATCTCACACGCGCAGCTGCGCACTGACTGACTCCCTCGTTCCCTCGTCGATCGTTTTCACGATAGCGCCAACACTCTCCTCGACCGTCTGGAAAGGCTTCTCGAGGCCGACGGCCTGAGCGCCGGCATTGCCCACATCGTTTTGAGGGAACCTGCGCAATCATTAATATCTCCGCGACATAACGTCCATTCAAAACGAGCAGGCACTGACCCAGGGTCTGCAACGAAGCACACAAAGTTTCCGTTCTCGAAATGAATCTTACGCACGATCTAGTGCAGTACAGCCTTGCTGGGACCGTACGTTGCGCACGAGTAGGGACGCTGTTCCATTGCCCCCGATGCTGCCCAGCGGACTGCTAACTCCCACAAATTTGGGTTTTGCGCTCTTCTTGAGGAGCGGGTAGACCGCCTGGTAGAGGTAGATGGGCCCATCGCTGTATCCATGCTCCTACATGCCCGGATCGGAGGCCGGACACCCCCCTTCTAAGCCGCCAGTTTCATCGGGAAGCCGATTCCCTTCTCATCCAGCCTAGACTATTGCATCGATACCCGCATGTAACCGCCGTGTTCCTGAACGTATCACCCTCGTTCCATGGTGTCGGGGCAGAACTGCGGCAAGCGACGAATGTCGTGCGCGCTGCTCGTGCATCCGGGACCGTTAACACGCTCGTTCACACCAGCGTCTGCGCCGCCGACTAGCGTGAGAAGTACCCCAGATGGCAAGATGACACGCGTTCAGGCGTCATGAGGTCGAACTTCGAGAGCAAGGCTGCCATCGAAGACCTTCTGCGGTCGGCTGGCTTCGCGCATTGGACAATTCTCTGACCACCAGTCTTCGTGACAAACTATCTCCTTCCTAGTAGAGGAGGCTACTTTCCGGAACTGGTTAAGTCCCGTACTCTTCGCACCGCAATGGCGCCTGGGAAAAGGACGATGCTCATCGACCCCGATGATATCGAAAGCATTGCCGCCGCGGCAATCACGGAGTCTGGCTTGCTCTACCACCGTAATGTGCATCGATAAGCGACAAGATCACTTCATGTGAAAGTCGCATCATCTATGAGAACTCATTAGTCTTGGTTGTGACAAACGATTTTCAAACTTTCTAACAGGGGTGGGTTATCAGGTAAACCAGGGACTACGTTAAAATGCTAGTATGGGCTTCATCGCAAGAGAGACTCCTTGACTTTTATTAGTACATCCCTATACTTTGCTAAGCAGCATTTCCGAAAATCCCCAATACCTTTGATCATCTGGTTCAAAAGATAGCTAACAATGTCGACCTGCGTATAATACCGTGACACAAATGCCTTTCTTGTCTTAATCTAATGACCCGCCACGGCAAGATCCAACCCCCGCAAAACCGGGACCTTTGCTACCAACTCCGTGATAATCTCTTTCCAAACTATCTCCCTTACCCTGAAAGCAGTCTGACTGCGCAATTTGGGTGCTGACAAGCTGAGATTGTGACGTCAGTTCGTCATCGAAGGCGCAGGAAAGGTGGGTAATGAAGTCGGATCAGTCATACATGCGATACTCGTCCTCCGTGAAGAGGGACTGGATGTATTTACCCTGTCAGACCCGTGTCAGTCATAAGCTGATAAACCCACCATGCAACACCTCGTTCAAGAAAAGCACTCACATGTTCTTCAACGGATGTTCTCGCTGCCTTGACGTAGAACCTCGCCCCAAAGTCCGCGGACTTGCCAAAGAGACCTTGATGGATAGGTACCAGGACCTTCAGCCAGGAATAAGTTTCCACCATTGACCGACTAAGGCTGGTTGATACGAGCCCAGGACAAACGGTGTTGATGATCACGTCGACTCTGTTCAAATATTCCGCACATGATATGATAGTAAATGAGGATGTGGGAGGATCTGACCTTCTGTCCACCTCCAGAGCCCTCTCGCATAGTTTCTCGACTGCGTAGGTCAAGGCGAGCTTACTGACTGCGTAATTTGGATCCAGCGCGCCACGTGGCCAATTATGCTCCTCGCTGAAGTATCTCAGGATTCCACCCGGATGAGCGGAGTATTCTTCCCAGGGGGTGATATCGGGGTCGAGATGGTCGCGCGAGGTCACGAAGACGATGTGAGGTCGTACGCTTGCAGCTTTATAATTTGGTTGCTGTCCCATCCATTCTACCAGAAGAAGTCCCAGAAGGGTTGTGCTCAGTGTGTTCACTTGGATCGTTTCCTCCCTAAGACAGATATGTAAGCATGATTAAAGCGTGAGCTAGAAGGAACTGACCTACCAGCCCTCGGGACTCAGCTTAAAGTCGACATTGATCAAGCCCGCGTTCAAAATCACCACATCAACACTCCCTGCAGTACTTGCCGCGTGTTGCTTCAATTGACAGAGCAAGGAGACACACGACGAGTACCGGCTCATATCCAATTCCAGGACCCGGATTCTTCCCCGGCCGACAATCCCAACGCACGCCTCGACATGTTCGGCTGCTGTGTGACCGGCGGCTAGGCTTCGCGCAGTGAGGATCAACTCAGCGCCCAGGTTCGCGAAGTGCACAGCGGCTGCGAGACCGAGACCGGAGGTTGCTCCTGTGATGAGGACGGTTTGGCCTTGGAATGAGTCTGGGGGTGGAAGGGGCTCGGCCCAGAGCTTATCGCGTAAGCGCCGGGGGAGGAGGAATACCATGATTGGGGGCGGGGATAACAAGTAAGTTTGCCTGTTGATTGATTTGGAGAGGGTACCTACCTAACCTTAAGATTGATATTGTAAACCCAGTTTGCTGGTGGTGGTTGACGACTTGGCTTCATGACAGTTCTGACAACGCTACTGTGTTGTCATCCCGTCAGCCATAAGTTATCTTGTCAGCCACTGATAGATCTCTGGTCAGACACGGCTGTTCGTCGCAGCAATCCAACCGTGCGAGTGTACATCTTCTTCTATTCTACATGAGCAGCTAGTCTACAGTATCCACGCAAGGGAGACACGGTCAGCCTTTGTACGCTTGAATGTATCTCCGTGCTGGTTAACGGAACAAAGGTAAGATCACTGTCTGAAATTTGCGTATTGGAAAGATACAGAATCTTGAAGGTCAGATCCATGAAAAGCTCAACACTCCCGCAGGATCACGCTGGAAGAAAGATAATATCCAAGCGGTAGTGCATGATGGCGGACACCACTCCTCAGGGCGAGCATTTTATTTCCGAAACTTTTGCGGTCCGAGTCGCAGAGAATACAGGTATAGTCCTCTGTCCAAAACCACGAACAACAAGCTGATGATATCGATGCTAACCTGCCCCGCGACAAACAGGCCCCAGAAACTTTATCTGTCGCTGGCGAAGATGCGATTCGGCACAGAGTGAATACTTCCATGCTATTGACCTCCTCATCAGCGTAGACCCCCAAAAGACCGAGCAGTCTGAACATGCCAACTACCCCGAAGCCAAAGGAACCGTACTGGAAACCCTAGTACGCCAAATTTACAATATCGTCGACGGAGATGCCTCGCAAACCGAGGTTGTCGTCAAGGTGATCATCGCGCCCAGAGCCGGATAAATATGTCGAAGCGACATTCTAGACCTCCGAATGCGCCATTCGGAATTCGTCTCCGCTGTGATCCGCTTCACAGACTGGCGAAACTATCTCCCCAGGTTGAGTGGAGAAGACAGCATCCTCCCGCTCCTCCACTCATCGCCCGGAGCACTGCTAGTCAAGCAGCCGAGGGACCGCTCCGCCGTCGAGACCTTGCACCTGCTCCAAGACGACCTCGGCATGCGGCTATCCTTCCTCCTTCCCGTGGACACTCACCACCCAACCCAAGCCGCGCAGGGTAGCTGTCGTCGGCGGACGCGGCAAGTACGATGTTCACGGCGAAACATACGGGTCGCAGGGATTCTTCGAAGCGGCGCATCCGCTGGGAGTGTCGCTGATCGTCCTCGACAAGCGGGACCACTGGCTCGCGAGCGAGACTTACGCGCATCTCCGCGAGGAATTCATCGGACTTGACTTCTCTGCTCGCGCCGACCTCCCCGACCGCATCGCAGCGGCAGTCCGCGGCAGTGCGATCGACGGGATCGTCAGCCAACTTTGCCGAGACGCTGCAGATCTCAAACACGCGGTTACCGGCCCGTGAGGTTGAAGCGATCCGCGAGAAGCTTGGGAGGAGTCTGCGGGCGTTGGGATTTCAGTGGGGGGTGTTCCACGTCGAAGCGCGCATGCGGAATTCCGCTATGCAATATGAACGGGTAAATGTGCCCGACGCCGAGGGAAGGTTTGCTGGCAGCATCATGGATCTCGTTGCAGCGCGAGAATCCCAGCTCACGCGCCCTTCGTCCACCCCCGCCCCACAGCTCGACCCCTTCATCATCGAAGTCAACGTCCGTCCCCCAGGCACTGGAGGCACCTGGTCCACTGTCTGTACATATGGGGTGGACCTCGGCGCCCTCCAGCTCCTGCGCGCGCTGAACGACCGCGACCGCTTCCGCGCGCTGTCAAGCCCGTTTCTCTACCCCGGGGGTCATCATCCCGGCGACGGCGGGGGCGCGCAGTACTGGAATGCGCACTGCATGATCCCCGTCCATCGCGATTGGATGCGGGTGCCGGGGGATTTGTTTGAACGGGTGTACGAGGTAATACCCGAGATTGTACCGCATGTGTCCCGGGCGGAGCTGTCGGTCGAACCAGGAACAAGGATTTCTTTGGCTGACGGGGTTCCGTGGGCTGGATATCTGTTGATGTAGTCGAGGGTCAGTCGACAGCATTTGCTGGAGATGCATGCACAGTTTGCAGAGGCTTGTAGGGCGGTTTTGGACGCTGCAAGTGGGGAAGATTTTGTCTCTCAGTTGCTGTATTTCATTTTGCCGTATAAAGGATGATTATGAAGAGGGTAATGCTAAGGATCCAACCCCCCCTCCCCGGAGCATTTTCAGGCAGGAGGGAGTGAATATAGACATCGGCGGGCTGGTTTTAGCACTTCCCTATAAATTTGATTCGATTGAGATAAATATGCTAGGATTAAGCAATTACGCTAGTACTGAACAGATATGTAAGTCGTTACGCACCAGCAGCGGCCACCAAGTCTCCAAATCGACTCCCAGCTTCCACTTTCAGAACCGCCGGATTGCCAACCTCGACCACCTCCCCGCGATCCATCACCACCACCCAATCGAAGCCCATAATCATCTCCAGCCGATGACTTATGGCGATGACCGTGTAGTGCTTAAACTCCGTCTGAATAATTTCCAGCATTATCCGCTCGGTTTCCCGGTCAACGCTGGAACTGACTTCGTCGAGGAGGAGGATTCCCCCTTGTTTTTGATTGTCGGATCCCTCCTTGGGGGAGGAAGTTGTTGAACGCAGACGGATCTTAGCACGGAGTACCGCCCGCCCTAGCGAGAAGAGCTGCTTTTGCCCAGCACTCCACGTCCCCGCCGTGACGGGCGCATGCAGCCCCTCAGCCCGTTCCTGGACAAACTCCCACAGCCGGACCGCTTCGAGAACCTGCTGGCACTCCGCCGGAGTCGCGGTGTTGGTCGGGTCGAGGTTCGCGCGAAAGGACGAGCCGTCGGGCAGGAAAACAGGGTCCTGGGACACGGCGATGAGGCGCTGGCGCAGGGTCGTGCGACGAATGCGGTGCAGCGGAATATTGTCAATCAAGACCGGAGGTTCCTGGTCATGATTGTTCTCGGATGAAGGCAGCGGCTCGAGAAGTTTCAGAAGGAGAGCGAGGAAGCTGGATTTGCCGCTACCGGTACGGCCGCAGATGGCGACCTTTTCCCCAGGGTGGATGGTGAGAGTGATGTTCTTGAGGGCGAAGTGCGTTTTGGTGGCGCCAGAGACGACGGAGTTAGATTCGGACGCGGATTTGGATTGAGATACTGTGGTGGATTTGTACTGGGCGGATACACCGCGCAACTCGACCAGCCCGCGATCCGGCCATTTCGGGTCTGGGACGATGTCCTCCTCTCCAGGACGGTCGCGGTCCTCCGGCGTGACTGCCTCGTTGAAGGCTTTCAGTCTCGCGATCGCGCCGATAGAGGTCTCCAGTCTAGTGTAGTGAATCACGATTCCGGACAGACTCTCGCCGAATGTCATCAGCGAATACATTGATGCACCGGCGAAGGCTGAGTTCGAATGCAGCCGGACGGCCAGCGTCGTCAGGGCTGTCGCGATGACCATCACCACGACATTGAGGACCAGGTTCAGCCATTCCTGAATCATGAGGAGGAGATAGGCCGCGCGCTGGCTGGAGTCCACCAGACTGGCGTTCTTGTGTATGTCATCCGGGATGAAACCGAAGGCGCGCAGCGTGGCGATCCCCTTGAGCGTGTCGAGGAAATGCGTGTAGAGCGGACTCTTGGCCTCCAGATCGAGCAATCGCAGCTGCCGCGATGTGCGGAGGTAGTATTTCTGCAAAAGGTAGAGCACAGCGCCCAGGATCGGGTAGCTGATGACCAGGTAGACGGACGAGGTGAGCATCACAACTGCTTGGCCAATCGACTGAAATACACAAAAGAGGGTGTTAAGTGTAGCCTCGGGGAGTTCTGTGTCGATGAGGTTGAGATCCTGGGAGAAAAGGTTCGTGATTACCCCGGTGTCGGTATTCGCGAAGAAGGAGAGTGGTGCACGAATCAGGGTGCGAAGGGCTTGCTGGTGGAGATTGGCACCGGCTTTCTTCACAGAGATAATGAACAGCGTGATCCCCAGGAGGAGGAGGGCTAGGATGGCGCAGATCTGCAGGAGGGCATAAATCCCTGCGTAGTAAGAGTGAGAGTGCGCAGGATGGACGGATTCGGTGGCGTCACTCCAGTATGTGAGCCCTGCATTTATCATGTTAATTGAAGAAATGGCTTGAAGGTAAAGGCAGTGGAGGCGTACAGATGGTCGGGTAATTAGTGAACAAACCCCAGAGGGCTGCAAAGAACAGACTACAAGCCGCCACAAACCATCCCATGCTTTTGAGATACAGCTTATAGACGGTGGCGTCACCGACCTGCCGGGCTGCGGTCACCGCTGGGGCGATTTGGGTGGATAATCGCGGGCTGTCAACAATAATCGCAGGTTCGGGTTTCTTACCAGGCCCAGTCTGACTCTCGTGTTCGTCGCAATGATCAGGCTCATCGTCAGCGATAGTACTCTTGTCCTCCTGCTTTAGTTCCACCCCCAGGCGCCGAACATAACCCGCATGGGTCGATAAATGGTTAAAGGTTCCCTGCTCTGCAACGCTGCCGGTATCGAGCGCGATGATGTAGTCCGCAGCCGGGAGATGCCTGACGCTATGTGTGCATAGAACCACCGTCGATCCCCGTCGTCGTAGGAGACCATCCGGTCCAAAGACCTGCCGAAAGACTTGCTCTTCGGTATCAGCGTCCAACCCGCTGAACACATCGTCCAGGACCAAAAAGTCTGAAGGGAGATAAAGTGCTCGCGCAAGAGACACACGCTGCTTCTGCCCGCCCGACAACGCTACACCATCCGACCCGATATTCGTCTGGTCTCCCTGGGATAGGGTGGCGAGGTCGAAGCGCAGGGAAACGGCTTCAATAACTTGTTCATACCGCTCGCGGTTAAAGGGCGTGAAACCGACGATGTTCTCTCTAATCGTACCGTTCCAGAGAAAGGCGATTTGTTCACAGAAACCGATGTGACGAGGGGAAGTTCTTATAACGACGCTGCCTTGGCTGAAAGGGATCTCACCTAGAAGAGCCTTGCAGAATATGGATTTACCTAAGCCGACGGGACTAATAACTATCGTTAGGGATAAGGCGGGAATTCGAGTGCTAAAATTGTTCAGGACGAATTTATCCGCTTTCCATCCAAAGTTTCCGTCTCGGACGGCGATATAATCCGTAGTTTATAGGTTAAGTTATTTTGAACTCTTCTCCGTGCCGCAACTCAGGGCGTCGACTAGGGGCTGTCGATAGTCGTAACGAGGCTTCAATTCCAGAAATGCCTAAATCCGACCCAAGCAGGCCAGGCCCGAAACCAGCTCCGGAATCGACTGGAATAGCTGCAACAACGGCTAAGTTAACAGAGTTAGAAATAAAAGACTAGTAAACATGGTCGAGGCATTCAGCCTATACTAGGCGAAGGCGAAAGTCAGCGGAGGGCTGATTAACTGGGGTATAAACGCGAATACAGCGGCGATAATCATGATCCTGCGATATCTCGCCCCAGCAGCGAGTTCGTTAACACGCAGCTGCTGCACGTACTCAGCCACGGGCCTAGCGAGGCCGGAGATCTTAAGCGATTTCATGCTAGCGATAACAGTGGCTGTGAGCCCGACCCGTTCCTAGACCTCTAACATCTAAGATCGCTACGAGTCACCGGTGAAGTTGACCAGGATTCCTAAGCCAACGAAGCAAACTACTACTACGCCTACGGGGGCAACGAACATAACCCCGACTTAGCGATGGATCATCCAAGCGGCGAGTCCTGCCTGAATCATGCTCGCCCACGTCTCGTGCACGAAGCGGAGACCTATTCTGATGCGCTCCATGTCGGTGCTCATGAGTGTCAACGGAGCGCTATCATCGCCTGATCCCAGTTGTCCCCTTGTGGCGGCTTTGTACATTTCAGTGACTAGTATAGAGCGGACTATCGTCCGGAGTCGGTGGTGGCAGTACCTAGAGATTAATTGAGTCACTTAAATATGGCGTACCAGCAGGTATCCGTACCAGTACAAGGCATACAAGATTCCAATCCCCGAGTATATAAGCATGGCAGCGCCGATTAGCCCATATCCTACGTTTGGATCTGATTCCGACCGAGACAGATACGTAATGAGACTCTCGATGAAAAGAGGTTGGCAGATGTAGATCGCAATCAAAGCCACCCTCGGAGGAATAGGCAGGAGTAGATGCACCCATAATGTACGTACTAGTACCTTCAGAAGACCGAATTGATCTCCCTTCAGCTTGGTGTAGTATATTTTCTTTGCGAATTTCTCATGCAGGGCTTGTGCGTCGAAGGTGCTGTCGAGGGGGTAGAGGTTTTGGATCGTGAATGTATGTCTATATCCAGCCAAAAATAGTTTGTTAAGCCAGAAGAAGACGCCTAGCGAAATTATTCCACTGGTCTCCTCGGGGCTGTGTCTAGTTGCGTCCCAGGTCACCCATCTCGCTTTTTGGCAGGCCTCAAGTACCAAGATGGCGGTCTTCAGCCCTACTGATACACAGAAGACGCTGCTGTAAACGATCTCGGAATCGCAGTCTGACAAGAGGAACAGTGTCCTTGCTCGGGCGATATCGAGGAGAAGGGTGAGAAACAAGTAACTGTTCAGTAGCATTGATGGTCTGGGACTGCGGCTGTGATCCACCACGCTTACTGTTAGCATAAAAAGGGATGATACAAGCTGCAGGACAGAAGAAGCAATGAACATCCGGCTCATGTGGAAGGACCCGACCGCGGGTAGTATAAGGAGTGTAAGTTCCAAGCCCGCGTAAATCACAATGGCACCCTTTAGCAGTCAGTGGGTAGGAACCTTGTACTGGAGGAGGGAGGGACATACTGTCTTAATGAAATGGAAGACGGGCGCATCCTCCACCACGGGCTTGCGTATCCGTGACAGAGTTCGCCATAACGATGATGGAATGAATCAGACGGACGGAATAATCGAGAAAAAAAGACTCTCAGATTGAAGGCTAAAATCAAATTGTTCTCGATTGAGATAGAGCATGTTGCTCTCACCAGTAGTGAAGGGCATTTTTGAAACAGTAATTCACGCTGACCAGTCTCAACCCTCTAGTGCAATAAGAAGGAAGTAGAGTTTAATGGGGAAAAGCGCGAATTAACGCGTGACGTTGCGTCTTAAGTGCAGTCACTAGCGCACCCCATCAATGATAAGCTACAATCTCCAATCACTAGTCAGAGTTAATGCAGAGGGAGAAAATTGCTTATCTGGCACTTGCTATAACAGGGTGGAACGACGTTGGCGCTTTGACCTTTTCAGCCACTTGAATAATATATGTCTAGACTCTCTATGCAAGCATTTACTCTATCTCGGGATCCTCTATACACATACCGATATTTAGGGAATCCACACATCAGCAGCTATTTGGGCTGTCAGCCATCGGTTCCAAGCCACAGATGACCAGCAGGGAGACTGGCATCTAAAGTCAGCCTAGACGGATATTTCTTGGTACATATGAAGACAATGGGGCGAGTTGCTCTGTCGCGGAAGGATGATAGTGGATGCTCCACAACTACGCAAATTTTTGCAGCACTACACGCGCCGACGCCGACGTCACGTACTTCGCGTTAACCTGTATTTCTGTAATCTGGTCATGTAGCCTGCAGATAGATCGTAGAATCCGTCGGTCTCCGAGGGTCTATCAGGGCTGAGAGCCCTGGCGCACACTTGGCGCAGGCTTGGCGTTGACTTTGCTTCACAGGAATCATTCTCCTTCCCTAATTAAGTTAGAACCAATTTAGCCACCGGCCGGTCTTGCACTAGGCAAGTTATTCCTTTTCGAATTGTGGCCGTTCATTGGCATTTTATGGCCGTCACGAGATTTCCTCTAATCCTGTCCCTGGACGGCTCCGTATAACTTGGTACTTTTGAAAGAATTTGGAAGGAGATGAGGTGCTTTGTCTATAGTGGTGGAAGGAGTGAGAGACGGTTTATAAATAAGTAGATCATCAGCGATGTTTTCCGTTCTCCGGTACAGCAGCGGCAGTAGCAGCAGCAGCACAAGATATTCGTTGAATATATAAAGCATACTCTCGACTGCAGAGTCATCCATAGCTACCAGGAAGTCAGGTCGGTCGACTAGCCTCAGGGCTATGGAGAGATTCGTTCTTTCTGCTTGAGACATACCAACTAGCCAGTGGATTTAATGCATGAAAAAGACTCCAGAACGATAAATCACAGCGTAAAACCCGTGTCCGTTCACAACGAATTCACCCCCCTTGCCCCCTGCTCAATGTGCATGACACACAGCTGATTGACAGACTTGAGACAGGAAAGAGGCTCAAAGCGAGTACTTCGACGAAGGGGGCAGTAGGCGGGAGTCAGACCGACAGTGATACACGAGGTTTACAGACGGGGTTACTACCCCCTCCCTCCCGCAGACACCATCCATAATCCTTCAAGGCTCGTGTCGACTGATTCTAGAAGGACGATACAGCACCCACTGACACATTATGACAATGACCATGAGCCGCTCTGGCCGCCCGCGGATGCAATAATCACACCGCCCACTCTGGTGGGAAACGAGGGCAGAGCGTGCCAGACAGGGTCGACATTCTCAATCTGCACCTCTTGCAGCAGCGTTGTTGCTCGGGAATCATCCGGATTCTTACCACGAATACCAATCAACAGACAGTGCTCCAAAAAGGCGAGAAAGTGATTACAAACTGTCTAACTCAAGATTTCTCTCCAATTCGTATACCTGACCAAGCGCTGGCAGCTTTCACTCAAATTGAATCATGAATCATCCTCAGTACCTTGCTAGGTCTTCCCCTCCCTGCCGGCTCCCACCTTCTTCACAATCTCTCCCATTCAACAACCTGCGTAACGAATCCATTTGGGTCTATTTTCGCCACAGACCCGGCTTTTTTCAAGTGACTTCACGAGCCGCAGCCGCAAATACATCCTACCCCTTACCTGTTGCCAGCCAGCAAAGTGCACTCCATCACCTATACAGCGGCGCAACTAGACCGGCTGCGGGGCGATGGTGAGCTCGCAGCCGCAGAACTCGGCGCCACTGAAACGACGGATGTCACATGTCGGGTGGCGATCGTTCTCAGAGCAATGCGAACCGCTGGATTTTAGGACTTTGATCAAAATGCGGCGGCAGCGCCCTGCACCGTGTGATTGGAAAAAGAGACTTTCCGACCATAGCTCAATACGATAGTCGGGGCCGTCGATTGAAGACAATGCTACAGACTTTTCAGCGAAGTAGCCAGCAGTGGCTGCGGTGGGAGTCGCGAGGGCTCCAAGACAGTATCTGCGAAGGTTCAGCCAAGTCTTGCACGACAGTATACTGGTCTATAGCCATTTATGTACATATCTACAAAAAATCCGGGTTGGAAATGGTAGTAACGCGCGCTTTGCCGCGTAGAATACCAGCAACCCTCTGCGTGGCCGAGATGAACCATTTCAGAGATTACAGCCCACATTCCTCCGAGGAGAATGAGTTGAGATGCCTCATCTCAGCACTAGAGTCGCTGCTGTCTAGTCACAAGGTGAGAATATTCGGAGAGAAGAGAATCGAAAGCGCGACACCACCAGAAGAATGGGGATTCTTGGGGCAGATGGAGAACGCACCAGTTTTGGTCAATAAGCAAAGCTTTGAGACACCATTCAAGAATTCACTGAAAGTGGTTTAATAACATGCAGATGCCGGTTCTCTGATTGGTATCGACGGAATTCGCCGGCACGAAGAGTGTGTATTGCGACAGAGTCGCGCGTCTTATTCTCTCGATCTTGCTGTATGCTAGAAAAGCCACAAAAGCAGATAGATAGATAATGTTCCTCAAGGATTGACAGTTTCATCATGCCTACTAGCAGTGTACTTTAGTAGGCAGTTAGTTCATCCTGATTTAAACTTATGGGCACACTAGTCGAAAGCAAATCACTCCGCCCGCGCGGCCCGGGCCGTGTGGAGCGAATGTAATACCAGATCTCTTCCTGACTGGCCATTGGACAAGAGTCGAGATGACGTGCTTACATGGCTTCATCACTAGGACGCTTGGTTATGACATCCCGTTTTACCAATCAAACGATTTTAACGTCCACCGAGTAGCTTTAGTAGACTACTAACAGTCAGACTGATTCTACTCACTCAATCTATACGCAAGCTCTACCACTGGCTCAATAGCCCCATGGAATACGCCACACTCGCCGGCCTTAGCACAAGATGCTTCGTCACACTGCGCTCCAGCTCCGGCGTCTCCGTCCCCGAATCTGCTACAAATTCTACCAGTCTCTCTACCTCCTGCTCGTAATTATGTGCATGGAATCTGAGCCGGATGCGGCCTGTCTCCTTTGGTACGATGGGGTACGAGATGGCGTAAGTGTTCATGATTGCTATCGCCAGGTGGGCGAATAGGCTGTGCTCGTGACCATTCCTAGTCCACACTGGCACGATGTCGCTGTGAAAGGGTAACTCTTCCCAGTTCTCGGCGAGGAGGCGTCGATGAGACCCTCGTCCAAAACCTCTCCCCAAATGGGTGGTCGATGAGGTTCTGGAAGAAGTATTTCACAATGGTCCGGATGGCATCTCGTTGCTGACACGATTAGCGTCAGCATCGGTATCTATCCCGGCACACAATGGAAGAAAACAGTATACATAGATACCCTTTGGGTATCGCCGCTCATCAGCAAGTGATAACCCGCGCGGATCGAGGCCATTATCGGCACCGACGGCGCACCGCTGGAGGTCAAGGGCCACGCCGAGTTCACGAGGGCGCTACGCACCGTCTTGTTGCACAATATCAAACCTTTTTGGCCCCAAGGGCCTTGTTTCAGACATGAACCCATATAGCGATCTTCATTTCCAGGCCCAGCAATTGAACCTAATGGAGGACACCAGTCCGTGATCCTCTCACATCAATAAACGAAAACACACGGAGTAATGTAATGACACAAAAACAAAAGAAAGCAAAGAAAAATGCACCGAACCCACCCCATTGGACCCCAAAATTCCACTAATATGCGCCTCGTTGATGGAAAACTGCACATTTCCCGTGGGAAACATCTCCTCGACCACTCGCACAAACTCGCGGAGAGGGCATGTATCTCCCTCCATGCTGTATACCCATTCGAAATATACCAAAAGACTCTTCTTACCAAAGCGGAACCCGAATTTCGCGTCTTTAGGTCTCGCTAGCATCTCTTGAAGCGTGTCAACTGTTGTGCTGGAAGGAGAGCTTATGCGCCGCCACCCGGAGGCGCTGAGCCAGAACTCCCCGCGGCTGGCTACTTCGCGCTAGAAAGCTTCGAGAATATGTCCGGCGCGGTTCAGGGACAGGAAGTCGCTGGTTGTTAGGTCCAACACACGCTTTAGATTCTGCGGACCAAGCAATGATTCGAGAGTCGCATTCTCCCGGAGTTCGGCCCGCACTCGGCCCTCACCGGTTCTATCCGGCAGACGCTGGCCTCAGAGTCAAACGAAGCCTTGGACTTCCCACCCTCACCCACCGTCAGAACAGTGTCTAAAACCTGCTCCAGGCCATCGGCAAGCTCTACACCCTCAGCTTGCGAATCAACATTAAGTGCCTCGTGCCGGCGGGCTCTGTGATCTCGAAACTGCCGCGGCACCCTTACATAGACGAGCCTAGAACAATCACTCTTTGCATTAACGGCTTACTTAAGACACTAGAGGGAGACTCTGCTGAAGGAGCGGCAAGAGCTAGAGATGCCATATCTAGTGATATTGAAGTACTCCTACAAGCCAGGAAGTCCTGACTGGGGACTGTCACCACGGACGGGAGACTAGACGCGCTTACAAATTTCTTGAGTGAGGTGGACGGCTTAGATTATCTTCACTGCGCCGCGAATAGCCAGCCTAGGCTCCGTGTCCTTGGACTCGGCGTCATGACTGGCGATCGCGCCTCCTTGGTCCTAGATACCTTGGCTCGCGAGGATGGACACCCCCTATCATCGCAATATGTCGTCGTGGACGTATTGTCTGGCCTACTAAACAGCGTAAAGGCTCGGCTATCCGGCGCCGTCAATGACGAATTCCACGCGCTGGACCTGAACATGAGCCTGAAAGAACAAGAGCTAGACCTCCGGCATTCCGATATCATGCTTGCATCGAATGAGCTTAACGCGTCGACCAGTATTGGTGCTAGCCTGCAGAATCTGCAAAGGCTCTTAAGCTCGCATGGGAGGTTGCTCTTGGAGTGGCCGCAGTCGGGTCTCACGCGGGCTAAATTTGCCCTGGCCGTACTTCCAGGTAATAGGACTCATGCGTCGGGTCTGGATCGCATTGGGAGCCATTTATCACCGGCACCAGATAGTAGGATGAGTTGGCCACCGCGGGCTTCGAAGATGTCGCTGGGGCCGGTTTTGTATCGGAGTACGCCGCTAACAGTTTCTGGTCGCGAAGCCACAGGCCCCAAAGTTGCCGCCAACATGCATCACTTTGCTATGCGATAGCAACGCGTAGCCAGTCTTGATTTTTGAGAAATTCAAGAAGCGCGACTACGAAGTTCGGTGCTTCCTGAGGGCGTACCACCAGCAGACCAGGACGTCCTCGCTCTGCTTGAGGATGAATCATTATTTGTGAAGGCCGATCTAATTGATCTCTCCTAGTTGCGCTCATTTGTGGGCAGCATTGATAACGCTAGTCTCTTCCATTTAACCAGGCCGTCCAATGTTGGCTGCAAGGATCCGTGATATGCACAAATGATCGGGCTGGCTCGCGTGCCCTGCGCAGAAATGGAGTTAGCTCTCGGAACGCTCGAAGTGGGGCAGGTCAGTGCTGTATGATGCGGCCCGCATCCTGGATGTGGTGGCCCATTTCCAGGGACGAGAGAAGGACGGTTCCACGGGCCTGGATTACTAGTATATGATACACGGCGATCAGACGCTCGTCGACCGCATCCTCTCTCTCGAGAAAAAGCTGCTGACGTCAGTACCATCCAAGGAGGTGGTGTTGACATCGACTGGTCCCGGGCGCCTCAATACGCTGACATGATCGACCAAGAATGCGCAGCCGCCTAGGGAGTATGAGATCGAATTGGAGGATTATGCAAGTAATTAAATTTTGTGAAAGTTGGGGCGAACGTTACAAGCTTCGCTCCGGTGACCGCGCCGTCATGATCGGCGTCAACACCTTCGCGACCACTCTGACAGGCCACTAAATTCACTTCGAGAAACTACCGGACCGTATCAGCTTCATCGAGGGCGCTTTTGTCTCTACCATCTTCATAACTGCTGTCTATGAGCCTATGAGCCCATGGAATAAGGCCATCTCTCAACTGGTAGGGTAAGAAAATGTTTCATTTCTTGTTTCGACATCTTCTCAGTTAATATTCGGGCTTACCCGCAAACAGTCCGTCCTCATCCACGGTGGACCGAAAGCCGATACGTCGAGCCAAGCCCCTCTAGCGTGGTACATATGAACGCAGGTTGCCTGATTAGGAAATGAAGGTTTTCGCTAAAGATTACCCTGGAGCTTGACGAGTAGAATTTCGTCGCATAATGCAAAGCAATAATTGGAACCATACTTCGGGAGTAAAAGTAATTGATGCATGAGCAGATCACCAGGCTATGCACGGGACCGATTGCGTCAGCAGAACGAGGAGTCGGCTTACACCTTGTGAGCTGCCCCAACAGAGGATCTCAGCTCATGCCCTATGGAGCAAAATACCAAGGAAATAAGGGAAAGTAAGATGGAGAATACCGGCTTGTCGCTCTTCACCTCTTGTTCTCAGCGCCGCTACTTACGTCAAATCCATAATCTTGCATCTTATTCATTCTTTCTGACACGCAACAACAAAAGTTAATTCAATCAGTGAAAGCTACATTCTGGTACATGTCTCCGTCTGACACAAGCTCATTGGATCTCTTGTTCTGTTCGGTTCGCCGTGAATTCGCCCAGGCCATTACCAAGGTTATCACCTCGTCGATCTGAGCGCTCGTATTGTCCGCATGCATTACCAGCCGCACACGTTCCTTGTCTCGAGGCACGATCGGATAAAATACTGGATTCACCTGATAACCTGCCCCCTGTAGTGCAAATGCAAGGCTATTTGCCTGACCAAGGTCAGTGACGAGAGGAATTATTGGACTTTGGAAAGGCATATTTTTCCATGATCTCTCCATTGGAAGGCTCAGTATACCTCCAAGTACACATTTTGCCCACTCCGGATGGCAAGTGAGCTTCTCAAGGAAGCGTCTGATGTTTTGTTGAAGTCGACAACGACGCTGCAGAGGTCAGTGAGAAGTCACTAGGCGTTTAGGCACCAATTTCATTCATGGACATACCTTCTCGACGTCCGAGCTTGACAGGATGTTGTAACCACTTCTGACAGCTGCCAATGATGCAAAGGCTGGCGCGGTGGAAAATATGAGACCTCTCGCATAGTTTATCAAGTATGACCGGATAGTAGAGCTGGTCAGTACAGCAGCTATCGACTGATCAGAGCCTACTCAATCTCACTGGTCACAGTGGACTTTCTCACGAAACATACCCCCAGTTGACCCAAGAGCTTTTCCACAAGTGTGCAGCCGAAGGCCGAACTCCTTCTCAAGTCCATATTGACAAACGAGCCCCGATCCGTTCTCACCAATCAGGCCATTTGAATGAGCCTCGTCAATGGAGAAAACAACATCACCATCAGGCAGTATATCCTTTGTTAGCCTCAGCATCTCACGTATCTGTGGTATGTCTGCATCCATGCTGTAAATGGATTCGATAGCTATAAAAATAGTGTGGCCCCCCTCTGCAACGGTTGGGTTTGACTTGCAAATGTTCAAGAGAACTTCTTCGAGAGATTTGCAGCAGTTGTGGGCGAACATTCGAGTTGTCGCTCTACCCTGACGCATGCCAGCGTGGATACTAGCGTGAACATACTCGTCATACACCACGAAGTCACCAGGCTGAGGGATTGTGGACCAGATGGCAACATTAGCCTCGTACCCCGATGGAAAAAATAGTGCAGACTCGGCCCTGTGAAAACGGGCTATGTGGGCTTCCAAGTCAAGTAGATACTGCGTAGTCCCTTCAAAAATTCTTGTGGATCTACTACCTACCATGAAGTCGGGGTGTTTGGCGATCTCATCGAGAAAAGCGGCGCGCAGAACACCCGACGAGCTGAGGGAAAGTGTATCATTGGAGCCAAAGTCCACCATCTGAGCTACCACCTGCGGGCTTGCTGGCTCCATGAGTCTCCCTTGCTGGCGGCGACTGTCTAGAGCCTTCTGGAGCTTTCCAGTCAATGCTCCTCCGGAGTGCATTGATCTTCGCTCGCCGGAGCGATGAAGATTTCGCTGAATTTCAGAGCTCCATCGTGAGAACGAGAGTCGACTGAGCCGGCGGAAAATATTTAAAGTCTCCGTCGGTACAGCTAGAGTGCGGGTAAAGACCATTATCGAATTATAACAAAAGATTTATCTCAAAAGTTCCCTTCCGAATCCTCCGCAAATATCGCTCAAATTAGCGTAGGTCGGGAGACTCTTTATACCGTGGACTTTGTTGGGATGTGTCCTTGATTTCTTGCCTTCAGGAATCTTGATGTAGAGCACAACCTTCACGTTGTGTTTGACTGACTGACTCCAGCTTGGAAGTGCCAGACATGAAACCCAATGGAGGATACACTTAAACTTCTGTTCTCTTGACGTCAACATACCAAGGTGCTTTGACCTGATTTGAAGATGTCAATGAGGCAGGCTTTCATCACCATAGCATCACCTTGTCGCACGGATTCTCGTCATGTAAATATGCCAAATCCCGATGAGGGACAAGCTTACTGGGGGTCTCCAGTGAAAAAAAAGACCGCGATGTGCGCTGCCAGCCCTGCATCGCCTTGCGCAGCTGTCCATATTAGGCCTGCTGTTGGGTTACCATCGCTAAAAACTGCCCAAAGAGATGGAGATGACGATTTGCGATCTCGATGACGCTTCAAGGAATTTTTCCGTATTCAACGAACCTAACGGAGCGTGCACGGACAGTTCAGAGTTGGAAGTCCACATGTTGATGTTCGGGGTATTATTAATTCACATGCCACCTTACTAGCTTACCAGCCTAGCGGAATTTCTACAGTGGCAATCTAACAAGATATTAACAGATAGACGGTCATCACGACGAAGTTTCACTGCATTTGGGGCCACTTTGGAGGCCGGCTGTGAGAGCCTGCTCCCACCTACTTGATATGAACGTGGCAAGGCTTCAAACCTTAAGATGTGACAGTGGCGTATGCGTAAAATAGTTGACTCAAGGCTCACTGATGTATGCACGATTCACCGAGCGCAGGTGAAGATAGTATCTAATCGACAAATGCTTGGTTCTGATGATAGTTGACAACTCCATCGTACATTTATTCGGGTGGTGATTAGCATCGGGCACCCGCTTGAGCGAGCAACACGTCATTCGTGGGCTGGATTGCCTTGAAATGGTTTTTGCGAAAGTTTTGAGGCAGCTTGTGGAGGATAACTTGATCATTTCTTGGAACCTGAACGTGATTATTTTATTTTGACCATTATATTTTGACCGAAACTTGATTCCAATTTCGATTTCGCGCAGCCAATCCTTTCCACGGCCTTCGTCGCGGTATTCAATTTCATAGTGCAAAAATGAAAGCTGAAAAAGTGGCGAGACATGACGTATGATCGAAATATTTATAAACTCGTCCCTCTCACTTTATGTTCAATCTTACACACTTAAGCGGACCTAAGGAATCAAACATTCCGACGAGACACCAAATAAAAGTGTTGATTTCAACTACTTGTTTTCAAATGGATCAATGCATCATTGAAAGAGCTCAGACGTCTCCTGAACATATCGCAGTCCAAGAAAATGACTTTCAACTGTCGTACGAGGAGCTGACCGTGAGGTCCGGGCTTTTGGCGCAGACCCTTCGCGAGAAGAACATCGCGCTGGAAGAGCCAGTCGGCCTTCTTCTTACCCCGGGAGTGAATTTGGTGATAGCTCAGCTAGCTGTTATACTTGTCCGAGCCACTTGCGTTGCAGTTGATCCTTCAATGCCCAAGATGAGACTCGCAAGTATGTTTCTTGACATTGGGGTCAGATATGTCATCGTCGCCGAGCAATCCGATGAGCGAAGTGGGCAGCTGGTCGAGGGTTTGAGCTATATTACTCTTCCTGTTTTCAATGACCCCCCAGCTTGTAAGGCTCACTATGCCAATGGCAAAAAACTGCCTGTTCCTACTTTGGAGTCTGTGCTGGATCCCCAGCATCGCACCCACATTATTTTTACATCAGGCTCATCGGGAAAACCTAAGGCAGTACAGATTACGGCACAAAATATCATCCATCTGGCTCAACGGACCCCGTTCACTCCGTTACAAGCGGATGACAGGGTGGCACACTTCAATAATCCTGGGTTTGACCTGAGTCTCTTCGAAATTTGGGTGACCTTGCTCTCCGGGGCCACCATCGTTCCCATCCAGAAATCGGTCATTACCGACCCTTCACAACTTAAGCGCTTCCTTGAACGCCAAGGAGTGACTGTCATAATGCTCTCCGTAGCATTGATAGAAATTTTAGTCTTTGACGAGCCTTCAATTTTTCAAAATTTGCGACATGTGATGAGTGCAGGAGATGTGGCAAGCGTCAAGGCAATGCGTGCGATGTGCCCGCGGCCGAAATGCCTTTGGAACACATATGGTCCAACAGAGAGTACAACGCTTGTTACTGCAATGTTGATCGAAGAGAAAGAATTGGCACAGGATCGATTGAGCATTGGTCGAGCAGTAGGCGATATGGAAGTCTACCTTCTGGACCAGGATTTACAACCGATTCGGGAAAGCGACCTTCGAGGGGAAATATATATTTCCGGGCCTCAGCTTTCAGCGGGATACTTAAATATGCCAACTGAGACAGAACAACGCTTTATTCAGATGAATCGCGATGTTCTGGGTGGTCAAAAGTCCTCTGGCGGGAATCAAGAATCTGTCCGGCTCTACCGCACGGGAGATTACGCCAAATGGAGGCCGGACTTGAAATTCCTGGAATTTTGCGGCCGGAAAGATCGACAAGTCAAGCACGGAGGTTTCAGAGTTGAGCTCTCAGAGGTAGAGGAACATCTCCTATCCAACGAAGGAGTTGAATCAGCAACGGTGATTCATATTCCGTCAACCGAAAATGGCGGAATTTCAGCACTTGTAGCTTTTGTCAAAGCCAAAAAGCATAAGAATCTCATGAGTGAAAATCTTGTCGCATCTCTACGTCAGAAACTGCCATCTTATATGGTACCATCTCCCCTGGAGCTAATTGATAATCTCCCGTTGACAATCAACGGCAAGCTCGATCGACAAGCATTGAAAGACCGTTATATCAAGCAGATCAGAAGACAACCCCACACTGAAGCAGTCAGTGAGTATTCAGCAACCAATAGGATTCTATCGAAGCGGGCTATCGTCCAGAGATTGTGGAAGCAAGTTTTGCCCCAATCACAAGCAAATGACCACGACGATTTCATCAAGCTCGGGGGCACTTCTCTACAGAGTGCAGCCCTGATATCCCTGGTTCAAAAGGATCTAAACTGCCGCATTTCCATGGAACAATTTCTACAGCATACTCAATTCAAGGATCTTGTTTCTCTTGTCGAGCAAATGACCCCAGCGAATGGATCATTTGCTTACTCGATCGATGAGACTGAGATATGGATTCGGGACGTGGGACTCGTCGACGATATTGAGATGATCCCGAATTGGAAAGCAGACGACGAGGGCCGTGTTTTCTTGACCGGTGCAACTGGATTCGTCGGAGCAAACCTGCTGCGACACTTGCTCGACATGCCTACGGTAAAACAGGTCGCCTGTTTAGCGCGACGGCAGGGAGAAATTAGTGGCTCGGAACGTGTTCAGCACACACTTAAGCGATATGATCTTTGGCCAGACTCTTTGATACTGATTCAAAAGATCATGGTATTGGAAGGTGACATGAAAGAGCCTGATCTAGGATTGGGCACCGAGCGCTTCGCCTGGCTAACAAATTGGGCATCCGTTGTTTTTCACCTCGGAGCCAAGGTGAATTTCTGTGAGACTTACGCTGCGCACTTTGACTCCAATGTTCTGGGTACCAAGCATGTACTCCGTGTCGCAGCTTTGGGCAGAAGAAAAGCCTTCCACTACATGTCTAGCATCGACGTCTGGGGTCCGACAGGGTTTATTCTCGGTACACCTCGCGTGCTGGAAGATGATCCGCTATTCCCGCACATACAGGCCCTTCGATATGATCTGGGATATTCTGCAAGTCAATGGACAGCTGAGCAGATGGTCCGCCGCATGCGCGACCGTGGCCTTCCTGTCGGTATTTACCGACCAGGCTACATCATAGGAGATAGTAGGACTGGGGCCTTGAACCCTAATGATTTCTTCTCACGGCTCATTGTCGGGTGTATTCAGATCGGCGCGTTCCCCGATCTTCAACAAAATCTTGAATACTGCACCGTTGACTATGTCATCTCGGCCATGCTTTTTATTGCCTCGTCAAATCAGTATCTTGGTCGGTCCTATAGCCTCCTATCACCGGATCCTTCTTTATCGATTACAGTCCGCGATACTTGCAGGGTGATCAACGATGCTGGTTACCCGGTGAAATTGATGAAGTATTCGCAGTGGGTTTCCGAGGTTATTGCTAAGCAACTCCCGGATGGGCCTTTGGCTCCGTTGATGCCTATGTTTGAAGAGCAAGTTCTGGGAGAATTAACCCGCTGGGAGGCTAGTCAGAATACGCCAATCTACGACTCTACGAACGCGGCAAAAGCTCTACATGATAGACCCGACATCCGCTATAAACCTCTTGATCCAGATTTGCTCAACCTAATTATATCTTTCTGGAGGCGGAAGGGTTTCTATCACGTTTAAATAATTTAGGTGGAGATAGCCATAACCCTCTCCCCGACTCCTGCCCGGAAACGAATTTGGGCCATTCACCCGAGTGGGACTTGAATTTTTTTCTTCCAACACTGCTAGGTACCCGAAGTCTTGGTGGTTTGATTGGGTCTTAAAACCCGATAGCTAGCTAGCTCTGTCTTAATGTCACATAGCGATCTAGGATCATCTTGTGGAAGACCTAACCCAGGGGGGTAAATCGGATCAGGTCGGCGCAATTTGTTTCGTTAGGATCCAGTTTTCAGATTGAGTTAATCCAATTCAGCTTTTTCAAGTTCCATTCTTGTTAATCTCTGTGGTAAGCTGTTGGCCTTTCCTTTTTGATTTTGAGTAGTATTGTACGTAATTTGGTAAGTAAGCAGGATTTGATGTCAAATCAAGGTCGTCGGGAGGTTTCCAAATATTGGTTTCTTGGTAACGATTGCGGGACTACCCGGGTGTAAAAACGCGACCGGCGGAAATACACATTTCTGATATCCACCATTAATCACTGCGCATAGGATGCGGAAACACCACTAGTCAGTTTAAAAGTGTTGTTACTTAAAAGAGGTCGCTATTTGATCTATATCATGAATTGGAAAATGATTTTTTTATTATAGTAATTGTATTTACGCCATTTAGAGAGAAGAGAGGAAGGTTCAGAATTTGAAGGCTCTATGTGATGAGCTATTCAAACTGGGAAGCCTTAGGATTCAGGCTGAAAAGTGGTGGCTTTCCGATAGGGGATCGTGAGGTGGATTTCCACTCTGGGGCAAGCCGTATCCCTCATATAAGATCCCTGCAAGAACGTTAACAGAACCTCGTTTTTACCCTGTTACCCTTCGCGCTTAGAGATGATTCTTCTTTCCATTTTGGGCAACCAGACGGTATGTAAATTCATCCATGTTGAAGAGGCTTTAAATTCATCGAGGAACAGCCTTTGACCTCCTCGTACAACTAACTTGGTCCTTCTTCCTACCTTACTAGCAGGCATATACCCTAACTATTGAGTATCTTCACACATATCGGCTGCCATAGGCCGTCTGCTTTAGGCTATCTACTATAGGTACACTACGGGCCGTCTACTATGAGCCATCTACGATGGCCATCTAGTTTAAGCCGATTATCAGATGATGCACTCTGTAAGCATAGCTCTCTAGTATGGGCCATCTATAGTTCCAACAATCGAGCTTTGCAGAGGCGAAGTAATTTATTATCTTCCGATTGAAATCCTTTTGTCCGTCTGCCCCCTCTCGTTTGCGAGCAGTTTTTTTCACGGAGATGTAAAAGTCGAAGATTGGCTATCTACGACGGGCCCTCTACTAGAGCATGCGCTTTACGAGTATAGGCCGTCGAATATGAGCCATCTAGTATGGTCTGCCTACTAGTGGTAGTCTAATATCGGCTTTCTGGCCAGGACTATCTACTAGGGCCGTTGAATATGGTCTGTCGAGCATGTGTCGAGCATGGACTATCGAGTATAAGCCTTCAAGCGGCTTCGTTGAATCACACGCTTCACTGTTCCACATTCATCTTGAAAACAATTGATGATGACAGCTACGAAGATCGTGGTCGGATCACATCGGGGATTGAAATGGGCTTTATGGGGTGTTATAGTCAATTGTATTCCGGGTAGGAAGTTGCCAATTGATATTGCAACAATCACAGAGTCAAAAGAGACAGCAGATTGTACGTAACTAGAATTTTTATCAAAGACATCAAAATCCTGAAGCATTCTAATCCTGATAATTTGCTGGTTGTGCTGATCTTGGGAGTGAATTACGAGGCTGTTCTCAGCCCATAGAAAGACATCAAATAGATTTTCTAGATCTACTCACTAGCGAGACAAACCACCAAGTGTGCATGCATGCAAAATTTCCTCGCTGTAGACGTGGGGCTCATTGAGTCGGCCATCCTTCATCCATAGTACAGACTCCATTTCAGGTTTTAGAACATCCTGCACATTGTTCAGTCGATGTGCAATGGAAATGACGGTATGCCCTTGGTCGATAAAGTGCTCTTTTATCAATTTTTGCATCTGGGCTTGTGTTTCCTGGTCGAAGGAAGAACCTGCTTCATCAAGAAGTACGATTGGTTTTCGATCGTAAATTGCGGAGTCACGGTTGCGAGTTGGTGGCTGAGCTCGAAGCAGCGCCTGCGCGAAGGAAAACATTTGTGTCTGACCCGTGGATCCCGGTAGGAAGGAGCTTATGGGTTGGCTGAGAAAGTCTGAATCAGGTGCGCCATGGAGTAGCAGATTATTCGTACGTTCAGGGGAAGTACTTTGGAGCTGGGAAGGAGATGGAGCTAACCAAAGCCCGGTCTTTGCGAGAATTTCCAAGATCATATCATCTTCATGTTCATCGTACGGATCGAGATTGAACCGAACGCTCGCACCGGGTAGCATGAATGGATCCTGAGGTACTGCAATAAAGCATCGTCGCCGTATAAAATGGACCGGCAAATGGCATATTTCCACGCCATCAACCTCTATCGAGCCAAACTGGGTATCCAATAACCGTAGTAGCGCAAGAAATAGGCTGCTTTTACCACTGCGAATTCTCAGCATATTCCAGCAGAATTCGGCGATTTAATTAGCAGAGGAATTTGTTCAAGAGCATAAGATACCTTCCAGTTCGACCACATAAAATGATGCTTTGACTAGGTTTAATATTCATGTTGACATCCCGTAGCACCAGCCCTTGTAAGCTACACGGAGATCATGTTAACATCATGACTTTATCAATGATATTTATGATGACACTGACCTGTAGCCTGCTGATAAATGTTTGACTTCTAGTAATCCTCTTTCAGGCCAACGAAGTGAGGGATCCAAGTGGTCCCAACTTTGATCTTCAGTAGGGGTTTCTTGATCAATAGACCGCAGCCTTGCGACTGCTCCAAGAGAAGTCTCAAGGGTGGTCCAAGTTTCGACCAAGCGAAGTAAGGTCGTGTTCGCAGCAATGATCATATTCAACGCAATTCCTATATCAGTTCCCGTAGCTGTGTCTCGAAATACGACCGTCCAGGTAATTAAAGCAACAGCAATTGCCGCAATTAAAAAGTCCAATACCACGTTGAGCCATCTCTGTAAACACATGAGAAGATACACTGGACTCTGCGAAATGTCCAGCTTTTCGATGTTGCTGATTGTGGAAAGTTTTTGCCATCCAAATGCCCGAATTGTAGCAATGCCCCCGACCTATTTGGAAATCAGCTTTGCTTGAAGTCTTATTTGATTCATGCTTCTCACTGTGTCTATGAAACTTGCATAAAGGTGTGACTTTGACTCTAGTTCAATGAAACGCAACTGCCGAGATGTCCTGAGATATACTCGTTGAATAAAGTAAACACAGACAGTGCAGAAAGGCAGAGTCAGCGCCATAATCGGCTCGACCACAAATAGAATGACTCCGTGCATGATCAGTTTAAATATTTCTGCCACTCTTTAGTAAGAATGAGCAGTTCGACAGCATGCGTTTTGTAGGACATACGATTGCTGAGATTTGCGAACGCAGAAGGCAATTGCTTGTCGATCAGCTGGATATCCTGAGCAAACCTGATGCAAGCAAAGTTTAGCATAGCTTTCATCGCATGGAAGGAAGTAATCATACTTGTTCAGTATATTACCAACTTCGAAGGTGGAAAAATATGATAGCGGAGCACTGTGAGAATTAGTATTTCTGATTTATAATCCAGCTTATATCCAACGAACTTCATGACTTTTGTAAGAAGTCCAGCGTGCAAGGTAGAGCCAGATCGTGGAGCGATGACAATATGCGTTGACCTTCGAATGATGGTTAGGACACTCTCTAATTCATCTATAAGCGAGAAAACCAACCACATTGTCCCGTTTGTTGCAGTCCAAGCAGCTATCGAAACAGATAGATAAGTCAAAATATATGACCATGAGTTTTCAAGTGCAGCGTCAATCCACCACTTCAGTATATACTGCGAAAAATTGAGACAAAATGCATATGTTGCAGTGCAGCTCGCCATTAGCAATATGTTAAACATCCCGATCGATTGAAAGTAATAAGCTTAACTGTAATTTAGCGTCGTCAATTTCGTCCAAATATATAAATATACCTTACCATACAACGTCAGGTCTCCAATCCTCCTTGATGCGTCCACAGCAGCATCAGTGATCTGTGTTCCGTCTGCCTGTGATTTGATTTCAACCCCAGGTCTCTCGGTGGCTTCTGTATTCTGTGAAAGGTGCACCTTTTCCATTTGACCATGTGCTTGAAGGCGATTATCCTGGGGACTCAGGACGTATGCTTTTGTGTCGCTTAGCAAAACGACCTGATCTGCGAAGGAATAATACTGAACTAACATTGACCACACAAATTAGTTAAGAAACGAAAATTTTGCGGCAACGTACCTCCATTTGCGACGAGAAAAACTGTGCTACGTAGCTTGCGCAGAAGTCCTTCAGGACCGAGCAAGGCGTCGATGATATTGCTCTCTACCGTCCCATCAAGAGCCCTGAATGGATCATCCAAGACCATGATATGGCATCGAGAATAAACAGCACGAGCAAGGGCCTTGACAAGTCTATCAGCAATGTTTCAAAAGATATTTGAGACGGAGACATTACAATGCGAGATTTTTGTCCTCCAGATAGATTCATACCACCGCTTCCAACCAATGTCATATCTCCGTCAACCATAGAATCTAGATCGGGGTTCAGGCAGCAGGCTTTGATGACAGTCTGATACCAATTCATATCTACTGTTGTAGAACAACCACAAATGACAGCTCGGATCGAGCCATTAGGAAGCCACACTGAAGAGCTGCAAAACGCGATTCTCCTGTCCGCAACGGCAACTGTTCCCTGGGTAGGAATTATTTCGCCAAGAATTGCCATCGCCAGGGTTGACTTTCCGCTGCCAACAGCCCCTGAGCATACAAAAATAGACCCCTCGCTCATGTGAAAGTTCACATCTTCAAGAACGGGACGTGAGCTGGACCGAAGTTGAATCTTGATATTCTCCAGCACAATTGCGAGTCGCTGGCCAGGCTGGAGATTATATTTCCCTCCTTCCGCGGTCGGCATTTTCGTTAGACGCTGGTACTGTAAAGCTTCTTGGGTCAAGTAGGCCTGTATTCTTTCGAAGTTTGCTAGAGAGGCAACTGCCCGAGGTATAATAGTCATAATCATGTTTGCTGGATGAGTGACAAGACCTAGAAGAGCAATGGTGGTGAAGACAACATCAGCGTTGAATGCACCCTGCCCATCTCGAGACAATGCGAAAAGCACTAATGTCAAAACAGGGGAGAATATTCCTAAGGCGTTAGCTATAAGTTTAAAATAGTCAGCTTCAAAGTGTCCACAAAATAATCTGAGATAGTCAAGGCTCAACCAATAATAGCAAGTATGGATCAGCAAGTAACTTACCGCTAGCATTATATGCCACCATAATCCATCGCAGTCTAATCGACATGGCAATTTCTCGAGCTCTCAAACTCGAGACAAGGGAACTTGTAGCCTGCTCCAGGCCTAAAACTTTCATACTTTTGATCCCCCCAAGTATAGCAGAGATCATAGCAAGGCGGTCTTGAGTTGCAGCACTCCAATCCTTTTGTCTTGTCTGAAGATTTTTTGCAACATATAGGCTCATTCGAGAGCATCCTGCTGAGAATTAGCTTTTCTTTAGTTTCTGGAGGTTTCTTGGTAAATACCAAAAACAATGAACAAGGGCATAGGGGCGAGCCACCCGATTTGCCGTGCTAGGAGAATTGTCCCGACAAATACTTCCACAATTTGCGCCCAAGTTTCATGAATCATCTCTGCAAAGGTTTCAATGCTGTCAACATCCGCACTCATAAGTGTCAAAGCTCTACCATCTTGAGAATGTGATGTTTCAACTGTGAGTGATCGAGCGTGGATTAGCCCAATTATAGCCCCGCGTGTCATCATCTGCAGCCTATTGAGATTATGTCGGTATGATGACGTTGAAACCTACATGAGGGCTTCGTTAGACACGGTATTTTGAGAGAGGCCTTTGGAAAATCTTACGGCAAGGCCACAATATATCAAAGTAGTAAATACGATAAGCCAATATCCCGACTTAATACCTTTGTCTTGGGAACTCCTGTTGCGCACGAACCCAATAGTGACACTGATCAGGACGGGCTGCGCGTAGCGGAAGATCATCAAGAAAAGGCGCGGTAAAATTGGCGCTAGAAACTCTGCCCTGAAACAACCGAGAAGCACACGAGGCAAGGTGAAGTTGGTTTCTGGTCTTGCTAAACAACTTTTAGTAATTCTGAAATAAATAGCTTGAAAGACCGTGGATTTTTTACGTCTCTGATTCCAGGCACGAATTAAACGTTTCCTCACTATTTTTGATGATAGAGCTCGATCAACTCTCGTCAAATCATCTTGCATCAGAAAGCCGCGGTAGCCATCTTTCAGGATTGAGTGAATCCACCAAAAGAGAGCACGACCAAAGACTCCTGTCAGCTCCTCGGGTGGGAGATGCTTGTAGACAGGCTTTAAGATTGAAACTTTGTTCTGGGACTCAGCCACAAGTAGACTAATTTCCAGGACCAATCTTATGCTCACGAGGACCAGCGACAAAAGTTCGAGGTCACTTGTCGGCATCGTGAGAATAATAAAGTCATTGACAGCAGATAGCGCCACATATATAGCTACTGCTCTGGATGGTCTCACGGTCCTGCGGTGCTCGAAGAATGACAAAATAAAGAGGGCCATAGACCCTAGAGTAGACATAATTGACTGAATCTGTCCATTGAGACGCTGCTCAAAACCCAGTTTTTGAAGAAGGAGAACTATCTGAATAGAGACAATTCCAAGGCCCAGAATCTATCGATCTCATGTCCATATATCAGTCAAGGCTTGATAAAGTAAAGAAAAAAGAAAGGGAAAGGGAAATCTGACTGATTTGACTCGACCCTGAAAATTAGGAACGATCTTGGTGGTTGAGCCTTTTAAAATACATATTTTGAAAGGCACATAAATCACGAAGGTCAAAGATAACAAAGATGACCAAAGATTGAGCCAGTAATATGCAAGTGACATTGTTATGAAGAGATCTGTGTTAAGTATGAACTCGGTTATGCTGTGAAAGAGTGCGCAAGATGTTTTCTTAGTTGAGCAGCTCGTTTCGTCTTCGACGGGTTAACAACTTTCAGCCCCCTTTGAGATAAGGCTTAGTAATTGAGGGGTAAAAGATAACCAGTTAGCTTGATTGCGTGCTATATCACCATGATTACGCGCCAAGGCGCTAAACCACAAATATCGGGGGTTCAATCAGATAGGTAAAATGCTGCTCGTTGTTGATGGTGTTGTCCTGTCAAGCTGGTACGTACTAATCATGCACTAGGACCATGCCTACGTGGATAACACCCCATAGTGACTCATAGGATTTCATCGCAACACAGTTACTATACACAGCATACGGTGCAAGAATATTCGCCTCGATAGACTGAAAGCAGTGCGCAACTAGCACGCCCTGTCCCGCATTTAACCCATAAATCATCGTCATTCCACGAGATCATATCAGCCGATGACAATTTATTGCGTCGTAGGAAATGGAAGACCTTGCAAGTGAAATAGCGTTGTCTTTCTTCTTATTTCCTCATTCCGACATCAATATCAAGATCTAACGAGTGTCCAACAGCCCCTCACTATGCAATTATTAATCACCATGAGAATTCATAGGGCAGTAGATCGTTCGCCTTTGGGTATGTGCTCCGTCTCATCAGACAACTGTAATTGAGATTTTATTTATTGTTGATACTAGGACAGAATTCTTGCCACTCTCATCACAAGTATAGGTTTCTTTCGCGTTTGATGCTTTCGCTGTAAGGATCCCTGAGCTAAAGAAGCACACAGCGACTGAGTACCATAGATATACACAACTATACGACATTGCTAGAAATACTTCGCGATCTAGAACCTAAATCATGTGAAGTTTTAATGATAGAAAGTCCTATAAAATGCCGTCAAGTCTCGGGATCGAAATATTGAAAAATCAATAATTGTATTTACCGTGGTTTTCAGGTTAGCCGAGGGCCCCTCTCTTGATCTATACCCTGATAGATCTTCGGCCATCCCTGCTTGCGATTGGTGATGTTATTCGCCTGAGATTCCCTCTTCTCCTGCTCCACTTGAATTTGCACAATTATTAAGCTGATCTGATACTCATTGCCTTTGACCTTCGACAGCTTTATGATATTCTTACTACCCTGGCGGCTTGTATCATCGTATTATAAGAAGACAGGTATGTGTTTTCTCTTGATCAGCGTAGCAAGCCTTAGCTAATCACCTTCTTGTCTCTGAAAGGAGCAAATAACAAGATCAAGGACAGGAGCAAGGTCTCTCCCAATCAAGTCATCAATACTTGGAATCATGCGCGGTAAATTTTTATGAGCAGCAGAATGTAGCTCCTCTAGGTGTTTTGAAATATCTTGCGGGTAGTGCCAAATAGAAAATGATACCTCGACACAGATCTGGGTCTAGCCAGTTGGGGAGGGCAAAAAGCTCTTCTTCGCGTTAATCTCTTGGCTTCTGGTCATTTCCATGCGGAGAGATCTCTACGACTGGTAGGTCTTCTCTATTTTGATTCGATTTTTAGAACCTCTCTATCAGTATCCTTTGAAAGACTCAAGCTGAGAATAAGCTTTTGTCGCTGGATTTTCAAATGCTAATATACGCCCGCAGTCTTCAGAGCAGTGAATTTCCACCAGTTCATCATTGACTAGCAGCCCCACAGTCTCGAGGGTTCCCAACGGTCATAAACCACCCAGCTCTTTCGACAAACTTTTTCGACCGCTCCTTCCGCGGACATGTGAGCAGAGGAAGCATGGAGGAAATACTTCCTCTAAATTGATGCATAAAGGATGCCAATCGCCACCTTCCAACCCTCCATTCTAATTAGCGCCTCGGCACCCTCCATCCAAATTGAAGAGGATTTGTGATATGATTGAGTATTAAAGGCATCTTTGGTGGTACCTCGACAGGTCAGGATCATGTGGTCGCGGATGTATGTTTTTTCTAGATCTCTGGCTGGGCCGAGCATCTGGTCTGTGTCAATTCGGACCGGAGTGCCATTCCGGACAACAAGCTGGGTTTAAGCGGTAGTATTGGACTTGTGAAAACAATCTGAACGTGATGGTCTGAACTTAGCTTCGCGCGTGTAGAAACATCCAAATGGAGAATTGATAGGCATCGCACGAAAGCCTGTACCAGGTTAAGCCGCAGCCATGGAAGTATGGGGCGAGGTCAGCTCGGACGATGGGTGGGGGGGCACATCGCCTGGCGCTTCAGCGGTAGAAGGGGTTGGCAATTGCTGGGACTTGTGCATTTGCCAGGGATGGTGGTTATATTGGATGTTGACCATAAGCTTGGCCAGTTGGCGGAAAATTCTGGTGGCCGATGAAGGAGACCGGGCTCGCGTCTGTAATGTTACGGCGGATTTGTCCGTTTGAGCTTGGGCCAGATGGGCCTGCATCTTTGAAATTGTAGCATAGTGAAGGTGTGTTTTCTGTGCTTGGAGGCAGGTTGAGGTAGTCTTCGATGCTTTTTAAAGGACGATGTTCGGCTCTTGATGGGGGTAGGCTCCAAGGATTCTACTCCGTCGCTCGCCAAAGACGAAGGATGGCGAGCGTTTGCGATCGACCGTGAAACCTGGTCTTGTACGTGTACTTCCCGTTCAGATCGCTGGTCCTTCTAGGGCTTGTGTGACGGCCGGTTTGTCTCGTTGAATGCCCTTGAAAATGGGTGACGGGGTTGGAACTGGTGGTGCCAGCTTGAGTTTTTTTTATTTTGCTTAAAATTAGCAGGACGCGGAGAGTTCCGTGGATTGATAAGTTTGATGCTTGATTGGGTGAATGGTTGACAGGGTGGAATGGTGAATGGCAAGGATTTGATAGCCAAGTGGGGTGACGGCGGCTGCTTTGCGCAACCCAGCAGCGAATGTCGCACCACTTCAGATCGAGTGATTCATGTGGCTTGAGGGCTTCTTGGGATTCTGAAAAGATACGCCCGTGCCTTGATGCCGAAAAAAAACCCAAACGAGGCCCTTGGAGTACTTGAAGCAAATTTGCTACCGATTTGTGACTGATTGAGGGGATATAAAGTTGCACTCTATTATTACATAGACTATGGAGTAGTTTCAGGTAACGATGGAAAGGTCTCCTATGTGACAATGCTAATATAAGAGGGTAATCTTTGTGACACAGTTGGTGGAAATCCATCTGAGTCTATAGACCGAAAACCTTTTGAAGAGGAAGCTCTGCCGGTTTTCCCCTTTGAGGAGCATGTTCTTTTCGTGCTCGATACTGCAACACTCATGGCCTGGATATTTGATCACTAATCAATTCCTACTACGGAAGTAGTAGGATCAATTACGGCGGCGGGGAAATTAAGCTTGGCGGCGGACACTTATTAATGATTATTAATCAGGTACTTTTTTCTGGCTTCCCAAACCACTTCAAGTCAGGCTGCCCTTCTGACTTCGCTACTCAAATCTGACACAGGGCAAGTCCGATCCTGTCTTACAAGAGTTACGCTGGAGCTCAAAGATAGGTGCCATCCGCCATGTTCATCGCATATGACCCATCGTCTAACAAGACGAGGACCAAACCTCGGCAGACAATCAACGCCTTCGTCGCGGCCACTGCGAGCGTCAAGCGACGAGGCCTGAAGAACAAAAAATATCCCACTGAGGTTGCCGTAAATCTGGAATGGCTCCATGAGCGACCGATCATTATGCACAGTGGGGAGAATGAGGCGGAGCAAGAGACATTCAAGAGTTTGCCGCCGGTGTCGGATGGAGGAACGGGAAACACGTCTGGCGCAGAGGTCAAGGTCAAAAGCATGGCCCACGCATATGGTCGCTCAAAAACTGGGCGTCGCTCGAGCATAAAGCGTGTAATTTCTGAGGGTCATATTCCCGGGCATAAAGCTATTGAAAGGCCATTCCACTATATCTTTTCCTTCCCGGTTCCTAAAAAGGAATACTATTCTGCCTTGCTCGTTCAAAGTGATTCTCTCCGTGGAAAAATGCTAGGGCAGCAGATAATAACTTTATCGAATAGGACAGAAAGATTTTCTTGCTGTAGCAGATCAATATCGCGACACTTTTGCGTACAGTATACACAATGATTGGACTCAAACTATGCTATCCGATCCCTGTCTTTTCCATGCAACTATATTTGCGACCTCATGTCTGGGGGACATGCTGCGACAGACGCTCAACAATCCTGTTACAATTCGGCACAAATTTGAGACTCTTAAATTGCTTCAAAAAGCTATTGATAGTCGCTATAGCCGTGGCCTATCAGATATCGCCCTTATTGCGACTTTATACCTTTTGTTCTTCGCGGTAAGCCCTTTCTACATGAATGAACAGCCTTTCTAAGCGCGCAGGCTAATCTTGTTCTGAACAGAAAGTCAATGGAAATCTTGCAGAGGGAAAAATGCATGATGCGGGTATAGATTTGATGATTAAGCTTCGACAGAATAAGGAGTTCCCAATCGACAGTTATGCGCACTACCTCGTGAAAATGTAAGTTGCAAGCCGCAAATCAAGAAGATGCTTTTATGCATATACTTATCCTATCTTTTTGTATAGGCGCCACGTTTGGACTTGCATTGTAGATCGCGCAGAGACAGTGTTCACCTCGCCTAGAGCAGGCCCTAGACTCTTAATAGGACGCTACACGAGCCTGCTCTCAATGGCGCTACAGAAACAGCTAGAGCGACCACCTCGCTTTACCCTGCCTTTCTCTATTTTGCAGTTCATGAAAAGATTTGACGACCATGTGGCCAACGCATACGACTCGATTGATAGCCTCCTGCCGCAATCACCTCCTACTAGCCTTGGCTCCCCAACCGATAGTAACGACGACAACACCCAATCTGTTATAGTACATGCGCTGCACTGCTGTAAACTAGCTACGGGGATTTACTGGAGGGTTATTGTCTCGCAACAGCATCGTTCCCCCTGTCCAGACCCCCACCTTGACGCCGATGTCCAAGATCTGAAGTCAGCTGTACTATTATCTGACACTCTTTTCTGGCTTCAGTACGGACCTGAAATCATACGATGGATTCTCTTGGTTGGGGCAATGGCTGCGCCTCGTTTGACGGATCAGAATTGGTTTATTACGCGTTGTACCATGCTGACGTCCTTTATTCGGCCGCAAGATCTTGAGGCGTTTATACTTGGGGTGGACCATATGCTTGGGTTGTTCAACCAGCAAAGGGAAGCGCATTATCTCCCAATTGTGTAGTTCGGTGGCTCTCAGATGTTTGCTTTCTTCAACGCGCCCGGCACTCTCAATCCGGGCGAATTCGAATTCACAAGCTCGCGCAGCAATGGTGTTATTTGGAAGGGGAAAGTTATTGTCCTCGCTGTTTCATCGGCCTTCACTATAGCCGACGCAATAAATGACCTTTATGGCAGTCTCAATATTGGAAGCGGAATATCGCGAAGGGGGGGAACTGCCGCGACCAGGTCAACCGCGAATGACAATGTCGGAGCTTTAATAGAGATGATTTCGATGATAAATGGTGGTGGTACTTTCAATGTATTGAAACGTGGTGTGGACGGCGATAAGGAAGAGGAAAATTTATTAAAACGGGACAGCTGCGGAACCGGAACACTGGAGTACCTTGACTGTTGCAAAATCGAGATCGATTGAAGAGCAGCAGAAAGATCAAGGGAGAATAGAAAGTGTATGTTGGATTTTTAGTTCTAAGTTCCAGATACGCTCGAAGTCTCTTTCCTTCTGACTCCCTTCGATCCTTCTTCGAACTCTATTGTGCATGATGCTATCCGGATTGTTGACTAAAGCTTGATATTCCACACACGATGCTTCTGTATTATTTTTTTTTAGAATTGAATGGGCATTGTTCTAACTACGAACGCAGTCGGGAATCCGCCTGAGTCATCCTGACGCAACTAACTTAGAACCTTCCAATAACAGGGCTGCTCAAAAAACCTGCTCCTCGACTCCGTATGGCATGTGACTTACCTTGGCAAGGCTGACTGCAAATCTCAGTTAAGAATATTGAAGCGCACGCGGAATACGGAGCACAGGGGCTGCGGTTTAACGCCTCTGTTTATTCAGCAGCTCTATTCCGATCGTGCGGGTCAGGTGGACATTATCTCTGAAGCCTGGAGAATAACGAGGGCAGTTTGCCAAGTTGGGTTTACAACGCGTTTGACTAATATGTGAAACCGCGTAAAGTCTAATCCAAATCCAAGATTACGCCCAGGGAAATGTCATTGAAGGATGAAAACAATTTATATTCTTTGGCCGACCCGCGATGACAGGCAAAGGGGTCGAGATCCTATCGAAGTTTATCCAAGAAGTAATACGCAAAAATCGGCTGCAGCGGCGGAACAATGCCGTGGCAGAAATAAACAAATTGTTCAAAGATAGGGTAACTGCCGAATGTCGCTGTCTTATGGCAATCGTTCCACCAGCGCCGTGTCAAAGCCTAGTCCGTTTGCGCCCATTTTCACGCGCCTTCATGGTATAGAAGTCTACGGCAGCCACGATTATGATCTTCTCCATTGGAACTGTATGTACCAGCCGCTTGAAAAGCACGGTGGAATCGAGGCCCTTCGCCTCTTTGCATTAGCGTGGCAAGTTTCTGTGGCCGATCTCCTGCATGCCGCCCATACTATCCGAAACCCACTTGATCCGATGGTAGACATTTATGGGCAGAGGCTGGAGTTGGATCCTCCTCTTGTGTTATTTACGCCCTGGGGATATGGCGATCCTCACGATAACGCCACGTCGCAACAGCCGTGATCTGGCTTTAAGGAACTTCTGTTTATGGATCTTCCTTTTCTTTTTCTAAGCTTGTTGTAAACAGCTTATGGCTACGTTGGATTGAATCGAGTCGGCTTTAGTCCTTTGGGATACAAGGTTAGATCACACGGTTCCGCAAAGAATCGTTCAAGTCTGGTCGAATAATCTAATCGAAGATCATACAGGATTATGGTCGTACGATCCAGCAACGAATCGGATGCTAACATTCAATAGAAGAATGCATCAACTTCATCAAATGAGTCAAATTTAATCTTGGACTAGTCAATTAACCATGGAATCTGACTGATATCACTTTCTCGGCTGACAAACCATGTCTTTAGCGCTGCCTGTGGATGGCAATCTGTTTGATCTCGGCCTCGGGTACGCCCTGCGGTATTTTTTTAAACGACGGACGAGTTCGCTCCCTGGTCCAAGATCTGATCGAGGAAGAACATTCCCACCACAAATCAAACACTCATGCAGGGCCCCTCTTCTAAGTTGCCATTTGTGGAGAAGTAGATCTTTGCGACTACTTGCACCGAAGGACAGGCGATGCGATTCAGCCCGTCTGTGAAGTCCATCCACGGAACTGGTGGACGGAGCTCGGCTCGTCAACAAGTGCGAGGTGCCCTGCTTGGGTCAGTCAGGTCTTGACAATCTCCAGATGAAAGCGAGATACACACTCCATGAAAACTGTAAATATATGAAGTTGCGAGCCTCTCGGATAACTCCCTCTAAGGTGAGCTTGTTGGATTCTCGATAAGAGGTCTCGTTGCTTGAAATCGAAGACTACTTCGAAGCGAGGGCTCCATCCAGGGAAGAACATAGTCCCCCACGATCGATTCCACGAATACAAAGCCGGATTTCCGCAAAACTTTGACAGAGGCCTCATTCTCAGTGTCGCAGTAAGCCTCGACAGTATCAAATTGTGGCTTCTCTCGCCAGTACATTTGGAGAAAAGCACTCAACGCCTCGGTCGCAAATCCGAAGCCCCATGCCGATCGATGGAAAATGAAACCCACTTCCGGAACAGGGTCTGACTTCCAAGTTCCGACCCATCCAAGAAAACCCCCTGCCTGAAGCACTGAATCACTTTCGGGATTTTGTTGTTGCTTGTCTCTCAACTGGACATCAGACCGAAGTAGAACAGCGTAGTTCTCTCCCAGGGGGTTCACGTCAAGCAGTAGCTCCGACATCCACTTCTCGCTAGCCTCGAGATCTTTACAAGGTCCATGAGGGCTCCATCTGGTTGCAACAGGGTCAGACCAAATCGCATGGTACCCAGGTACATGATGCGCTTCCAAGCGAACAAGCTCCAAACGAGAGGTTTGCATTATGACTGCGCACTGATGATTGTGTATGGCACGGGAGGAGCTCAAGTCAAAAAGGATGCAGTAGCTCTGGATTCGCCGGGTATGGTAATTGTCAAGATTTTTGTCGAGGAAGATCTCTTTATAGCCTTCTGTCTGCGACACACGACTCAGCCATTATTTGGATCATTTCTCAGCTCGTCAGTCGGGATCCTTTTTCGGAGGTTTCGGGAGGCTTGTGGCGCTCGCCAAGCCCCCATTGAAGAAGAACAATCATGATTCACAACTGAGCCGCCCACACATGTTTACGGCAAATGTTCATAGGCATTCGTTCAGTCTCATTGTCATGCAGCTCCGGTCCAGTATCGCATAATCTATATCTCGATCTCGAGAATCAGGGTCTAGGATAAGGCTGGTGAAATCTGGTCTCCCCCAATTCCCCGTGGCGCAGCCGGTCTTTAGAGTGGATATGGGATAGCGAGCGCAAGCCTTGTGCGGTCGCACATCAACACTGCTTCAGGCATCCTAGTCAAAGTAAGTGACTCGGTGGCCAAGAACTGAGATTATTCTGCTGAAGCCATGAAAATAATCTGCAGACCAACACGCACAGGGGACTTGGGCACTTGCAATGGAAGTCTGATCAGCTGGGGCTTTGGCAACTATCCAACATGATCCGGCACAGCGAAATCAGGCTTCCTATGGAAATACATTGTTCTCCTTATCACTCCATGCTACCTCATCATGGAGGCTGACTGGAGAAATGGTCTTGACGAATATTCCTAGTGCAGATACCACTTGACGAAATGTTGACAGCGCGGGATATCGTCTCTGCTATGACGCTAGTAGCGCCCACAGTTAATGGCTGAAAAGTTTTTCCCAAGAAGATGCATCGGGGGGGAAGAAACATTAAGCCTGCAGAGAAGTCACAACTACGCGACTCTCACTAATATCCTTTGGGGCTCCCGTGTAGGGTGCACCTTGACTAGCGTTGAACCTACTGCGGCTGCTATTATCACCGGAGGAAGAGATGTTGAATAAACTCATACCTATTCCTATCATCTCTCTTATTGCCAGGAAATATCAGGAGATATACAGCAGAGTACAATGACTGCACTTTACTGGTAGTCGGATCGATGCAGAGTAGCTCATTTACGTCATGTCAAGTATCGTAGAGCTTTACGCACATCTCATAAATCCTCATTTGATGCTCGATTCTATGTGAATTTCTTTGTTCACACGCGTCACACATACAGTTGCTGCTCCAATAATACACTGTTGACTGATAACCCAAGAAATTCCGGATAGCGTATTTCTGGTTTGCTTTTAATACGCGCGATACCACGCTACTATGGAAGGAACTAACATCGACGATTAAATCTACAAAAGCAGAGGGGAATCGACCTTCATGTTCAGAAAATGGAGATTCCTTAGTATCCAAGATTAGATAGAAGTAAAATCGCGTGGTTGGTGATGCTCCAAGGAGACTCTTCACCGACTGCTAGCAAGAAATAGCCAAGCCACTGCAGCGTCGGACCTGAAAAGTCGAATCCAAATGGGGCAGCCCAAAAGACGATCGAAAGCATCGCACGACGTTGGAAATCCCACAGAGTAATGTGCTCAAGTTTGCGAGAAAGTTCAACAACCATGAGACTACGGACCAGTGTCCAGGTCTGTCTACTCCCTATGAGTCGCGGCAACGGCCTCCTTGTCAGTGGTTCGAGTGCCAGCCTCCGCCTGCAGCTCAGCCATCTTCTCGGATTGAAGGGCGCCCGTCTCGAGCTGACGGACATGTCGGTACTGAACCTTGGTCTTCCAAGGCTTCATTCTGGGGGTATTAAACATGGTCTCCACATCTTCCAAAGTCTTACCAGCGGTCTCCGGAAAGGCGAAGAAGACATGGACAGTCATGGCAAAGCAGAAGACTCCAAAGACTAAGTAGGTCTTCCACTTGATGTTTTCGAATGCTGGCGGCACGAAGTAGGACAAGGCAAAGTTGAAAATCCAGTTGGATGCAGTAGAGACTGCCACAGCCTTGCCACGTAGACGCAAAGGGTACAACTCAGGAGGGTAAATCCAGCTAACAGGTCCCCAGGTAGGTGCAAAACTGGCCACAAATAGGTAGGTACAGGCAATAACACCCTTGGCTGCAGAAGGAGCGTCGCTGAGATCCCAGGACTGCTCAGGCGTGTGATTAAGACCACCGGGGGGCGCAGGCTTTCCGTAGCTGGCCATGATACCACCATTGGCGAACATGAAGGTCATCATCAAAGTCGAGCCCACCAGCAAAGGGGTGCGTCGTCCCCAGCGGTCGATGAAGAGCAGAGCAAAGATAGTCATCACGACGTTAATCACGTACTGGATTGACGAGGCGACCAGGTTGGCATTGCCCGATAGGCCGGCCATGCCGAAGACATAGGTGATGTACAGCATCATGACGTTCATGCCGGTCAACTGAGACCAGATCTGGGTGAACATGCCAATATGGGTCCGGTAAATCATGTTGCCCTTGAAGAGGTCCAGGTAGGAAGCATCTGCATTCGCACGCTCAAACTCAACCATATCCCGGATTTCCTGCAATTCAGTCTGTACGAAGGGGGCATTCTTGTCTCCCTTGGAGTGAACCAAGGCCAGCACCTCATGGGCCTCCTCCCAGCGGTCGTGCTTGGCCAACCAACGCGGACTTTCCGGGAGCAGGAAGACCATGCCGAAGAGAAAGACGGCGGGAATCATCTGCAAGCCCCATGGCAGGCGCCAGGCTGCATTACCAGCCAGAAAACTACTACCATAGGAAATGTAGAACATGATCAAGATACCCCAGGTGATGGCCCACTGCTGCGCGCCCACGACCTGACCACGTCGACTGGGCTGTGCCAGCTCCGCGACATAGACGGGGACCTGCGCACTGAGGATACCGACAGATAGGCCGTTGATGAAGCGACCGACAACGAGCTGAGCGATGCTGAAGGAGGAACAAACAATGGCGCTACCGATGCACCAAATGACGGAGCCAGTCTGGATAGCCATGCGACGACCAAGCCAATCAGTCACGATACCGGAGATGAGAGCACCAACAAATGAGCCACCGGGCATGGCAGCTGAGATACCGCCCTGGGTGGATGAGGTGGGACCACCGCATGAGCCATCGTCACCGCGACCAGTCTGGTTGAAGAAGCATTTGTACTGCTGAGTGCCAAGACTGTTCACACGCAAAGCGGGGGATTGATTAGCGACTCCACGAGAGACATGTTGGGAGCTAGGACAGAGCTGGAAAGGTGTGCCACAACGCGAACAGTAATTAGGGCTGCGAGGATGGGAATGGAGGGAGAGAGAGAGAGAAAGAGAGGGACGGAGACCTACATGGCAGACATAGAAGCAATGTCAAAACCGAACAGTGCACCGCCGATGACGGCCACCGTGGTGATGACATAGATATTGCCGATCACGTAGCCCATGATGGCCTGAGAGGGTGGGTTGAAAATGGGCAGGAAGGGTAGGAGACTCGATGGGAAATGACCTCGAAGGAAAGGTAGGTGATGTAAAGGGCAGAGTGTGGGTGGACAAATACGCAGGGATCAAGAGCGGCAGGTTAGATGGTGAGAGGATTATATAGGGGACACGGGCTGATGATCCTAGGTCAGAACGGGAAAATGGGCCACTCCAGTACGGACGATGTCCTCCGTATGTACTGTACACTCGAACGATCGGCTGTCGGCAAGTAGAAGGATGGATGTTGGGATAATGGATATGATGGACAATGGGGGTCCCCAAACCAGAATCCAAACAATAAAATAGTTGAAGGGTAATTTTTGGTACCACAAAAAAAAAGAAAAAAAAACAAAACATGATCCAACATCTGCGAACCAGATTCATTGATGAACTTGATCCAATCAGAGAACGAGATGTCTATACGGAGGCGCATATATTAAATACCATAATTACCAGTCAATCCTTATCCTGCTACGGCGTGAGAGAGGGAGAGAGAGAGAGAGCGCGCGAGAGTATAAGAATAGCAACTTCCAAATTGCCAATCAACATGGTATTTTGCCACGTCCATGAGGATGTATTCTCTCTTTGGCTGCTTTCTCAAGGCGACGGACAATGAATATCATTGAGGGACATCGGCCTGTTCCTTCAGATAGAATATAGAGATAACGTCTGCAATACAGGGTATACCATGATTACAGGGCAAGTCCACGTAGTATATCCATTGGCCCCATTATTGCCGCTTCCGAAAATGCGGGGAAGACACCATGTGTCGACTCGAGTCAAGGGGCGATGGCATCAGCAAGTCAGAAAGATCATATGTCACCCGTCAGTAATCATTATGACTGGTCAGTGAGAGAGGAGTTGAACAGCCAGGCTCTCAACGGGGAATAAGCGGGTCACATCCTGCCCTGTTCTACGCCCCGGAAGAATCAATGGAAAAGACACTCGAATGTTCCATCAATATGGGGACAACTTATCATAGTTCCTTTTTGGGGCTAGGATGGAATAATACATACAAAGATACGCACCACTTGACCCCTACACAACGTATTAAATACAGAGACTTGAACAGCAAGAATGATTTTGCATGAGGTAACACACTCCCTTGCCCCAGATGGGCAGATGATCGACAGGGTAAAGCCTCCGCCCATGATCATATTGACTCAGGCGTCAACGCTAAGAAGCCTAAAGCTCTTGCTCAACTGCAGCGAGCCTCCAATCAGCAGCCAGTGTCAGCGCCTCCTCAGCCCTTGGCCAAGAGGTCCAACCGTACCAACCGTGAGGCTACGGCCCAGCTCCTCTGGAAGATGGAGAGGCCGTCCTAGCGCGTGCAACTGGGAGGGTTGTCTGGCAAGCCACATGGTATCATCGCTCCGGCCAATCACTCTCGAATTGCCTAATTTGTTCGCGGTCTTGAGGGACTCACTACGGAGAATTGACTTGATGACCCACTACACGATCTAACTCCTTGGCTAGTGTCTGGGGCAGCGCGGGATGGCGTCCCAGATGTCATCACAAGGGCTGAAAATGGGCTTGGGAGTGGCTGACTCGGCCATTGCTTTCACTCGAGCTCTCTCTGATGTCTTATTATTCCTTCATCTGAAACGCCAAATCTTCTTAATAGAAGACGTGCCACAGTGGTCACGAGCCCTTACCTATCACCCGCACCGAATCTTCTTCGTCTTCTTCTCCCCTCCCCTCATCCCACCGCAGACCAAACTCCCAGAAGGCGAGCCGACATCCGATCCGTGGTCGTGATTGGTCTCCTTGCTAGTCTTTTCCATCGCGTCCCCGCTCCCTTTCTCCACTCTCAGTGGACTTCTGTCATCCAAACGCCCACCCGCAGTTGGGGGGCAACCCCAGAAGGGTGGGGTGGTCAGACCAGCTAAGACTAGCTCCCTATTTGTGGGCTTCGGATGACTTCTTCGTCTCTCTGGCCTACGAAACCCACTGGTCCATGATGAGCCCATCTAACCAATCAAATAATAAACTCACCAACCAAAGGAACGCTGCTACTACTGCGCTGCTACTACTGTAGCACTACAACAGCATCCTGTCCCGCCGCCCGCGCGGCCCTGTCCCCCCATTTTTGGTGCAAGGACCGTCTCTGAATCGGTATGCGATCTTCAATGACTGCCTGGGCCAGTCCGTGATGAACCCAGCCAGCGCACAGCTCGCGACCGGTCAGGTTGATCATCTCGGGGATATTTTTCGCGCATTGTCGATTCAGGCCGAACAGTGGATGGATGTGGATTCCGTCTCCAACCTTGACCTCCCCCATGAACGACGACTGATATCCGGGAAACTTGGAGTCCTCCTAGAGACGCCTCAGCCGAGCTCCAAGTCTTCCTTCAGCCTCAAGCTCTAGGGTCCCACTCGCGTACGCCATACCCGAGCAGAAACACCTTTGCAAAGCAAATTCCACGAGGCGTCCGACGGTTGGCTATGGCGGGCGCGGGTGGCCCCCGATAGATCCCCCGTCCTCCTTGGCTAACGCGGCCGATGGCGCCACAAGAAAGCCTGAATATTGGGTCCACCTCGTATTGGACTTCAGTTCTCCTCTGGTCTTAGGGTGCCTGTTCTTGTGCGATCTTTGTTTATCGAATTTTCAACAGAGTATGAGACCAATCGTCTGTTTTACGGTTCGTTCGTTGGGATTTCGCGTTTCCAATCAGCCGGTGCAACCTCACATTTCCAACACAGCCGAGCTCGACAATCCAACCAAGGGGAGCTGAGATGAGCTGACTTGTCTGATTGACATCCTAGATTTCAATCCAATAGTTGCCCATGAATTGACCCTGGCTCGTGTACAGGAACTCGTCAATGCTCAAGATTTTGAAGAAAGAAAGAAATACCTGCTGCCATGCGTACATTCGATCTGCCGACCGATTCAAAGACCTTTAAAAAATATTGTCGACTCAAGATCACCGATATTTCTCAACTCGATCTCGTATTTGGTTTGTTCAGGGACCCGAATTGGGTCGTCTTTGGTTGAGTCCGGTCATCATACGACCAGAGACGACGAATTTTTTCGCGCTTGATCCACTCGGCAGCGAAAGTTGGGCGCTATGGTTCAAACGTTACCTGCTCCAAGGAGAGAGCGTTAATGTGCCAGTTCATTTACCCGGAGGTGCGGAAAATATCATCTTTATAAAGAATTGTCCGCCTTTTGGCAGTCCACTCAGCGTACTAATGAATGTATGACCATGGATTTCAACAACGGGCAACGCTGGTGGCAGTGGCACTGGTCATGGTCGCTAGAAAAAGCCATTGCAGTTGAAATCATCATTGCTTGTGATTTCTAGTTCTGAACGTGCTTTCCAAACAGCGATACGAAAGTAAAATCTGTATAAGTGGATATGTATCAGGTTGGAAGACCGTTGCACATGCGTACGAGTTGCTTGTTCGTGGCCATCCTTCTTTCGAGAATCGTGATATTCATGCTCCTTCCTCGGTTCTAATCATACTTTGCCATGGAGGAGCAACCCCTCTCAACGGGTTATTCTCACATTTTTTTTTTTTTTACGATCGTGAGGATTGTGGCACCAAGGGCGAATTTTACTTGCAGTTTTCACTCAAGACGGAGCCCTTTATTCCCACGATGGTGTCCATGACCGGGATCTCACGGAGTCTCTGCAAATTTCAGTCCCGTCTTGGACTCAGTACCAGGTTCACCGGAACCGAATATCAGGAAATAAAACTTGGAAAGGTTCTCATCAATGTATTGACCATTTCCAGTAGAAACTCTGAATCTGGGGCCCCAGGTTGTCTTTAGCCAGGGCAATGCACTCGGCCCGGTTATTGGCACTGCAAGTGTCTCGATAGGCGCAACGATCGGCCTCGAGGATCCGGCGAAGCTCAAACTCATAAGAGAAATAGATTCCCCAGCTTTCCGTGAAGCGGATCACCGTGAATGCGTCAATCAGTGGCGGCATCACAGTCATGCCAGGGCTGCCATTCAACTTGCATTGTTGACGGGAGCTTGCGGCAACAGACGTCGATCGGGACGCAGGTGGAAAGGACAAGTGCAGAATGAAAAGACAAAACGTACAAAAGTCAACTGAAGATCAACGACTGGCAAGGTGATTTAAAGCTGAATTAAGAACACTAGTAACTGATGCACCTGCAACTCCAACCCTCACCTATCTGAATCTACCTCCGGTATTCACCCAATCTTCCGTTCGCCGACAAGCTTGACTGATGGGAGTTCTTGAATTCTGGTCGTTTACCAGGCATATCGGAGGTGATTCAACACAATAACTATGACAATAGATTTTCGCGATGTTCGTGCAGCCGCGAATTTGGTGATCGCGTAATGGAGCATGCAAGAAATCTCATCCACCGCTTCCGACCACTTCACTTAATGCCCCCTGGTGATGCTCCACAGACAAAAAAACACCTTCTTGATTCAACCGTGACGATTTGAGCCAAAGTTGTGGTCTGAAGGGGCGGATAGTGGATCACCGTAGGGCAGAGTGGGTTCTTTGAGCCGCCGTTTGTGGCTTTTCATCACCCACTTTTGATAAGCCGCTTATCAGTGGATTCTTCACACATTTTGACTTTTGCCTGGAGCAAAAGATTCTTTCTTCTTCTCTTCCGAATCACCCTGATACTCGCAAAGCAACTCCGTCACGATTCTGCCCTTTCGACGTTTCGTGAAAAAAATGAAGCTCCAGTGGGAGGGTCCACCAGAATGACTTTCGAGTCCCCTGTAGAATGCATCTTACCACCATGACCCGTTCCCTCCAGCTGCCCAACGATGTGCTCCTCCTGGTAGGAGAACATTTGAATGATCCCTCAGCCCGCTGGAATCTGATATTTGTCTCGCAACACTTTCATAATCTCTTTCTCTCTCTGGTTTACCGCACGGTACGGCTGGACCACTGGCGTGACGCTTATTCGTTCATTTGCGCCATCACGAAACGGCCGTCTCTTGCTCGAGTGGTTCGCGAGCTAGACTTGAGCCGTTGGCACAGGGAACAAATCCCTCAAGCAGACTGGGACATGCTACAGAGATCCTCCGTCTTGAAGCGCCGTGTCAAAGTCTCGTCACATTCCCAGGCCGAAACGGCGCAATGGGTGAAGAACCTTGAAGAAGGTCGTGGTGACACATGGACTGCGTTGATGCTACCACTGTTGAGCCAGCTTCGGCAGCTTCATCTCGTCTATTCCACACCCTCAATCTGCTTGAACCGTCTTATGCAACGGGCCATCAATAACAAGGGTCCGTACCAGTCGCAACCCGTTTTACAGCATTTGTCGAGAGTGTCTTTACACTATCAAGAGGACCCTGATCGGCCCACAGCCCATGGAAACATGGAAAACATCTCTCATGAGTCTCAATTGGCTTTTCTATTGTCGTTTTGCGAGTTACCTTCCATGCGCTCAGTTGTTGCCAACTCGGTAATAGACTCGCTCTCGATCCCAATCGACCCAGACCTCGAGGAAGAGAAAAGCGAGCCATTATGTGTTGGCCGTTTGTCGATTACAGAAATTGACCTACGTCATAGCTGTGGGAACCACGGCATGGAAGCGTTGATAGCCTCGTGTACGGGTCTGAAGTCGTTCAAATATCAGCATTCGGATTCGCATCTTCCCTCTACCGGCTATCAACCAGCTGCGTTCTATCGCTCTTTGACTCGCAGCAAGCGGAGCCTCCAGACTTTATGGCTTGATCACTACGGCGATCATTATCCTTTCACTTCTGCCGGGCTGAATCAAACTCACGATGAATGGTTTGGGTCCCTGTCTGATTTTTCAGCCCTCCGCGAGATTCGCATCCGATTACCAAATCTTCTCGACATCCGATATCAAAGCGAACCAACACGTCCTCTCATCGATTCACTACCGAGATCTCTTGAAATGCTTTACATTGAGAGTTGCGAGGAGCGGCATTTGGGCATGCTAGTTTCACAACTCCGGACTGTCGTCAAAAACCGCCGCTCCCGATTGCCTTACCTTCGACGCTTGGATATCGAAGGGCCCTTTCGGAACGCCTCGGCTGATGACCTTGGTCATACTAGCGCCTCCACGTCCGACCCTGCCGAAGACACCATCAAAGACAAGATCATGCAAGCTGTAGAGCCATTGCATGAGGATTGTGCTTTGGCTAGGCTGGAATTGCATGTCTATGACCGGACTCTCCGTCAAAATCCCCATAATTGAGCCTATCTCGTGGTCGCTGTCTGTTTTTGTCATTTCCAACCAGACACCATTTTCTCTTTTACGTTTTTCGGGGAGGAAACCGGTCGCTTTCCGTTCTCTTCTAGAGTTATGACGTGAATTCCGTTCATATAGATTGCCCCGACGATGTACATATTCCGACAGTGTCTAGAAGACTCTTTCTCTTGCTACATCGTGACTCGAATTCATGACGGACATATAGTTTCTATACCGATGTTCAGATCTTCTATCTAGGGTCTTCTCAATGAGCGATGATCTTGGGTAGCCTGAATGAAAATGTATGGCTGCCTGCTGATCAGAAACCTCGGGCAGGATTTGGTTTCCTTCCTTAGACCCCCTTTCACAGCGATGCCAGGACGGCGTCAGCACCCGATTTCTGCATTTCGGGTTCCTTCTGTTAGCTCTGTGGTAGGCAGGGGGTCATCGGCGGGCAATTCTTACCTTGACAGCACCCCTCTCGGTCTCGATCTGAGCATAGGTGACCTTGCCGTGGTCAATGACAATGGCATAACGACCGGTGCGTCCGGACGCCTCATCGGCCCAGCCAATGCTCTTGGAGAATTGAGCATCGGGGTCGGTCAGGAACAGCTAATCACAGAAAATGGTCATGGGTTGAACGTGACATTCAGACGGGGCGGGTGATACGCACAATTTCGTCTCCGCGGACCTCGTTGGCCTTGCCCCAGGCGCTCATGACGAAGGGGTCGTTGAAGGCCACGACGGCAACAATATCCACGCCCTTTGCACGGAGCTGGGGCAGGTTTTTAATATATCCAGGCATGTGGTTGACGGAGCAGGTTGGGGTGAAGGCGCCTGAAGGAGTTTGGAGTTCAGTCATTAGCCCGTGGTCCATTGGCCAATGCGATTGAAGGCGGATTGGATGGGAAACGACGAGGACTCACCAGGGACGGAGAATAGAACAACCTTCTTGTCCGCCCACTCCTTCGAGGCATTGTATTTGATGGGAATGCCGCACGCCTTGATGTCACCGCTCTCCTCGGACCAGGGGATGTATCTGGCGATGTTGGGTGATTAACGGAGCTCTGGAGTATTGCGGGGAGAGCTGAAAGGGCGGACTCAAGAGGCCGAATCACTCACTGGAACACGACGTCACTGGGGAACGAATCGCCGGGCTTGAGAGCAGTCATTTTGTGTTGATTATAGTGTATACTTTGATCGAAAACTGGAGAGGGGTAAGAAAGAAGAATAGTGAGCAGGCAAAGGAAAGGAAAGGATAAGGACTGCGGGGCAATTGACACTAACAGAGCGTCGAGTGCCTCGGGAAAGCAGAGCTGAGTAATTCGCTGCAAGAATCACGTCAACTGGCTAGTCCGGGGAGCGGAGTCCGCCGACACTCCGAGCAGAGCTTTGCAACTTCGTTGATATCCGCCGTCAAGAATTGTACATGTCGAACGTGGCCGACTTCTTTTCATAGTCCCAAGCCATGGGGCACCTATTTTGATCCAAGGCACATCCACTTCGGCTGCATGACTATTGATATGTATTGTGACCTGTGGGGGGAAGAGGGTGCGCTGACGTATGACCAGCCTTATCTCTCTGTTCTTGTGAACATCTCATTCTAGGTCAATCAATAGAATGACTTCACTCATGTTTCGTGGAACGTGAGATAGTCCTTCAAAGAAATGACACGTCTCTGGGGGAAGCGACCCCCGGCGTCTTTTTAAAATGGCCGGTCTGCGCAGGTGGAGTCTTGTGGAGCGGGCCTCCACGGATATTCGATCATCCATTCACCTAATATCACCAGAGTCACAACCATCAAGCCAACGGTCGATTCTATCTCCCTCCAAGACTTGTTGATCGAACACACGATGCTGTCTGCTTGGCCTCCAGTGAACACCAATGAATTTGGGATCGCCACGCTGTCCCTCGGAAACTGGAGAGAGCATCCGCTCACTCCCCGGCTCGAGGCAGCTGCGAAGGCTGGCTACCAATGGATCGATCTCTTTGACGAGTGCTGGGCTGCCTATTTGGAGGAGCATGGACTCTCCGGTGATGAACTATGGGAGCCAACTGCTGAGAATCTTCGAGTCGCACGCAAGCTGGGTGACTTGGTAAAGTCGATGGGAATGCGCATTGCCTGTACGCAACCACTTCGTCAGATCGAAGGGATCAAGGATCCTGCTGAACGCCGAGCGACCCTTGATCTGGTTGCCAAGCGTTTTCCCTTTATGCGAGCTTTCGATACCGACCTCGTTTTCATGTGTGCCAACATTCGCACCGATGACGGTGTCACCTCTGATCTGAAAACAGTTGCGCGAGATCTGGCAGAGCTCGGCGACATGGCTGCAGCATATTCGCGCAAGGATGGAGGACAGATGCTGAAAATCGGCTATGAGGGTCTTTCGTGGGCGACAAGAAACACATGGTCAGCCTCCTGGGAAGCTGTGAGATTCGCCAACCGTCCAAATGTTGGGCTGATCATCGATGCATTTAATATCCTGGCCGTGGAGTTTGCAGATCCTTATAATCCTGAAGGACATGGGCGCATCTACCCGACCTTAGCTGAGTCCCTCGAAGTTCTCACCGGGTCACTTGCATCTCTAGCCCGCACCGTTCCCGGGGATCGAATCTTCTTTTTCCAGTGTGGTGACGCAGAACTGGTCAATCCAGCGGCATTTCATCCACCAACTGATCCAACCACCCCAGCTCTTCTCCCTTGGTCAAGGAACCATCGTCTTTATCCTTTAGAACAATCACTTGGAGGTTATATGCCCGTGGAACTGGTAGCTGCTGCTGTATTAGCAACGGGGTATGCAGGACCGATATCCCTCGAAGTCTTCAACACATCTTTGAATCAACCTGGAATTGACGTCGCAAAGGTCCATGCCTCTCGGGGGATTATCAGTCTACAGCGGTTGACGGAGGCTGCTAGAGCCTTGCCTCCCTTTTGGCAGAGTCAGGCAAACGCACAGCAAGCGATATTGAGCATCACCCGGCGGCTGCGAGCGTCGAGCCAACGGCTATAGACTTACTGAGATATTCAATGGCTCAACTTGGAGCAGCGATTACAATTTGGTCATGGGGGTAAATAAAGTGGCTGATCAGTTGTGCGGTACAAATATCATAACTTCCTCGGGAACCCTGTCAAGCACGATACCGACTTTGCGTAACGTAATACCGCAAGTACTTCTCTAGAAAATACCGAAGGTCGACTTGAAGGTACAATTCTGAGGACTCATAGTCTTCATCTATACTTTCATGCACAATAAACTACAGAGGCGGCTCAATATGTGGGTGATGACCCGACATGGGTTAGATCTATTAAATTGATCCTCCACCGGTTGAGCGAATAGATGATTCAAGTGTACATCGGTCTCAAAGACTCAGGAGAACGGGTCTTGGTTTATCCCTGTGTTTTTGGAGATTAGCTAGTGCGGAGATTCTCAGCTCCTTGGATGGCCAATGCCCTGATTGATCAGAAGTTGTGTGGGCCCATCCGGCCATTTAATTTGGCTGCCGGTGTCGAGGGCAGTCGTCATCCGGATCGTGGGCTTATAGTTCCCATGCGACTTTCTATAAGTAATTGCGAAATCCTCCCAAAAATGCATCAAACAAACAGGGTCAAAATAGTCCTTGCTATAGAGGAACGGCTTATGTGATGGAGATCCTTGATGTCGATACTTTGGTATGCGGCGGGGGCATGTCTGGTATGGCCTGTGCTGCATTTGCTGCAGAGGCTGGGGCCAGGACGCTGGTGATAGAGAAGCAAGGTGAGATTGGCGGATCATCGAGCCTTTCTGCAGGCATGTTGTACGTTTTCTATCTCATTTCCAACGTGAACACGCTGTTGACATTCCATTTATGAAGCTGGGCACCACACACGTATGAGAAACTAAGGTCGTGGGTGCCAAATGGTGATCCCGCATTGCAACGTGCATGGTTAGACGAGTATCTCCCAGCGGTACAATGGATGCGCGAAAATAATATACCCACTGCGAAGCGATTTGATGGTATTATGACCATCGGTAAGTTAGCGATCGGGCAGTCATCCGGCTATATATGCTGAAACATTTGAGGGATTGGATTTCCAATCCAAATTCCTGTTCTCCACAAGTCTCACCAGCAACGGATCGCTGCAAGCGACAATGGTTCCCGTATCATGACCGATACGTCGATCGTCAAGCTTACTCAAGACCACCCCGGGGTACCTGGGTCTCGCGTCAATGGTGCAATTATTTGCGAGCGCAAGCCCGGCGCCCCCGTCCGTTATTATCAAGTGAAGGCCAAGCTAGTCGTTTTGGCTACTGGTGGGTTTCAGGGATCTCCCAGTATGACAGCCAAGTATCTTGGTCATGGTGGCGACAATATTTTCGTGCGATCCAACCGGGGCTCTGTAGGAGATGGCCTTAGCTTGGCCATTGCAGCTGGAGCTGGAACAAGTAAAGGGCTGAATACCTTCTATGGCCATCTGTTGGCAGCTCCTCTCCGAGTCGAGGATGTCAGCCCACATGATTATTTGCCTTTGGCCCAGTATCGTAAGTGATATCAAACCTCTTGGCTATTCAAAGAATTGTGTGTCCTGATCATCTGCCAGAAAGCAAATACTGCATGCTTGTGAACGAAGCCGGCCGACGCTTTACCGACGAAACTATGGGTGATGAAATTGTGAACCAGTACTTGGCCAAGCAGATAAATCGTCGCGGTTTTCTTCTATTCAAGTGAGTGCCTCCCACATGAGCCAGGTTTTCAGGACTAAACTGGTTCTTAGTGAGAAAACACGCCTTCGCCTCTGCGTGGGCGCCCTATTCCCTAATGCAGGTGATGTTGATAGATTGCAGAAAGCCCGCGACTACGGCTGTAACGTGGGAAAGGCGTCGACATTGGGCGAACTCCTTGAGATCCTCCATACCTGGGGGGTTGACCACGTTCAAGCAGCAGACACGATCGAGAAATACGATCGTGTTGTCCGCCATGGCCAGAAAAATATTTGTCTTGATGCCCCCGTTGGTCATGCCGGGGCTTCTCCAAGCCCATTAGTTGACGGGGAAGGTCCATTCTACGCCATGGAGGTCCAACCATCGTATGTCTCAAAACACTCGCAGCCCATTTGAGAATGCAATGAGTCTAATTTGTTAATTCTTAGTATAACTTTTACCTACGGCGGCATCTCAATCGATACCCAAGGGCGTGCTTTGACTCGCGACAAGATCGTTATACCAGGATTACTTGTGGCAGGAGTTGACGCAGGAGGCTTCAGCAACCTGGGCTATGCTGGAGGCCTGGCACTTGCCTTCGTGACTGGTCTATGGGCGGCCCGATCAGTTGCACGAGAACTTGGGTTGGTGGAGCCTTGCCTACCGGCTCCTGATGCACGAGACTCTGGACCTCTTCTGGGCCGTTTGTAGACACTCGCTTTAGCCTTCTTGTGTAAGAATCTTTATATTATTGATAAGTAAGTGCTAAATCTTATTACTGAATGTAATGAGAGATAGGAAACCCGATTGCGGATAGACTGGCAAATGTTGCGACATAAGAGTTAAAAGTTCCACCAGATCCATCGTAACACAATGTCCACTTCGTCTCCAGGGTCCCCGTTTTGACATCACCAATCAAGATATCAATTATAAGTAGGGCCCATCCCAACCTGAGCAACTGAATTTACAGTACAGGCTGTGTTCACATATGTCCAAGCCCCAACACCTGAGGCCACTTGCCTTTAATTTTCAGCGACAAGGACGCCACGATAACGCATTTTGCCTTCTTCCAAAGTCTTGAGACTTTGCTTGACGCCTTCCAGTGTCATTGGGAACGTCATTTTGATGGGTTTGATATTATGATGGGCGGCGAAATCAAGCATATCCCGGTGAACCTGTCTCGCGGAAACGATTCCTCCCTGTACACGCAGACCTTTCAACAGAATAGGCATGTACGGGATCTTGAGGTCATTCGCATCGACGGAGAGGGGCGAGATGACACCGTTTGGAGACATCACGTTGAGATAAAGCTCCCAGTCCGGTTGGCTACTGGTAGTCACAATCAGATTGTCGATCGGCTGATCCAACTTCAGCTCCTTGGCACCCTTGGTCGCGTAAAACTCCGTTGCGCCGAGCTTCATGGCCTCTTCTTTCTTGCTATCGGTGCCCGAGAAGACGACCACTTGGCAACCCATTTTCGCGGCGAATTGAATGGCCAGATGGCCCAGCCCACCAACTCCAACGATGCCAACTCGGGCCGTCGGACGAACCTGGGCAACGTGAAGCGCGTTGAAAACGGTCGATCCACCACACATGAGTGGCCCAGCGTCCTCGTTGCTCACGTTGTCAGGAATTTTGAACAAGAATGCTTCCCGCCAGACAGCATGAGTACCGAATGAGCCTTGGTCAAGATCTGCGTCAGCATACATCTTGCGCTCCGCACACATAGTCTCCCAGCCAGTGAGACAGTGACGACAGTGACCGCAGCAGTCGTGCTCATATCCCCAACCCACTCGGTCGCCTTTCTTCAAGATATGGGCCTCGGGGCCAGTTGCTTCCACGACGCCGGTCCCTTCGTGGCCCAGTGCCATATCGGCATTTCGATAGTGAACATCGGTGAAACAGACGCCCGAGTGCGTGATCCGAACCAGGACATCGTCGCCCTTCAGGTCGGGTCGCTCGGTTTTTCCCTGAACAATGGTTCCGTCCTTCGACCCCTTGAATACAGTGAACTCGATCGGCATGGTTGAAGGGTCTCAATGAGATGGTTTTCCCGAAAAAACTTAATTGACTCGTGCTTCTTGCTACTTACCCGTGCCATGCTCTCGTTTTAAAGGTCGAGTTAATGGATTACGTCACCTCCATATCTCAACCGAAACCTGATCACGACTTGGCAGTCGTGGTGGTTAGTGAAAAGTGGCTTCCCGGAAATAGACTTTCAATCTATGGATTGATAAGCGTGAATTTGTGATGCGAATGAGTGAGCTAGGACGATTCCGCCAGGATCCGTTCGGGTCAGTGATATCATCGCTTTTGGACCTGGTTATTCTCGACTTGCTGGTTGCATACGACTGTTTGAGATGACTTAGGAGGCTGTTCAGCGTGGAGGGCATGAACACTTGAATCCAGCTGGTAGACCTAAAGCTACCCAGGCTCAAGCTCTGGATTTGTAGCCTAGGGAGCCGACTGAGGCAAACGGGCTGGGAGAGAAGTCATTCCATGGCCGCTGATAGCTTATCCGCGAACGAGGAAGCTCCACGTGCTAATTTGATTTTCGCTCACATCGGGCAACTAGGCTCAGAATGAGCAAGAGTGAGTACCCAGAGAAAGAAAAATATTGTGAATTACACAAGACATCATCATGGAATTCTTCAGAAGAAAGACGCTGCACGGTCCCACAGCAATCTCGAGTTCGTTCTGTTTAAGCGTCGCGTTTTGGTTTTATGAAGAATAGATCACTGGTACATTCATGATGTGAAGGGAGACGGACTAGTCAACCAATTCTGCGCATATCGCAGATGAGGATCGCTCACACACTCAATAATTGACTAGCCTGCTGTCCTTGAGGAGGCCGAGGATAGCCTGTGGCCTCCACCGCCCTGCGGCGGACAGTGGTCCGATTCTGCCCAGGCCATCCAGGCGGTGAGACTGGCGACATCGGCCGTCCCAATCAGGAAAGTCTCGAAAACTTAATTCGAGTGTTTTTTTTTCATTGTTTACGAGCATTCAAAGGTTCGTAAGCTTGAATCAACTCTTCGCAAGGTACAGTCTTTAGGGTATCATCTGGTATTCTGGAGTGTGAGGGAATGATCCAACTACCCGGTGTGAGCCCTGCCAACGACCCCGCTCATCTCTCCGACAAGGATGCAGCGTTAGCAGTAGTGAGCGATGTAGCCCAGGAGATCGACCCGGTCGTCGCAAAGAGGGTGTTAAGAAAGATCGACCGGTACTTCATGCCAGCAATGCTAGTCGGTAGGTTAAAAACTTGACCCATTGAATATACGATAATCTAATCAACTATCGGTCTAGGTTATGGCTTGGTCTACTATGACAAGGTCAGTTGAAGTTGACAGAGATCTTGCCTAGGACAATTATTGACTGACTCTAGGCGATTCTGGGTAGTGCTGCGCTGTTTGGCATGACAACTGACCTGGCATTGAAAGTCACCGACTATTCAACATCTCCGCCTTCAGTGGATACATCGCGTCTCAGTTGGGCCACTTCAATTTTCTATTTTGGAATGCTGGTGGGGCTTTATCCCATGACATTTGTGTTACAAAGATTCAACATTAGGCATGTCCTCGGCCCTGTAGTCCTCTTGTGGGCAATCGTGTGCGCGGCCACTGCTGGGGTCACGTCCTGGCAAGGACTGTTCGTACAGCGGTTCTTCCTTGGTATGCTCGTTGTCTACATTACAAGACATCCATCTGATAATCTGAGATAGGTTTTATCGAAAGTGTGATCCCGACTAGTTTTATGACCATCGTCAGTGGCTACTATACGCAAGAGGAGCAAGCTCTTCGGCAAGCCTGGTGGTTTTCAGGCACCGGCTGGTTCACCATCATCGGCGGTGCTCTAAATTATGGCTTTGGCCAAATCACGTCTGGTTCCTTGGCCCGGTGGCAGTATATCTATATTCTTGCTGGAGCCCTGACATTTCTGTTTGGCCTCTGGTGCTGCACCATTCCCAACTCACCCGTCTCGGCCTGGTTCTTGACTCCAGAAGAGCGGATGGTGGCAGTGGAGCGACTGCGAAAGGGTCAAACCGGCGTCCGATGCCAGAAAATCAAGTTTGATCAGATCAAAGAGTCAATGACCGATATTAAAATCTATCTAGTAGCTGTGATGATGGCTTCAGCGTGAGTTTCCTTTAAAACATGCTGCGAGATATCTGGCTACCTACGGATACTGGAAAACTTGAATCCAATGCTGATATAACTCTAAAGGTACACAATCAATGGTGCCATTTCGGGCTTTGGGCCTTTGATTGTCTCAACGTTTGGATATGACACTCTGGACTCCATCTTGTTCCAATTCCCCGTGGGCGGTATTTGCGTTATTTTTATTCCCCTGTGCGGATATATCTCCGCTGTTGTTCCCAATACGCGGATTCCGATGCTCATCACTTGTTGTCTACCGGTCATTGCCGGATGCGTGATGATCTGGAAATCACACTGGGGCTACCAGCCTGCTGTTCCGGTCATTGGCTATGCGCTCACTGGTTTCTTCGGGCCAGTCGTCAGTCTCATCATCACTGTCGGCGCAAGCAATGTTGCGGGAGCCACTAAGAAAACAATCATGGCTGCAACGGTCTTCGTCGCTTATACAGTCGGCAATATTATCGGACCACAGCTTGTCAAAAGCAATACTAAGGCCCAGCATTACCCAGAGTTATGGACGGGCATGGTTATATGGTCAGTCTTTCTCTCAAGCACTAGATCGCGATGTTCGCTAACAGGATTGTAGCTATTCCATCACCATCACTGCTGCCGTTGCCTTGTACGTGATCCTGTGGAGGGAAAATCAAGCTCGGGGGGCAATCGATCTTGATGAAGTACAGCGTGACAAGGTTGCCTTTGACGACCTCACTGACAAGCAGAATCCTTTCTTCCGGTACGCTCTTTAGGCTCGGCGGAGGAACTCGTTCATTCGAGGGACGTTTTACTGTGCACTGAGGCCTACTCAACATGGAACAGCAGATCTTGGAATCTATGGATGCCTGGCGGCTTTGGGATTACTTTCATGCGTGAAAGCCTTAGACTCTGGTCTTGAAAGGTCTTTTGGAATTCAAGAGATAATTCAAGTCTATAATTCCCGTCGAATGTCAGCGAAATTACCCTCATACGAGTCACCCATGCATATATTGCCATTATTGCCGAGATCAATTTGTTAGGTAGAGTTATCAATTCCCGGTGCGACAATTTCTTGTAACATTCCCTCGCGATCCCACTTGCGATGCACATTGTGGTCAACAAGGCTGTCCGTTCACCACGGAATCTTCAAGATGACGTGGAAGGCGCCTAGTAAAGAAACCCTGAGAACCCGGCCAGCATGGTACAGATGCTTTGTGGTCGCCGCCATATCCTTCTCAAACATGTTAGTTTAAGTTTGATTCAAAAAGCAGTGGCTTTAGGATCATATACACGACAATGTGTACCTCGGGTTTCGACGGAATGCAGCACGCCTTCAAATCGTCGGAAACCAGGGTGCTCCTGACCTGACTACAATTCTTCTCGGCCTTGGAGCCGGATCAGCCGTTCTTTTATCACTTTCAGAGATATATGGCTGTATGGTATATTCGTCCAGTCGTGGCGCTTGCGATAAACATCAGAACAATCTTGACTAGCAAATTTTTCAATTATTTTATTCAGGGAATTTTGATCTCAAGTGGGCCAAGGGGCATTGCTGATGTGACTTATGGTCAATATTGTGCTTTAGTGCTGAGTTGCTGGACTCTCGGGCCCATAAATGGTCCCGTCTAAGAGATGCCCCTGAGCCCAGGATGATCCCGTCTTCATGACTGTTCGAACGAGTCTTTGAAACCTTACCATGAAGTCTATAATAAGTGGCTTTCTAATTCAGCATTTGACTGGCGCTGGATCAACTGGATCGCTTTGATCAGTATTGGGTTCTCCTTTATCTTGATAGTTCGCTTCGAAAGAGACATGCGCGTCCACCTTTCTTCGCAGACAGACTAAGAAATTGTAACGAGAAAAGGATAATTTCCATTAGTAGCACCAATTTGACCACAATTATACCGGACTCAAAATCCTGCAAACTACTTGATCTATCCGATTCAAATGATTCTGTTGGAGCCGATTTGGTAATTCACAATACATATGTCTCGCGTGCGCTTTAAAAAATCACACACTAGCTGAGTGGCAGTATTGTCTGAAAACTATATGTAGACATTATCCTTGCAATTAATTTCCTATGCTTCGTCGCCCATTTTATAGGTAGTATTCTAGGAGCATCGGGGGGGGTCTCCGAGTCTTGCAGGCCTGGGGGTCACTGTGGCATTAGAACCCGAACGGCCATTGTCGTGATCGCGAAGCCTCTGATCAGAAAAGCAATCAATCTACACCCTTCAGATTCAAGCACAGGCCGACTAGCCCTTGAAGCAGCGGTATGGGTGGTATGTTTAGCAACTAATATCATTCCAGTTGGAGAGGGATGGTTTGCAAAGGTAGAGAAGACTCAAATTTTTGTTCTCAGATGGAATACTCATTGCGAAGGGGTGGGATCGACAGGGTTGCGCTTCTATTCTCGTTGAATTGTAAGCATTACGAATCCTCGAGCTGCTTACATCGAGGATGGGGGAATCATAGCTCATCTACATACAAACCACCTAGTAGAAGAAGCCATATTGCACCTGGTGTCATTACTATCTATGAGCGAGAGCTTTTCTCAGCACTATGAACAATTGTTTCATGGATCACTTTGATCCCTCCGCCATGGCTGGTGTGACTAGTAGCGTCCCAGTCGCTCTCACCAGCAGTGCACGTAGGCGGCTGCTGACGTGAAGTCGGCAGTATCATCTGCTCGTCACTGACGGTGTTCCATTGTGTGTCACCTGGGATGGAAAGCGGATGACGGAACTTCTTGCGTTTCGCGTACCCACTGGTATCCCCACCCGATAGTTGGTAGGCTTGGTAGCTTTCAGAACCACCTCCTCTCGATGTAATATAGAGTCCTGCACGGCGAGCGACTCGACGAAAGAGCGGATAGATCATCGGAACATTGCCAATGACCACCGCGACAAAGGTTTCACGACAGGCCCAGCTGCCCGCTTGCTGGGCACCATTGGCACCAGCCTGAAAACTTCGGTGTCAGAGGAAGATACAATCATGTCAGAAGTGATAAGAGGCTAGACTTACTGTCAAGATCAAAACACAGCGCAAAATACCGGCCATCATGACGAAGAGACCCCCGCTAAACAGAACGAGGAGCTCGAGTTTTTCACGCCAGTGAAGGCGCGCCTTGAAGAGCATCTATGCAGCATGGTTGGTAAGCGGTACTTTATGGTAAATATTCTCAAAGGAAAATTCACATACGGGCGCCGGGATACTGATAAGGTAGATATCCGTCGCAACATTCAGCACAACGGTGACGTAGATGTCGATTTTGGAAACAGCAGGCTGACAATGATCTGTTCGAATTTTTGTGGTTAGACACGGCGGATTTCATATCGACTCTATATTATTCGCACTCACTTCCAGGATCCGGATATATCTGCCAGTTCTTGTGCATCGGGACACAACCAAAGAGAATGGAACAAATGGTAGCAATGTAAGTAGCGGCAATCAAGCCATATGCGATATTGATTCGGGCGCGCATGTTGATCAGGCCCGCTCTGAGCTATTGTTAGCAATCTTGAATGAACAACAAGCAAACGTCAAAAACTGGATGCCCATCGAGGACATCAAGCTCAGCACCGGGGAAGAGGCATCTCACGTCAAACGAGAGTAGAAGATGGCCATGCAAGTCTTCAAGAGCCATAATAGCAGAGTGTATAAGGACCAGCCCGTGACCTGAACCTTCGATCCTCCCACACGCAAGCGATATTCTTCGGAATGTGGCGATAGTTGTTTGCGTTGTTCATCTGTCATGGCGTTGTTGGCGAGGCCTTTGAACCATGCGCCTACCATGTATGCCGCGCCGGTCTCCAGCCCGTATACCACCTACATCAATTAACAAGGCGTTCGAGAGCTCCACGACAAGGTTTCCACATACACAAGCCAACAGCATCAGATAATCATCGGCCTGGAAATTCCTGGGTCCTACCATGATCCATCGGGCCATCGTCCGAAGAGCAATAATCACGATGGCCACCGCCAGGAGTGTGAAAGCCTCTGTGACAAAGTCACCCATGGTGGACTTGATGTTTGATCCGTTCTGGGTCGTTCAATGAATGGGTGTCAGAATTGGAAAAGGAAAGCCCCCGGGGGGTGTTTAAATCAGTTAAAAGAAAGACAACGACATCCAAACCATCCACGGGAGGGAGGGGGAGAGGGTGTGAAGAGAAAGCAGAGCCCGACAGAGAGGTAAATAGTTGTCGACTACTGTCTCGGCGACTTCCAATGGTTTTCCCCCGGGGTTCCGGCTTGTCATTGGAACCAGGCCAGACAAAGAAAACCAGCCCGCAAAACGGTCGATTTATAAACGCCCACACCCAAGTTTGAGTGAAATAAAAATTGCCGCAAAAAAAAATAAAAAGCCAAACGAACAGTGGATATATCCAACCTTCCCAAGACCCCAGTAGCGGGAGAGGAGCCAAAATGCCGGGAAAAAGTACAGAATACACTAAAGGCAAAGACCCATCTCGATGGGGAGACTATGACATGAATTCTCGCCCTCTGAGAGGCCAATTAGCCAAAAAGACACACTACGGATACCCGGCTAGCGGCAACGATTCCGTTTATGACATTTTGTCCTACCGATAGCAGCTGTGAGAGATTTGGCAGATGTCGATCATTGGTCTTTTCTTCCCGTCCTCGCTTCCCTCCACGCCCATCTGCCCTCCGGGGAGAAACTCGTGCAAAGAATCACGCCCAATTTTAAGATTTGGTGGCCCATTCGCTTCCAGCCGGCGGGTGATTGGGAGTTGACGGGAAAGCCAAAAAAGACCGCCAGACGATCCACTAGAGCAACTCCCCTCCTGGTGCAACAAAGGTGATCGGCAGGAGGCCGACCCCGTGGACGTCGTCTGGACTCCGGTGCACTGGGACTATATAGAGACTAGCTTGGTACTCTGCACTTCGTACTTCGAGTTTCTTTGTCTACTTTTGAGCTGGTACGAGTCAGGAAAAGGTGTCGGGTCCACAAGTTTTGAGTCTGTCCAACACTCGAGCCAGCCCTCCTGGACGTGATTCAGTTACACCAGCAGGGAATGACTCGCTCGGCGCATCGCCTCGACAGGGATTTTCTTTGTCTGCCATCAGATCAGAACAGCATCACCACACCTTGCGAATGCAATGACGCAGTCACTGCCGCTAATGGCGGCTGTTGGATCTGTCTACGGCCAGGCCATGGGGGGTTTCCTCTGATATCAAGTCATCTGAACACTCCGTAGCAGTTGACGATCTGTACTCTCCAATTGGACGTGTCACAAACCCCCCACCTCGGTCACTACTGGGAGGCAGTCGACCAGACTTGCTCTTCACGGCTGTCAGCATCGCCGATCCGCCTGTCGGAGATTACCTGGTGCGGTGCACGTCCAGAATAATATTGATATCTCCGGAGAAGGTTAATCGTGGTCTGCCGAATACTTTGGGCCCCATCCTGTGTCGGGAAACAGTCGGCGGGTACTTGAGTCCTCCGTCGTGTTGGTCGAGTCGTTGACTGGTTGATCATTTGCAACTTTTTGGAGGCAAACTACTGCCTGTCTTTGTCTCCATCCTTATCTTTGGCTGGTCACGCTTGGGCTCTGGGGATTTTCTGTCCTCCTACCCTGCAGGACCATACCAACGTCTTCAAGGAGAGACCCACCACCAAAATTTGGCGACATCAGAAAGGGATCGAATCGAGTCGTAAAGCACAATGTAGTTGGATAGCATTCTTGATGACCTCTGGTTCACTCCATGTCAAATCAAGGGAGTCAGGATCCTCGGTCTCGCCCCTCTCATAACCAAGGTTCGTCCGCACGTTTCTGGGGCCTAACGGGCGTATTTTGGCTTTCGGTCCACCGCCACGAGCTTCGGATAGGTTCCATGTTTCAGAGTTGGGGTGACGGGCGACGCTAGACCCAAAGCACGTGCCAAAATCAGCGAATGTCGACTACGGCGAATGATATTGGTGAATAACTCTACTCCATACTATTGGGACGCACTACGGAGTCGTGAATCCACTATGGACGCCCAGTGGGGCTTGCAGAGTGTGGATGAAGATGATAGAGCAAACGGAGAACAGGAACACAATAAAAATCCGGTTCTGCATATCTCCCACTTGTTCGGGGTCCACACCGTTGAGCAGTTGTTCCATTGTTATGGGTCGCACGGAATGGGGACGTCCTGACATGTTTCTCCTCTTCGAGTCCGCACAAGCGCGCCTAGATTGGATCGATCGGAAAAAGATTGGAATCCTGTCAGGACAGCAGGAGATCTTACCAGACACTATGGACGGCAGCATGCAACTGATCGGATAGGCAGAGGATCCCGACAAGTGTACGCCGTCTTGCGATGCACAGCATCAGGCCGCGGGAGGTATGCGTCTCTTTGGGACATCATCGATCTATCTTCTCTGTCGTCACTGAGAAAGCAAAGGCCGGGGAGTCAATGCGTTGCTCGAGGGTGGCGGATTGCATGATGCTTGATTGTCCGACCGGGTCAGTTTACGGTTATTAACGGATGATTTGGGAAAGATCCACCTTCATCATCGTCATCATCGCCAACGAATCATCCATCCAAATCTAAATCAAAGGAAGAGCAAACGCGTTCGTTCGAAAGAGGAGTATCATTGACCGTCAGCTCAAGGACCACCCGAGAGGTCAGTCGTGCGTGGTGGAGGAAGCTTTGAACTTAGTGTCCTCCGTACCTGAGCTCAAACGCCTGCTGCTCATGCGGTCGGGATCCTCGTGTGGCTATTCATAGGGCCCAATCAGAGAGATCCCTCTTGTATCTTCCCTCGGTGATCAATAGCGGGAGATAATGCACCAACCTACGACCTACGCGCAGCGGGTCGGTGCCCGCGACGTTCGGTGTCAGGGACGGGGGGCCAAGAGGTTTTTATTTCATCCAGCCGGATTGTACTGAGTCCTTCCGTAAATTTCAAAAAGGACTCCACTGCGGATCAAAGGGGTTAGCGATCATCGACACGGCCGAGTTTGACTTTGAGCACCAGGCTGTCGGGCTTGACAAGATTGCAATCGACATCGGGGTGAGGAATTCTAACTCTAATCGTGGGCCCGGATCCGAGGATCATCAGAGAAGCAGGGACAAGATAGGAGCGAGATGGCATCAAGATAGTATCATGATCTCCCATGGCCAATGGAGATACTATGTTCACAGGATCGATGCTGGTTCTCCAGGATCCGGCGACGCACATCGTACGCTGGGGGTCAGGTACGGAGTAGACAGGACTGAGTGCAGCTCATAGTCGACAGGGGAGAGAGGATTTTCGATAGCTCCAGTGATGGGTTGCTGGCTTTCACTAGTGAGAGCCGTTTTGGATCAGCTGCATGCCAAGTCGCCATGGACGGGGAATGCCCCCTGACACGAAGGTCCAATATGTCTGCCGATGGTCCAAGTCCAGGAGTTGCCGGACAGCGTTCCGGGTCGCCCCCTCCATAGCGTGGTGAACTACCGCTCTGAGTTCACTCGCTGGTGGTGTTCAGAGTGGCAGGGTCGACGGTCCTGTCGAGTTGAAAGGCCGAGTCAGTCCTGGTCTCAGACCCAGGGCCAGGGTACCCCCTTGTTACCGAGTCTGGATAAATGGATGACAGTGTACACGATTGTGGGATCAATGCACAGGACTCGCAAAATCATCATCACCGTGACACCCGCCGGGTGATACTCTCCTCCTCCCTCCATTTCCCCCCGTGGTGGCGTCCGATAGCAGCCACTTTTCTTTGACGCCCCCATGTCCACACCCACTGTCTAGGGGCCACAGGGCTCCGTCTCCGTCGCCGGATACCCAAGTCCTTCCTCAGTCCTGCGCTAACTTTGTGCGACAGCGCTTGGTTGAGCCCAGGCCCTAATTACCCCCCGCCATCCGCCGTTACGCTTCATCGCCCTCCAATAACTCACACTCTTGACAGGCCCACTTCGTTGAGTCCAACCACCGAGAAACATCAACTAGTATTACTTTAGCGTCTTTGTTCCGGTGGGCTGGTTGGCTGATCAGAGGTGGTTTGGTTATTTGGCCGTTGGCCCCGCGAAGAAGAAGAAGAAGAAAAGTCCTACACAGGTCGCTCGAGGGTCACTCTGCACTTTCGGTGGGCTGTTCTTTCCATTGCCGAAGAAAAGTGTCGGTCTTGTGTGTGCTTTTCCATTCTGATTCTTCCCTCCCTGCTGCATCGCTCTCTCCCCTTGCAGGGAATCCCAGCGCCAGCGAGTCAGTCAACGCAGTCGCTTTCTGTCGGTCCCAATTGAGCGAGCACCAAGTGGGTGACCTCGAGAACTCTACCCTCAACGTTCCCAGCCCCTTTCAAAGAAAAAGAAAACCATCATGGCAAGCGTGGATTTGGTCGTGGTGGGCGCGGGTAAGTCAAAAAACGGCCCCCGGATGGTGGTGTGCAGCGCGCTCAACACAACCCGTTGATATTTGGCGAGTCTTCGCATTCTAACTGAAGCGTCATGGTCAACAGGATGGAGTGGGCTTGCGGCCATCAAAACCTACCGCGAGGTGAACCCTGATAGCAATGTACTCCTGCTGGAGGCTGCCGACTCCGTGGGTGGAGTGTGGGCGAAGGATCGCCTATACAAGGGTCTCAAGTCCAATAATATGCTGGGCACCTATGAATTCAGTGACTTCCCCATGGATGAGGCGACTTTTGGCGTCAAGTCCGGGGAGCACATTCCCGGCGAGGTCATCCAGCGCTACCTGGAGGCATTTGCCGAGCGGTTTGGCTTCGCCGATCGCATCCGAGTCGGCCACCGGGTCGAGAGCGCGCAGCACAACCTGGACGGAACGTGGCAGTTGAAGGTGTCGCATGGCGGGGAACTAACAACCATCAACACGAAGAAGCTAATTGTCGCCACGGGCATCACATCACAGGCATATCTGCCCACGTTCGAGGGACAGGAGGCCTTTGGCGCGCCCATCTTCCACTGTCGCGAGATGCGACAGTATGAGCCCAAGATCTTGAAGGATGGCGAGCGAGTCACCGTCTTCGGCGGCACCAAGTCCGCCTGGGACGCAGCGTACGCATGCGCGACGTCAGGGATGCAGGTCGATTGGATCATTCGCGAGTCCGGACATGGGCCAAACTGGATGGCGCCCCCGTACGTGACGCCGCTGAAGAAGTGGCTGGAGAAGCTGGTGACGACCCGGCTCCTAACCTGGTTCAGCCCCTGCATCTGGGGAGATGCCGATGGCTATACTCGCGTGCGGCGTTTCTTGCACGGGACGTGGCTCGGTCGTAAGATCGTGGATGCCTTCTGGGCCGTGCTGGCCGACGACGTCGTGCAGCTGAACGGCTTCAACAAGCACCCCGAGGTCAAGAAGCTGCAGCCGTGGATCAGCCCATTCTGGGTTGCCTCGTCGCTCAGCATCCTGAACTATCCCACGGATTTCTTCGATCTGATCAAGGACGGCACGATTAAGGTGCACATTGCCGAGCTCGACCACCTCTCGGATCACACAGTGCACCTGTCCACCGGTGAGGAGCTCAAATCGACTGCGCTCATCTGCTCGACCGGATGGCGCGCTACTCCCAATCTGAAATTTCTTCCAGAGGGCATTGACCGTGAGCTCGGCTTCCCTTGGAGTAGCGACCCCCTGGATGAACAAATGGTCAAGGCAGCCGACGAGGAGATTCTTCGACGATTCCCACGCTTGCGCGACCAGCCTACCCCGAATCCCAAATACAAGCCTCTGAATGACCAGGCTGAGGCAGCAGTCCCCCACCCATTCCGACTGGCGCGCTTCATGGTGCCTCTGTCGCAGGTCAAGGATCGATCGCTCGCGTTCATGGGCATCACTATGACCATCAACACTACGCTCGTTGCTCAAACCCAAGCCCTCTGGATTTCCGCATACTTCGGCGGACAGCTCACCCCGACAGCCGTTGAGCAATGCCCAGCGGCCGTGCGTGCAGCTTCTGATATCAAGGTCGAGGATGATGCGGAGCTGAATCTAGCCTGGGAGACCGCACTGTACTCGGAGTTTGGCAAGTATCGCTATCCTGGTGGCTTCGGTCGCCGGAATCCCGACTTTGTGTTTGATGCACTTCCATATATCGACATGATGCTGCGGGATCTGGGCCTGTCGCCCGGGCGCAAGCAGGGAATGCTGTCCCGTTGTCTCTCTCCGTACGGCACAGAGGACTATGCGGGATTAGTGCAGGAGTGGAAGGCCAAGGAATCCAGCAAGGCATGAGGGCTTCCTGCTCTCTGTTTTTGAATCCCACTAGCCTTGGTCTTTGTTTCGTTATCATATCTATTGTTCACCTTCGCGCCCCCCGCGAGATACCCCAATCTTATCATATTTGTTTTACTAGGGTTTGAACTACTCTAATGACATTTTTTTCTCCTGGATTATTTGACTTTCTTTTCCACAGATCATATAGCCTGGGCAGCGGCCACCACACTTATTCTTAGGTTCCGTTTGTAGAGGCTCAACATCGTGTGTTATAGAACCCGCGGCGGTAGTCTTTCATGCTATCAGGGTGTTTGGTGAATTAAAGAAAGTAAATCGAATTTTAAACATGTTCTCAAATGATTGAACCAAATACATTCGGGTCTCCTCTCTTTCAAAGTGGAAATTCACAGTCTCTTGCCGCTTACCGTCTTCGAATAGTCATTTCCGAATGAGCACGTGTACATGACTGTCTTATTCAGCAAGAACAAATTGTTCAAAGATCGTGCTGCCAGTCAAGATTGACTTCATACGGCTCGCAGTTTGCTTCTGGCCACTCCGAGCCCGGCTAATCTCGCCGGTCATCTTCCCTGCCCAACGGAAATAATATTGGCCATCCCCGGCAATGCGTGTGCCGGAGACATTGGCTTTCAACCAGCCTTCCTGCCCAAGGTCGAACTCGAGATGAAACCCGTCTGGCACATCCCCTGCGTGCGGAGGGTATCGTGCGCTGGTCTCAGAGTCCCCAAGGGGACGAACAGTGAGCATAGTAGAGTCGCAGGCAGAGACCAGCACTTGGCGATCGCGTGCTACATAGCTGCTCACATAGGTCGTATTGGACGGGTCATTGAGCGCCAGGTAACTGAACCAGATCACCGAGTAAGGCCCAATCTGGCCGTGGCCCCAATACCAACTCTGGACGGACTGGTCAAAGGGTTGATCTGACCAATTCTATTGAATCTCAGCACATCGTCGTTCAGTTTTGGGTTTTCTGTGTGATCATACCTTGTCATGATAAGCAGGTCCTTGGAATTGGAGACGAGAACCCTTCACGCTGATATCGACGTGGCCCACTGCATCGGGCTTCAGCGCAACCCACCCGATATGAGGAGCGATCTCCAAGGTTGCCGTATCGGATGTAACGCCACAAGGTAAATGAGGCTCCAGTGTCTATCCTCGAAATCAGCTGTTGACCCAACCGAGTCCTGTTTCAGGGGTCATGGCAGTCCCCTCTGTACTCACCGAGCTTATACTGAATCTCCCTTTAACCTGCATCTTTTCTGAAGATATAATAACTTCATACTTGGAGAGATCATCATGAGAGGCAGTCCAACTAAGCCCTGTGGACAACCAATCCCCTAAACTGGCCGAGCTTGCATCCTCGCCACCAGCAACTCTGGCAAGAGTCGCTGGCACATAGTCCGTAAAGATAGTACCATTCGCAAAAGAAGCCCAGATATATGCGATCAAAGTCGATGACTCGTGAGATGGAAGCCACGGGAACGCAGCGGCAGTCGACGTAAAGAAGGTGACCGTCAATGACTCGCGCGGGTCACTCGCAGAGACGGCATCAAAGTACCACCAGTCAAACACAGAGGAATTGATCAGATTGATCTGAGGAGAGTCCAGAGTCAGTCGTGCCCTGGAATCAAGTTTCGACCCTGTCGTTGGAATGTCGAATCGGACGCGCGCGGTGCCATTTTGAACGTGGCTTGGGATGGAATAGTTCCAGCTGCGGGCAGTCGAATCAAAAGGCACGTCAGCTCTCCTTTCCGCGGTTCTCTCGGGCAATGCAATCGCCTTGCCCCCGAGTGCGATCAAGATAATCAGCCCAGTCGGGAGGACGCGAGTCAGAGACGCATATATCTGCATATCGTGACGGATCTATAACAAAGAAAAGGGACTGGAGCAAGTAGGAGGGCCCAAAAAGAAAGGGTGAGAACAATGAAATTAGAATGAGCAAAAGGTTAAATGGCCTGTCAAGTGCTGCAGATAGTAGTGAGATATGAGTGGCAGCAAAACTCAACCCATCCACACAAGTACTGACATGCTTCCCATTCTGCCAATAAATAGTCCAGCAACAGGGAACATGTTTGCATGTCTGCAGTGTGACAGCCCAGGAACCCACCCATCCGAGACATGACTTGTTGATCTCGTTCTCCACTCCACGATGGACACGCAAATCAGATGCGCCTTCCAGGGTAGAGCCGCCACTAGCCGGACTCACTGTTCGCAACCCATGTGGCCAGCAAACCCCAAGTGAGATTCGGATTGATCGTGCCGCAACACTCTTGGTGGGGGATCCAATGCAGTGAGACTGCAGTAGACGTAGGCCCGAGCGTGAGAGCAAGCAACCGCTCATGGTGGGATGAGAGACTCGTCGGGGCCCTTCTGGATCTGTTTGGTACATTCAACTCGAACAAATGTTGGTGAGTGTTTCCATTCGTAACGGGTGGGATGTCGAAGATCATGGTAGGTCACGGGTAGGCGTCAAAGACCCGACAAGAGCTCTCGAAGCCCTACTCAGCATACCTTGCACAGATGAAGACAGATTGCATACCAGCTTGGAAATAGTAACTCGGATGGAAGATGGAATGTCAAATGGTTCATGCGAGGAGATTGCTATGTATCATCGAACACCGTGGACTCGCGGTCCATTCCCGTAAAAGTCAACAGCGATATAAGGGGCTCGCTCGGTTCAAAGCAGCAGAAGGAAAACCAAAAGGAACAACGATCAGTACACACGTCACACGTCAGGCTAAGAAAACACAATAATCAAACAGAAAAAGACAATATCAACCCATCCCAAGATGCCCAAATCACACACCCTTCGCCGAGAAACATGTCGAAAAGAATAAACACAAAATAAGCGTGGATCCAAAATAGAGAAAAGAGAGATAATGCCGAGGGGTCAAGATCAACAATTCCATCAAGAAGAGGAAAAAAAAAAAGAGGGAGGGAAAAAAAAAAAGGACCCTCCGACTCCCGATACCACTGTGGGTACACGATCGTTCGTCCTCACCCCAGGATATACATACACAGGTTGAAGGGGGGGGGCTCAATGTAATGAGGAGTCGAATCGGTGCCATTATGCCACAGGGATGCAAAATGTAGTCAAGACATACGCCTAGTTACGCCCATTGATCACCGGGCTACCCTCTTCACTGCGGCCTTCGCCTTTGACCGTGCCGTCGGTGCCAGTCTGATTACTGATCGTATCCGCATCACCATCTTTGCCGCAGCCCTTGACCAAGATATGTCGCTATGGTGACAGGGTTAGTCAATCAAATCAGTCTTGGGGAGTTTCACATCTCGACCATGTCAACATACCTTCAACGCGTCCTTGCGCGAGAAGCTCTTATCACAGTGCGCGCAAGGGAACGGCTTCACGGCCAGATGGATGCGCTTATGACGCTTCAGGTCATGGTTGCGATTGAAGCTCTGTGGGCACTGGTCGCACTTGAACGGGCGGTCGGCTGTCGGGCCCGGCATACCATGATGGGCAGACGGATGGGCTCCGTAGAGATGCTGCGTGTTGGCGATGTGCCCACTACTGAAACCGGGCAGAATCCCCGATTGCATGCCTCCCATCATCGACATGGGACTATTAGGGCTGTGGACGTTGGTCATGATGGGACCAGACATGGCAGGCAGAGTATAAGAGGGCCAGGGCTGGCGAGGAAAGGTCAGAGGCGGCTGGCCACCGGGACTTTGGAGAGGCATGCGTGAGCCAGGGTGAATTCCAAGGCCCCCGTGGCCACCCAGGGAATTGGGGCCGGCGTAGATGGGAGAAAATCCGCTCTGATGGCTCGGAGCGGCATAGAGGGTATGCATTTTTTGATTATATGGGTCATTCGAAGGCAAGGATGCGGTCGATGCCGTGTGGCCGGAGTGATAGAGGCCCATGGTGCTCGAATGCGGACCGGGAGCCAGAGTGGAAGAGGGCGCGGGAAGAGCTTGCGAAAAGGACGCCATTGGGGGCGCCTCGAACGGTTGAGACATTCCATCGGTCGTCGGCGGCGATGTCACGGGTCCTGAACGAGTCAAGCCAGAGGGAGAAAAGGAGCTGCGTCCAGAATAAGCGGCATTGGGCCCCGATGCCCACTGACTTGGTCCGCCTCCGGGAGCGCCATAAGGGCTGGTCCCGGCCCAATATGCTGGGGGCATATCCGATGAGATGCCCGACGAGGACGGCAATGATTGCGACAGGGTGGCCGTTTCTCCCGACTGATTCGTCGCCGGAGGCGTCAACAAGTTCCCGACGCTCACATTGGCCGGCGGATGCGATACGGGGGGTTGATTCGAGTGCTGTGTCTGATATTTAGGAGCCGCCGCGCTGGACAAGCCAAAGGGTGGCGGCGGGAGTTCAAAGCTGGGCAGTGTCGGGGCCGCTGGGCGACGGGAGTTGATGGGCTGCGAACTGAGGCCATCCAACGCAGTGCCCATGCCGGGGGGAGGCACTGCCGGGACGGTGAGGGCCGCCATGTTTGCCGATGGATCTCGCGGGGCGTACAGGTCGGCGTCAGACAGAGAAGATTGGAGAGTAGAAGGCAAGGGCCCAGCAAATGAGTTCCCCGGATGCAACGTCCAGTCTCGACCACCAGGAAGGGCCCCCGAAGGGCTCGAAGGATCCAGGAGGGGCGAACTGTCGATCGCTGGGGGTCGCGATCGGAAGAGAAGAGTCGGGGAAGACTCTAGTCGATCTCTAGCCGCGGTGTGGGGATTGGAGGGTGGAGGAGAGAGAGAAGAGGAGACGGGGAAGAGGCAGTTCTGTCGTAGGGAGATCCGCGCAATGCGCGAGAAGAGGAAGGGGAGAAGAAAAAAAAAAAAGAGATCACGGCCGAGGATAGCGCAAGTGGTGCATGATCTCCAGGCAGGAAGAGTCGCGCGGCTCAACTATACAGTTGTGTGTATGTATATGAGTAGGCGGGTGGGTGTGTGGGTGTGGGTGTGGGTGTGGAGGTTTGGGAGGAGGAAAAGCCGAAGCTTGGGGGGGTGGCGGGATGTAGAGAAGATCAAATAGAGCAGATCAGCGGGAAGCTGGTGTAGTGTGCAGCAGGAGAGGCAGACACAAGTGGGGAGGCAAAGAAGGATAAGCCGTGGCGTTGGGGAGGCGCAGAAGCGCGGGGAGGACAGAAGGGGACAGGGGAATTATATCAAGCGCAGGACGGAGGAGCAGCAGATTTCGCCAGATTGGAGGGGGGAGAGGGGTGTCTTTCGTGTTCAGTTCGGGTTTACGTCGGAGAGGCGAAGAGAGAAAGAGAGGAAAAGAGGAAGAGAAGAGAGAGCGCGAGAAAAGGAAAGGGGGAACACGGATGGGAAAAAAAAAAAAATGGAAAAAAGGTGAGAACAAGCGAGCAAGAAGGAGGAAAGAGAGGAAGTAGACTAGCGGACCGGTAGGGCGGGCGGATGAAGGGCAAATAAAGTAGGTCTAGTAGACGAGTAGTTCAGAAAAGTATATACGGAGTAGACCGAGTTGGAGATGGCAGAGGGGACAATTAGACACAGTCTGGGGGGGGACACGAGGGGGGAAGAAATGGTTGGTTCACTGCCTAAATAGAATCGAGAAATATAGAGATGGGGGCCCACGTCCACGAGCAAGAGAGAGAGACCGAGCGAGCGAGAGAGAGAGAATTAGAGTTGAGAGGACTTCGTAGTCAAGAAAGCGTCAAGTTAATGGAACAAAAAAAATTAAAATAAAATAAAATAAAAGGGTAAATAACGGGGACCCGAAAGAATGGGAAAGGGAAAACGAACGAGCAATGAGGACAGAGAGCGCGAAAGAGAGAGAGAGAGAGACAGAGAGAGGAAAAAAAAAGTATTAGGAAAAAGAGAAAAAAGAGGAAAAAAGAATGAGCCACGGTCGGCGATGGTCTGGCCAGCGTGGGGAACCCGGGACGTCTGGGTCATCAACACTGGGGACCAGAATCAGGAGTCACTCCGAACTTGGGATTGGGATGATGCGGGACGTGATTCTGCCTCTCTGGATTGTTGCAGGTGGTCGTCCGCTGGAGTTTGGTCAAGCCGGTTCATCAATGGTCCTAGGAGGCATGTCTGAAGTATCGCAGCGTCATCACCGTCTCTCTGGTCAGATCATCCTCATCATCTTGCCATAGTGTCAGACGATGATCTAATTCGTAGGTCTGGTCCATAGATGGGATGGATCACTTGATACAGAACGGCGGTATGGGGCACAGATACGGATGCATACTGCACCAGAACGACACTATTAATACTCCTGCCCTCCCGAAATTACTCGATAGCGCTTATAGATTCGGGAGAATGCAAGTGCATCGTCGACAGCAGACCAACGAATCTCTCTCTCACGAATCAGAAGGGCCAGGCAGGTCCATAGGCATGAGATCCTGTACGGTGTCGCGAGGAGCATATGTACATCAGCTTAAAGTTGTCCTCCGTACCCATCACGGAACTAAAGATGTACTGCGTAGGAAATCGTCGAAAAAAGTCCCAGAACCTCACAGACCATGAGACTTGGGAGAGGGGGGGGGGCCGCCAACAGAGCCAAAGAGGGGCAAAAGACAACGTGGTTGACAGGCCCTAATCGACCTACCGCGACCCAGTGAGAGACCCAGACCCATGCACCATCCAATAACCAAGTCAGATCGTGGGCTGTCTGGAGGACCCCCCTCCCTTCGTCTCGACCAGTCGGTCCCCCCCAGCACGTCCCAGACCCCAGTCGAATCCCGAAGCAGTCTTAGCGGTCCCTTGGCACGGTTGGTCCCTTCTGGAGCTCGCTGACCTGCACCACCCCTCGCCTATCCGTCTTCGGTTGGCTGTCCCGACCTGAATCGAGATCGCGTCTCTGTATCACTCGATCGCGATCGTCACTGGAGGACGCAGTGGAAAGGTGGGGGGCTGATACTGGTCCTCTGCATAGATATGGAGTCATGGAGATAGAACCTCTCTAATACGCAGTGCATCTTCAAATCGACATGCAACAAAGGAGCTCGTATCTTTCCTCGGTTCTCTGAATGCTGACTCGTGGTCTTCAATCATCCGCGACAGTTTTCGGGATTTTTTAAATTAAAAATCTGGGAGGGGAAGAGGATTAGGGGGACCCTTGTCTTAGTGAGAAAGCAAGCGATTGGAGACCTGAGAGCCTGAGTAGAGTACTCCGGTTCGTGGAAGGAACGAAGGCGGTAATTTTATGACCATAATCATGTACATATCAGAAAATTTTGAAGAGTAATAATCTGAGAATCATAAAAGAAGAAGGGGGGGGCAAGTGATCCCGAGCATCCAGTAGAAGCTTGTCATCTTTGACAGGTGACTGTGGGAAAGAGACGGATAGAGGCTCTGAGTATCTTGCGTATCTTTAATTTCTATCTTCTCTTTCGTCCTGCATTTCGTGCGTCTTGACAGATCGCGTTTCCCAAAAAAAGAAAAGAGAGAGAAAAAAAAAAAAACAGAGACCCAAAACGCGGTTGGCGCTAGTACAGGGACTTCCAGAGACTCAATATATTCTGGTCCACTCTCCGGCCTTCGCCCGGCATCGAGAGGATTGATTACGCTAAAGTGTTGTCCGGAGGAACCGAAGGGCGATTGAATAGGAAGGCCTCTGCCGGAGTACAGTGGTTACACACAAGCACACCCCGTCTACCATCGTATCTACTAGATGTATGGTCAATTTGGCACTAGAAAAATTAAACAAATCTACTCCGTACAAGCCCCTACAAAATTTATGGGGAGCCCGATAGAAAGGCACCAGAGAGCGACAGAGTGGAGGGCAACGAGTGTACATACTCCGTCAGCCAGCCAGTCACCTTCACGCGATGAGATTTCTGCCCAATCGAACCCACCCCCATTTCTCCTGCTCTCCTCTCCATCTTCCAACCACCATCTCATCCCGTGGGAACACCAATCGAGCGCGTGTGTCGGGAGGACGCACGGACTGGACCGGAATGGCTAGAATACGAGAGCCATGGGAGAGTCTGGAGCTGCTGCTGGCAAAGGGTAGAGACAAGCGAGCTGTAACGCCCGTGATTGGCCACTTCAAACTGGCCTCCCGCACGCGAGAGCCAATGTGGTTTAGCGTCCCTGATTCAATTCCCTTCATGCCGGGTCATCTGCAAAGCTTTTTTTTCGCCCCCCAACAGCCGACGAGGACAGGGAGGAGGCGGAGAAGGCGGCGATATCCAGCGTTAATGGTAGAGACACAACAGGGAGAAAGGGAGGAATACTTTGGGCAGGTAGGGACGACGAAATGAACGGAGAAGCGAACGCTCTCGCTTCGCAGGGGACCTGCTTGATTGGTCCCCGGGATCCCCGAGGCCCTCCTTCGGCCTCCTTCGGTCTCTACTGCGTAGATGCAGTAGTAATCACTTGAACTATGCACAGGGTTTCTGGCGGTATTATTATTCCTATTTCGTCGGACATTTCCTTGACCTTAACATGGATCGAATACGGAGGGCAAGGTCGGACGACTCCGTAGGATTTTGAGGGGTGACGATTGGCCCTTTTCAAGTTTCCTAGGGGCTCCTCCCTCCTATGGGTCAACGAGCTATTCACGTGAGCCTCTTGTTCGGAGTCGTCCTGGAGATATACCCCGTTTGAAGCTAGCCATTCCATTGTTGCGTCCTCTTTGTGGGGTTGATCATATGGTGAGATGAACCTGGTATCTTTCTCTCCACCTCACTTGGGTGTGTCTATTCCGGTAATGCCAGTCGACCATGGACTGCAGTAAACCGAGTACCGTGTACAACTATGCGACCATACGTTCGCATGAAGTTCGCCTCTGGGGTTGCCTTAGTCCCCGTCCCAGTCACCAGGATCCCACTCAACCGTGGCACTCCTTGAGCGGTGCCCAAGCTTACCACCATCGAACTCCAATCGCCATCCGCGCCAACTGCTTGGGTCGGGGTGGCGTGCGGAATGGCTCGTTCCCCCCCTTAATAACTGGGTCCGGAGTCCTCCATGGCGGTCCCCGTGCATGTCCTGGTCGCTTCCACCGACCAGTTGTGACCGTTCTCTTATCGGCCAATAAGCTGGTGCTAATGACATTGGCGTCCCGAAGCATATGCACGGACAACTTTTTGACAGGTGCTGAAGATGTGGAGGAGAGGCCAAAAAGAGTTGCCTGGGGACGAGTAACGGCCAGGCCCTGTCGATCGGTATGCAGACAGACTTTTGATATGTATGAAGTATGGCAGTTGGCTCACCGATGTTTCTCTCTGCTCAATAAGGGGTCCAGGGGGGGGGCTGTATCAGATACAGAGTTATCCGTGTATGGAGTACACGTTCAAAGTGTACAGTCCTAAGCACCTCTAGCGGTATCTGCAGTGGAGCCTCACGAGACCGCTTCTATGAAGACCGTCAAGTCAGATAGAGGAGAAAGTTAAATCGAGCAATGAGGCCAGCTAAAAATGAAATTACGATTACTCCGTAGGAAAAGCGAGAGAATGGGAGAGAAATGACCCATAAACTTCAGGGCCGCGCGCCTCCCCCCCCCCTCCTTTTCGTTTGCAATTGCTCTTTCTTATTGGTGAGGAGCGGAGACCAAATATCTGGCCTGTTCGTCACAAGCTTCGCTTCCGGGTGTATACTCCAGGACCATGCCATGTGCATACCCCACGGACTGACAGGGGATTCACGATCGGGCGCTGCAGACCAACTTTTTGCCTCGGGCTTCTTTTGTCTCCGGTGAAGCTTGCAAGAAGTATCAGTCATCAAGCACCGAGATCCGATACCTCATACATTGTAAGACGAAGAAATCGACAGTCAAATCAAATCACATACCCCCGTAAGATGACGACCCAATGGCCACGAATAATAAGATGCCAAGGAAATGAATGTCGACTCTAAAGACCCCTGATTCAAGTGCGCCAAGGTCACATTCTTAACAGCCCACATGCCTTCGTGTTGCTGTCTTCGATCCCCCTCCATAACATTTCAGCCAGATTGGGTGCGGACAAGGAGTGCCGGCGACACGGGACAATAGCATTCACAGTTCATTATTACGGTCCTCCATACAGTAGGAGCATTACTACCTCTGTTTGATTGAGTTCGTAGAGGTCTTAACAGGGTTCCCCCATGCACTCGACCAGCACGTAGTTGTGACCCCACGCGCCCGCAATAGATTCAGAGGCCGTCTTCTAGGACGTTGTACCTTCTGTTCTGGTAGGAGGGAGAAAGAAAAAAAATATCGGCAGTGAAAATCAAGCCCAAAGTCATTATCACGCTCACTGTTATCCACACAACTACGAAGCTTCTCCACGCAAAAATTGGAGATATCGACAGGCAAACTCAATCCTCATCCTCGATCACGCATGTCGCCACCACCACCATCTTATCTTTCCCTTACCACCGCCGCCGCCGCCAGCCTGATTGACGGCGTCGATCCCGGCCGCCTTAGCCCTGGTCCCCAGATCGATCGTCGGGGCTCAGGGGGTGGGAGGAGAACCATTGTACGACGATGGTCCGCAGCCGATTTGCCAGTGATCTCCAGTCTTCATGCAAGGCGGCTTCAGTGGTGCAAAGGTGACAGCATGCAAGTGGACCCAAGGACGGGAATGGCTTTGTCGCGGGTACACTTGATCGCTAGTTGCTGGATGCTGTTTTGCCGTTCGCTGTTCCTCTTGCTGGGCTCAAGCCATGCGATCGGCGTCGTCGGTTCGTGCCGACGTGGCTTCGGGGTTGGCGTTCACGGCGTCCCCCGCTGGACGCCAGTGGTTTGACAATACTCCGTAGTCCCTCTCAAACATGTGTTGGGGCCGGAAGTTGACCGAAGTCCAGTTGCCCTGTCGGCAAAGTCGGCCAGCTCGGAGGATCTGCATTCATGAAGAATAAAGTGTGCGGGGCGGAAACCGGAATGTCGACAGGGCCGACCCTCATGCCCGCCCGCCCCTTACTACCATTGTAGGGCAAAGGTTCGGACCTTCTCTGGGCCACATATCATCAGACATGAGAGTCTGCCAATGATTCGGCGGGTGGGTCTTTGCTTGAAGCATGTTTTACGTGTGTTTTGTGATCTGGAGTGTTGTTGCTGTTTCCGATCGTGTGCATGCCGTGCAGCAGTTCGGCCAGCCCAGACCGGCAACATGTCCAGATCGAGATCTGAGATGGATGTGTTTCGGATCTCATGCTTCAGGTGAGGAATTCCAGGGGGGAAGACAAACGGTTTCGAGCCCTGCACACGGAGCCTGCCCTGCAGGTTCCTCGAGCCTGTGAGGCACGGGTGCAATTTCAATCTTTTCCACGGGGGACACGAGCGCGTGGGACAACGGACCGGGGTTACAACCGTGCGTTGATAGCAATTGGACACAGTCAATTGAATAGAGCAATTACTGTTTCTCTGCAGAGCCCACGGGGCCCACGGGAGTTGCACTACGGTAAAATGTGCCTGATTCTTTGCCCGCTCGTTACTACAGAATCCATTCTTGCAGCTACGTGGACGTATAGCACACTCGTTATCTGCCTACCTAAGTATCTGCCTGGTTGATTTTCAACGAGTGAGTGAAAAAATATTACATTTATCGTAAAACAGTCAATTACTTGGCCATCGATCGCTACTGGTTACTGCCCTTGGCGGGTTTTTTGATTTCTGGAGAAGAGCCATAGTCTACAGGGTATGTATAATCCGGGTATCCTGAAGTAACTATATATCTCCCCACATAGCACAACATGCGCCACCACGCAGGGCGTTCAATTCCACCCACCCCCGAGAGCCCTTTCATTCATCGCCTGCTGTCAAAATGAACAAAATATACAACGGCGAAGTTCTGAAGACAAGGTGAATGTTACCATATCCCCATGATAGTTGCAATGAGGAGAATTTTCTCCATCTCGGCATCTTATTTATCCCGCAAGTACCGATGCTCCTATGACGTCGGCTGGCGGGGTAGACACCCACCCCTACAATTTAACCCGGCTCGATCGCAAACCATCTCAATGGCATTGCTTTACCTCTCTCAGCTCTCAAACCACTTCATCCATCCTCTGAATTCCCCTGGCGGTATGATATTTGCCTCCAACCAATAAGACAATCAGTCATCCTCTGACACTTAATAACTTCCAGTATTCTCTCGCTTCGAAATACCTGCTCCCCTCACCGAATTCGTACATCCTCGGCAAAAATGTCTGGAATCAGCAAAGCGTGCTGCTCGTTCGTTTATCCCAATGCGCAGCTTTGCAGGATGACGGGACTGGGCTAACTCTTCACAGCATCCCCCCGGTCGTGTCCAAGGGATACAAGGCCAAAGGAGCTTACCAGACCATCAATGGCTTGAAGACCTGTGAGTGAAATAGTTTAATGCGGTGGAGGTTCGAGTTGAGGAGAGGAAGAAACCCCGAGAGCTGACCTCCTTGTGCAGATGTTACTGGCCCCGAGTCGGCCACCAAAGCCATTCTGGTGGTGTATGGTAGGTGGGATCGTTCACACCTTCCGAGCGGCTGGGATCCATGATTGGCTTACCGTCTCTGACTTTCTGCGCCTAGATATCTTCGGTTTCTTCGATCAGACCATTCAGGGTGCCGATATCCTGGCCACCTCCAACGAGCAGAAATACCGCGTGTTCATGCCTGATTTCTTCGAGGGGAACCCCGCAGACATCTCGTGGTATCCACCCACCACCGATGAGCACAAGCAAAAGCTCGGAAACTTCTTTTCGACCCAGGCAGCTCCGCCCAAGACCCTGTCCAAGATCCCCAACATTGTGGCTGAAGCAAACAAGCTCGCACCTGGTGGTGCCTTCTCGTCCTGGTCTATCTTGGGTTACTGCTGGGGTGGTAAGATTGCGGCGCTCTCGGTGGGCGCTGATAACAAGCTCTTCAAGGCGGCTGCTCAGGCTCACCCAGCAATGGTCGACCCCGAAGATGCAAAGAATGTCAATGTGCCGTTCGCCATGCTAGCCTCCAAGGATGAGCCCGCCGACGATGTCTCTGCATTCAAGGCTAACCTGCAGGTTCCCAACCACGTTGAGACCTTCTCGACCCAGATCCATGGCTGGATGGCGGCTCGCTCGGACCTGGAGGACCCCGAGGTGCGGAAAGAGTATGAGCGCGGCTACAAGACGGTGCTTGAGTTCTTCCACCAGCACTCTTGATTCTATTTGTATAGGGATGGAGGGTGCATTGACTGGCCAGGATCAATGGAAAGAAAAATCGATTCACTTTCTGCCCCCAACCAAAATAGAGTAATTGGTTCAACTTGACCTGAAATTGCTGCTGGGTGCTTGGATACCTTCTTGACCCGGGTTCTTCATGTATGAAATTTGAGGGAATTCCTTGAAGACGGTGTTTTCGAAATAGACATTGCAATAAACCCTCATTCTTGTACTTCCGATTCAAACTGATCTGATATCTCATCGAGTCCAGTCCAGGGGTGGGCATGATCCCAGTTGGTCCAGGTTTACGGACGAAACTCGGACTCTCCACTTGTCCCGCGTTGCCGTCATATCCACCGGCCAACCCCCAAAACAGATTCAAGATCCGCAATGTGCCGAGGGACCCGAGGATCAGCGCTGCTGACATCCTACCTTATTTTGCAAGACAGGATATTTGAGACCGCAGCAATCATCACATCTTTCTCTTCTGCAACGGAAAGCCTCGCGCCGGTGTGGTCTGAAAACCAGATTGAGAGAGGTCTTGTTGGGGGTTTTTCGCAAATCTGATGGTCTGAGCCCCGCGGGGATCCCTGATGTCATTCATTTTTGGACGTCGCCGGTCGCAATCAGACGCGGTCACCAACCATCCTGATGCCGGATTGAAGAAATCAGGCCGAGAGCGCCATTTTCCCTTGGGCGCGAACCGGGAGGGTTCGACCGATTCAGGAATCTTCCATGGCTTGTATCGCAAGCGCAGCGACAGCGCCGTGTCTTTAGATTCGACCAAGAATGCCCCGAAACAGGTAGGCCTCGCCGCTGAGATATGCTCATACACAGCACTAAATAGACTCCCAGAATCGAGACAAAGGTCTTCGATCGGATACCCAGGAGCTCCCAAGGCGAGAACGGGGACGCGATCCGTGTCGTCAGGGCTCCAGAGACCCCACTCCAAGCAATTCATCGGGAAGAAGAAGTCCAGAGCCTCACCCTGCAGCGGCACACAGCGAACCCAAGCAGCCAGGGAACATTCAAGACTACTTGGACTATCGACTTGACAAAGCGGGACTGCCGGAGGACAGGACTGACCCCAAGGTCTCCTCGGAGCGTGGATCGGTTCTAACAAAAAAGGATGTCAAAGCACTGTTCTCCGGCGCGCCTCATTTCATGCTGGAGAGAGGCAAGCATGGTCGCTGGTATCCGCAAGTCATCTTTCCCTGGGATGAGCACAATCCTTCCATCCAACGGATGTTGGATCGCAAGCCTCTTGCCCATGCCTCGTTCACATTGTGTACATTGCATGCTCATCTCCCGGTTCCAGATGACTGGGCTGTGAAAGGGGGAGTGCCTATTCCGCTACAAGATTGGCGTCGTACCGGAGCTTTCAAACGAGCAACATTCGACGTTGGGATATTCGAAGTCCCAAATATGTTGGGAAACAACGGCAAGGAGCCGGGGACGATCGGTTTTCGAAATTTCCTGGAGCTGTCGAACGCAGACCTGTTGAAATATACCGGCCCCGAGGAGCCGAGAGAGTCCTTGAACAAGCAATGGGTCTCATCACTGCCGGCTAGCGAAGCATTTGAATTGATGGATCAATACAACAAACCATATTCACAGTGTCTCAGCGGTGCCGTGTTTGATCGACTCAAGCTCATCAAGGATGGACCATCTGGATGGAAGCGCATTGGCGTACGAGATGTCAACCTTAGATACCTGGTTCAGCGTCTCGACCAACTACGACAGTTGCGCCTCAATATACTCCGTCAAGGGTCAACCCTCACCATTTTGGACGTCGAGTCGTCCCACGAACTACATAATATCTTACACACACACTTCCTCCATCCTCACCCCCCTCCTGCAGATTTGCTTCCAGGGCACCCTCAAAGCTTGAAGTCTCAGATCAAGACACTGGCAACGGTTCTAGCGACCCCTGGAGCCTGGATCAATTTCAGTCTCCCTGAATGGCGGTTCCGAGCTGGTCAAATCCTGTGGGAGACACCTCCCCATGGAGATGGAGACTGCGTCGTGCCCAATGATTGCTCTGCCGGGACATCCAAAAATCCTTGGGTCAATTCTGGCATGGAGCGAAAGTGGCTCTTGATTCAAGTCCTTCTAGCGGCTGAGCTTCTGTTCCGTCTCGATGCCTTCGTCCGCGTGGGCATGCTACACGATCCCCATGGGGGACTCATCACGGCATCAGAGCTCCAGCACTTTGACCAACTTCGAGAGGGAAAAGTGAATTGGGATCTCATCTTTGTGCGCCGGTTCCTTGACAACCTGGATATCACATGCGATTCGCCTCCATCCTCTGATTCGCCTGTCGGTGGGGGTAGCAGCTCGTCAACATCACCAGTCGAGAGACAATCAACGAAACACCGTGGCTTTTCTCTTTTCGATTCTATCACTCGCCGTATTTCATCTACGCAGGAAGCTGATGTGCGGTCTGCCTGGGAGTGCCAAATCAGCTCTCCGTACGTGCGACAGCAACTTGAGGGCTTGTATGTCTTTGCAGAGAACATCGGGTGGTCGAAAGTCGGCGCTCTCAGATCCCACTTTGAACGAATTTGTAAGAATGGCAAGGATCTCTTCATCCCAAGGGTGAATACAGATGTAGTTTACGGACAGGTGGCGGACTCCGAAGATGTCACGAAGACAGGGGTCAAGAACGACATGTACAGCCGCAGTCGATGCCGCCGCAGTGTCAAGCTGCGTAGTATATCTCGCGAAGATAAGGACCCGCATGCGTCTGAAGTCCTTGGCTGGATCTCTCGAAGCTGGCTCTCCGGCCTCGTCATTCCTGGCGAGGCAATCTGCCATCTCCTGATTGGGACGCTTTTGGAAAACGATGCTGACGCAATTGAACGACTGGGCCCGACAGCGAACCTCTACGGCGGGTTTGTGTATGATGGACGCAGTTATTGGAGCAAGGCTAGCATTGTGGGACGTGTACTATCTAGTCTGGACGGAGCCAAAACCTGCATGGGATGGGTGGGCAGTGATGTGCTTCCTCATGATGAGACGACATCTGAACCCCTGGCCGAAGGTTGGTTTGAGGTCCCTATGCAGAAAGCCATCCGCGGCCCTGGCAAGTCACGCATCAAGCAGGGCGGGAAATTGGCAATGGAATCGAGCCCACTAGGAATGGGTGACATCACCGCAGACGCTTTTACGCTGCCGGTCGACCAGCCTGCATCTGCCTCTACGCCGGATGTGAACCTGGTCAAGTTGACGTTGTCAATCCGGTCCCAGTGCAAGCGAGGCATCACGACCAGCGACCAGGCTTCTTTATCCTTCGTCCTGCGGGCTGCAAACATGTCAACCCCAATTATGGCCTCATTCCCGCTCAGGTATAATGTACGCTTTATCTCTGCTCATGCATGTCGACGGCCGCAGGGGGTTGTTATCCGCTACAAGGACCGTTCAGATTCCTACGACAAGCGAGAGGGGCAGGAGCAGGAGCAGGACAACTCGACGACATCTGACTGGGGCCAGTTCAAACGCTTACCAGGTCATCCATTGCACCAGTCATTCCCATTCCGACATGTGTCTCTCGTCACCCTCCCAGAACTCCCTATACCGACTCCTGCGATCGACGAAAAACCCGAGGTCCTCGTTATCGACGCGCGCGGTTCTCGCGTGAAGGAGACATTTGCGCGGGCGTGGTGCGCCTCCGTTGGCTGCCATAGTCTGATCGGTCGCGTGGGGAGGACGTGTGTGTCGTGTTGTGTACGGGAAGCGAGAGCATTGGATGTACCGGTGGTGGTGCGGGTGAGCGACTGAGCTGGGCCCAGGAAGTCCAAGTATCTGTAATCTGCGATCAATTAATATGTAGAAGGTCTTTGTGAGCAGCTGATAGCGGTCATCGCTGGTCTATCGAGGACCAACCCAGTTAGTGTTCTGTTTTGAATGATGTGATGATGATTAATTCCCAACTTCCTATAAATTCTGCGCGATGGCAACGCGTCGCGGGAATCCGAGGACGAGCACGATGAGCGATCGAGGCCACAATTCGCGCGAGCTGTGCGCGGTCGAATAGGCGCGTTTCTGTATGTTGGCTATGTAAAAAAAAAAGTGAATGTACCGCATCATTTACGAAATAGTGGGCGTTGAGATTTGAGGCAGACAGGCCTAGCCGAAGGGGGAGATTGAGTAGGGACTGACTACTCCTTCTTACTACTCCTTCCTGAAGCGAAAATAGCACTCATCAGCCTCAATCTCCCCGGCTCCGGGAGGTCGATTTCAAAGGAATCCCTGGTCGAAGACTTCATTTGTTGGGCGAGCAACCCTGCGCAAGCCATAGTACCACATTCGGCGGGAAGATGCCCCTTTTCAGAATGTAACGGCGTTTTTGGTGGCTTTTGCTGAGACGCCTTGGTCTACGGGGGGGCTCGCATGGGCAGGAAATAGCAAATTGCAGAGAACACTAAAAAAGCATAGGCGCCATCATTTCCAACGGGCTGATCATTAGCCAGAAGTGACCATTATTGATAATCTTCTAATCATCCTCCAGATGTGGATATGCTTCCAGAAGCCTAGAAGGAGTGGGGGTCAGTTAGTTGGCTTCCAGAAACATCCGTCCACTTTTTTTTTTTTCCTTCGCGGAAATACTACCTTCTGCTTCGGCCACCTATGAACCCAAAGGAGTAACAGGCGTCAAAGCACGGTTAGGCTCCATCATGATAGGGGGACGAGCGAATAGGCGGCCAAAACGAAGGGGTTAGTGTGGGATGGTGTCTTGGGAGGACGCGTAAGGCCAGGTGCAAGTTAAAACAGGGAGACCCATACTTCAAGTAGGCGAGCATGGCCGAAGAAGGTCAAGGGCCCGAAGATGGTGAAACACGTAAACCACTGAGTTGGTCCCACCCGGGTTAGATCGGATTTTCTGTCTTGACGGGCGATCTGAAATCCGTTTTTAATTTATTCTAATCGTGTTTTCTATCTGGAGAAGAACAGATGGACATTTTGGGACTCCCTACCACTCTACTCCGTAGTTATACGAGATGATCTCCACTGACCACTAGATGTGGGAAGATCTAGTCGATGAGAGAACCATGGGCTGCAAAAACAATAATAACAATAGCCCCAAAAATGAATAGCCCCTATAGGCTACGAATGGTGGATTGGCAAAACTCAAAGCCGGATAGACAGGACAAAATCTGACTTGTTAAGCTTAAACTCAACTCCGTCGGAAGAGGACATGGCGAAGAGTACCACCTCCTCGTGTCTTGTGATTTCTAACCATGCACGGAGTACCGGAATCCTCCATACTCAATGTGCGATTCCTTCGCTTCGCATCTCATCCCCTCGTTTACCGAGTAGAGAAACGAAGAGCCCCCACATCCATGCAGGATCACAGCACGAGACAGATCTAACGTGTCCATCAAGAACGGGCGCAAGATCGAAATAAGGCGATGATGATCCAGCCCGACTGATAAATTCCCCAGTCTAACTTTTATCGCGTATTGTTCCGAGGGCCATTGCCGAACTCATTTCCGAGCCACTGGCTATCCTCGACCAGGCCAGAACTATGCACATCTAACGGGGGGATTGATCCAAAAGAGGACGAGGTCCGAAATGATGCGCAATGGAGGACGGGGACTGCCCGACGACATACACAGCCTGACTACTACTACGAATACTACTACTACGTAAATCTGTATAGACTCTAGGATTGAATTATCACTATCTCTAGAAGAAGGACACGCCGTGGCATGCTCGAAGATACGTCTTGGCGTTACAGGATGCGCATACAACCCCGCGAAGCCCTGTCGGCACTTGAATTTGGCAGGTTGGGAAGATGACTGTCTCCTAAGCCCGGACTGGTCTAGTGTGGAAAAGCGATCAGAACTAGCCCGGTTGCTGGATGAGAGATAATAATTTGGCGTTGCGCATATTGCCTACGGAGTACGGAATACTGACTGTGGGCTGCTGCCATTGATCTACCGTCAGACTGGGCGCAGCCGGAAAGTTACTGGGAGAAATTACAGTGGTGGCTTCTAAATCGGTTAGACAAGTCGAGACAATTGCCGGGCGGTTCAAACAACTACTACAGAAAACTAGGAGAAGAACGTTGGTTGTACTCCGTCACGATCCAAAAAGTAGTCGGTCCAGTGGAAGTCAAAAAGATCCATCTCGGCAGCGGCCGAAGATGCCCTAAGAGTCTGAGGACAGACACTATGATGTTTCTCGAACAACTTTGATCCCCCACTTCGACATCATGCTTCAAATATTATTTTTCTTGGCGATGTCTGATGTCTGTGATCTAGAAGTACCAATATGATCTGAGCCAGTATTGAACCCTTGTTTCGTCCACTGGATCGACAGCCCTGACGTTGGGTGGAGTATTCACCAAATCTCATCCCAACCGAGGCCCCGCCTCCTTTTTTCCTGTCTCGTGTGGTGGTCAAACTTTGCATTGGATTCCCAAACTGAAGGAGGGGGTGGCTCAAAGTAAGCGCATATACGGAGTAGCAGACTGATAATGGTTGGCCTACCCGCAGAGCGCGGAGAATATACTAAAAGGACGAAACACAAGTCCATATTCAACTCGTAGCGACAGTAAGCTTCTCATGTAAACGGACGTTGTCCGAATTTCATCATTAGCTCACACAGCCATCCTTCTGATCGCAAATTCGTATTCAGGGGAAGAGAAAGTTGAGAAAATGCATAAGATATTATGTGTCTGCACAATAAACCCCACCCATCGGACTGTGACTTCTATGTCATTATGTAGTCAGTGGTCCACTCGGCCTACAAGATCTATGTACATTTATCGCGTGCTCGATTCCCACCGCGTCAACATCTGAAAACGTCCCTGCTGGCTAGTGATGCTTCCCGACCTGTTTGGAGGTCGCATTGACTGGTACCCACTAATGAAACTCGACATCGCTCTGTTCCCAGGTCCATGCTTGTCGATCTCTCACCAGAGTGCGTCGAGTACTCCGATTGTACTCCGTAAAGGCGATGCGGGGCCAGTTAGTCCGTCTGTTTCGAGTAACTACCTGATTGTCGGATTTGTGTCCTCGGCCCCCCCCCCCCCCTTCTGCTTCACAGGGGCGGTCGACTCGATGTACGTTGCGACGGGGAAATGAAGAAATCGCCGCAGAAGTGTGTTGAGCGGGGGATAAGGATGATGATTGGCTGGTCATGGGAGGTAGCGATGGGCGACACACCGTACAATGAAGATCACGTCCACATATCCACTGTCCAACGCAAATGAGAAGAGAATTAAGATTCTCATTCAAGCCACACTGGCTAGGACACGTTTCATTATCTTCCAATCATGTAATCAGCGCAGGGAAATCCCTACTACAAGTAGTTAAACGAAGCTAGAGACTTAGTCACCTCCTTTCGCGAGAGTGATCCCAGTAACGGACGTCATTTCGTCGTGACTTTCGGTACAGTCCTCATTTCTGGCTTGAGTTTAGCTAGCATATGAGCGAATACGGGCAAGCCATGGGCGGAGGTGAGCACAAAGTTATCGAACGAGTCCAAGAGCCTCGTTAGATTTGGTCCCCATCACTTTCTTTTTTTTGGTGCTGTGTTTCCATGTGCAGATGCTTGCTCCATCGCTGATCCCGTTGGAGCGTCGCCCCTGAATCGCATTCGAAAGGTCATACCCTCATCCTGGTTGGCTAGTCAGAGCCTAGGTCGTAGAAGTAGCCCATTCCGACCCTATCATGCGACCCCATGGAGGCTCGCTTGAAGCTTCGACGAAGAAGACGAGAAGAACGATCTGAGAATCTTCCTTGCCCTCGTTCCACGGGCGCCAAGATGAACCTGTAACACGCTACGGCGTTGCGAAGATCCTTCATTAAACCTTGACAGTGGGATGGGCCCCACACTGTGCATGTGGGGTCTTGTTACAGAATGTCCAGGGAGGGAGGCAAGATCGCTTCTGCATGCTTACAGACTTGTCCACTGTCCACGACGAGGCAGCACAGGGCCTCTGCCCAATCACAGCCCAAGGTGGCTGTTGTAGTAGTATTGCTTGCGCATACCTCATCTGCAAGTCTATCGGACTGATATCCTAACTCAGGCGCCCTCCACGCTGCTAATCGCCAAATTATGTCATAATTAGTGTCTCGGGTTACTCCGTGTTTCTTCCATCGCGCTTCTTCCCCCCGTCTCAGCCTTGGACGAACCCTCGGGCTATGCCTGGGTCCAGATCAGGATCCTTGGAGCTGATATCAAGTATTACTAAATGTGATTGAGATTGTCCTAATTGCGCAGCGCCGACTTCGTACGGGAGTCCCTCATCCAAGGAACAGACCCGCGTATCGTCGTGTGTATCCCCATCGTGTGGGTGGATCAAATCAGATGACTAAGGAGTCATGGCGAATCTAATTGGTGGGCTCTCGACTCCATGGATCGTGGAGGTAATTGAATTTCCTGGTGAAAGAAAAAAATGGAAAACCGAAAAAATTAAAAAAAAAAAAATCAAAAAAAATCACCAAATTTGGTTCATAGTCCTGGCATTTGTTCTCAAAGGGGCAATGTGGCGGGCTCGATGTCATCGACAAGCACTAGGGAAATTAAGCTATGCAAAGTGGAAGCCCCGGAACGTGCCCAAGACGCAGAAAGGAATGAGGCTAAGCCAGGACAATTAAATCAGAGCATGAAGGAAAGGGGGAGAGGGATATCTCTCTCACAACCAAAAGAAGGAATTCAAGAGACGACAGTAAAGAAAGGACCGAAAGGAGACAAGACCTATGCCAGAAGAAAATAAAAAATCGATCGAGCATTTTCCACAAAGAAGGGCCCGCCGGTGATTCGTGATTCCATTGCGTGGTTGCAGTGGTCGGTATAAGCTGATACACATCAGCCGTGGACCCTGAATTCTGTTTTTAGCACCAATCAATCTGTGGTTCGTTCCTGGGTAATGCAATGGGTTTTTATTTTGTGCAAATTTTCACTAACAAGAGGATCGCGGCGTACTCCGGTCCAGGGTTTATGTTCAAAATTCCTTGATCACGCATCATATGGAGGCGAATTAGCTCCCTTCCAATCTCAAGTTTACTACGACTCTATAATAATCCCTCACCAGGGCTGATCATCATGGAGCTAGCTGCAGAGCACCCCTTCGAGAAGCCATCAAGGTTTCTAGCGATCATCTGCGGCATAGCCAGAGCCAGAAAGGTTTCTCTGGGTCGACTGGATCCGATGACCGACCATCTCATTGGTCCTGGCTGCCGACCTATCCTCTCAGCGCCAATCAATCAGTCGGGACTTGAGGGAAGAATTCCCCAGCTGATCCAGGATTGACAGGTATCCCTCCTGGATCTAAACCCAACGTGGTGTTGCGCGACCCAACTTCCAACACCCACTCTCTGACTCCACTGTGTCAGAGCTCCCAGACCATGGTTCTTCATTACTATCTCGTGTACGGAGTACCAGGAACCGGCTCTGAGGGGGATCTATCCTGCGCAACCAGGGGCTTCTGGGGGAGTTACCTAATCGATCGGCTGGTGGCCAGAGTAATGCAGCCTAATAGGCATACCCACCCCCGAGTGATCTGGAGTGTTAAAAAAAGAAACAATAGAGATGAGGAGGATCTCATTTGAAACATGACATGATAGAGGTTGAAAAAGCAAGACCATGTCAACGGAAAAACAAGATCCGGTGCAGGATTGAGTCGAGGCCGCGTTGAACAGGCCTTGGACCTATTTTCTCGCATTGCATTTCCACCATCCAAATTATTCTCGTGAGGAAGTTCTACCCGGAAAAGGCCCCTGAGTTGGGTCCGAGATCATCGATGTGGTCCATGACATTGACCTGCAGTTGATTTGGGTTAAGTCGAGACATCCGTGTTAGTGCTAGTCTCGGTATAATGCAGAGCCACCTTGTTCCACGCCGGTGGGAATATACCCTCTAAAATCCATTAAAATATTATTCATAAAATAAAGCGAAAAAAAAATTCCAGAGAAAAAAAATCCAAAACCAGCTCTTGGGCGTTTCACCCCGCGATTAGCTTCCTGTCTCTCTTCATGTCTATAGGATATCCTCGACCTTCCTTCTCCCTTCTCTATTCCTTCCACCGTCCACTTCATACACTCCTTTAGATTCTCTCTCTTTTACTTATTCTACTTCACATTACTAATCTTCTTTTTGAGGGGGGAAGTGCGTGATCGTTGTGCGCCTGGTCCCTTTGCCCAATCTCATATACTGCATCAAGATACAGTACCACCATCTTAGACCGCCATCGACGGTCTATTGGTCTCGCACCCCCAGACCCCCAAACCCATCGCCCCTTTCATGAAGCACTCTAATTTTTATAATTATCATTGATTAATTGGCAATTACACTGTTCAACGGGAATTCGTGGACCCAAACTGCAGCCAATTTATCCTCGACCATCCACACTTTCTATCACTACCAGTGCGTCTAGCGACGAAACATCTCACGACCACTCACAAGTTCACAAACCCATACTCAGACAACCATACATATATACACATACACACCCGCGTATACTCCACGATTACGACTGCGATTGTCAATTACTACGGCAATTGCGACTAAGGGCCCCGCCTTCCCCCCCCCCCCCCCTCCTCTCTCCTCACACCCCTTCCTCGAAACTTTCCAACAGTTCTCTGCTCTGAAACGTGCGCAATATCCTTCCTGGTCCGCCCTGGCGCAAGGTGGACCTGAGAGGGCTCAAACAGATCGGAGAGTCCTATCGGGCCATCGTCATTGTCCGGAGCTTGTGACCCCTCGGCTACGGAGCCTTTTCGGTCCCCAGTCACTCCCTCTCGCGCGCGCGGAAAGGGTGCCTGCATGGCCTGGCATCTTCTGAATCTGCATCTGCCCCAGAATACGCTCAAAGGCATTTTCACGCTATTTCCCTACTCCCCAAAATAATAGCGGATAATCTTTCTTGCAAGTGAAGCGCTATTCATGCGCCCCGGGCCGGTGCGGTGATAAGATTTCGTTCCTGGGAGCTATGCCCGCGGCCGTCGAAGAGATGGATAATACACAGAATTCGCAAGTTGCTATGGATGCAAGCGCAGCTGATAAAAAGCGCAACAAGTTGGGTTATCATCGGACATCTGTCGCTTGTGGTGAGCACCAAGTCATTCACCGGTAGTCTTACTCTTATAGTACTCTCTCGGGGCCCTCTTCACGTGTCTGGAGGCATTGTCGCGTGCTTCATAATGCACAGACAGGTGGAGGGCCATGACGAGTGCTATATTAGCTTGCTCGGTACCATACATGCGCTATCGTTCCAGCGTAACTAATACCTTTCTCATAGTGCATTGCCGGCGCCGAAAGATCCGGTGTTTGGTGGCAGCAGACGATGCGCAAGGACGATGCGAGAACTGCATTCGATTGCGCAAAGAATGTCAGTTTTTCCCGGTGGACCAACAACCTCCAGTGGAGAAGAAGTCGCGGCCCAGCTCGAGACTAGAGGCTGGATCAGACCCTTCAGTGACAACGCCAATGTCCCTGTCATCATCGCCAACAAGCTTGAACCCTGACTCGGTAGAGGCCTTCTATCCGTATGCTCAAGTCCCCATGAATGCATCATCGGGAGATATGGCGGCATTTAACCCCGGCGCATTTGCGGCGACTCAGATGCCAGGGTTCACACCCGGTACGTTTGCTCTCAACGTTGTTTGCCATGGGACGAAACAGCCCATGTCAGGTTCACTAGCCAAACTAATTTGGCATACTTTTTTATCAGATCGACCGACGGGACCGGGTGAATTTTCCGGAATCCCCACAATGGAAGGCGGAGTTGCTTGGGATGAGTTCACGACGATATCAGACCCACAAATGTTGGCCACAATGGCCGCCAACAAAGGCCAGATGATGAATTTGACACCAAACGCCTGGAATTCTGCTGGAGTCCCCGCGGCAATGTCCCCCAGTTCACCCATGTCCGGCGCATCACCAATGGCTGGCCACGCCCAGCCGATGAACCCCGGACCAGCATATGCCATGCAACCGGACGGGTCTGTCTGGCCAGTACCACCGCAGCCGTCAAGAGCAATGAGTTACCCTGGACAGGAAATGACTTCATCTTATACGAGCCACTTCCATCCTCAAATGGCCCCGGATATCAAACGCAGGATGACCACACCTGCCCATCCATCCGCCCCCCATCCTTCCTCCGGGCCTACACCTGATATGCACGCGCCCCCAGGCGCTATACCTTATCCGAATCAAGCCGGTATGGGCTTCACGCAATGGCCTCAAATGAATGCCATACCCGCTGGCATGGGTGTGGTCCAGTACCCGATGTACACTGGCGACGTCTCACAGCAACAATACGCCAATCCTCCAATGGGCCATCCAGGACAACCAGGCAGATCAGGGCCTTAACAACAAAGCTCTTTTCTTGATCTCTTCAATTTTCGATTCCCGTAATCTGGTGTTTCCACTTCTCGCATCTTCTTTTTGGGTTTATCCTTGTGATTGGGTTTACCTGATCACCTCTACCTCAATCAGGCCCGGACCTTGGTCACGTTCATACCACGCACATTCCTAGATCGCTTGTTTCATTTCTAATACCCCGTGGCATATACATCTTTTTTTTTTTGGCTTTTTCACTGTCTTGTCTTTCCCCTTACTCTCATTTCGCCTTATCCTCATACACCGTGGCGGGTCTGCTTGGCAGATGGTCATTAGCGGGCGCAAGGGTTTTTGGGTGGCATTTTTCGTTTCATTCTCCCATGGCGTGGCCCAACCTTTTCTTCTACATATTCGCTCCATCAGTCGTTGTTACTCGTGATGACTACATTCCATCTCATTTCGTCCCCTCCCTTCTCTTTCCGGCTCTGTTCTTGTCGATCTTGCATGATTTTCCTTTGGATGGTTCTCCGTGACTTAAGTTTCGATTCTTCCAACCTCCTTTTGAGAGATTTTGTTGTTATCAGGCATCATATAGACTTTCGTTTCTTTACTTTGTTATGTTTTTTCTTTATTTTACATCACTTCTTATTTTTCTCGTCTACCCTTGACTCGGTTGTCTCCGATCTTATCCCTCTTCACTCGACCCAGCTTTGGCCGAGGGACACCCTCCTGTCTGGCCTTTGTGCATCACACTTTCCCATTGGTCCAAAATCTCAGTTGCCGTACTAAGTGGACTTGGGCCTCGGCTGAAGGATGAAAATTGCAACGGAAATTGCATTGCTAGGACATTGGGGGGGGGAAGGGGGGTTGCGCAATTGCGGCCCAGCAAGGCAACTTTGCAGGAAGACACTGGATTGAGATTCAGATTACGGAGAAGCAGCATGGAACCGACAGCTTTTTGAACCAAGGCATTAAGATACCGAGACTTCGAAGTCACGACGTTGATTGAACTCACACCGGTTTCTGTGAGGATTGCAAACTGTACATATCGCTTTCTACTCATGGAACTGACTCTGACAGTACTCCATACTCGATAACACAATTGCTAATCTGATGTATTTGCGACTATTTTAGTATGTTCCTTTTTCTTTCAAAAAAAAAAATCTTGCATATGATGTTAGGCACAAAGCATATTTTGAATGCAGGTTATAGCTACACCGCCGAAATCGGGCCTACGATTATGATAGTCATCCAGAACGATGTTGATACGTTGATATCTGTATATCTTCATCCTCGTCGTCACCTTGTTCTTCCGTCCACTACGGTAACTGCTTTGCTTAGCTTGGCTTACATCCTCCGTCTGTAAAGGATCATCCATGCGCCGTAGAAATAGAGGACCAATTGACCAATTGACAAGCTTCAAGGTCTACTTGAGCCTCTTGGAGAGGGGGTCAATGAGCTAGCTCTCCGATGACGGCCCAAACCATGAACGAGACAATTGTCTTGTCGGTCTGTGCTGTCGATCGCCCTGGCCTGTCAGAGATGGGGTGGGGGGGGGCTGTTGTTGGCATGGTGGGAGTGGCTTGATAGATCGGGTCGGTCCACGCCTACCCCGCAAGGGGCTGCAGGGAAAATGCGACATTTTGATAAACGCCTGGGGGAAGCAAATACCGGTGTGCGATATCCTCTTTCTCGTTGGAGATGTGCGAAACATTATGTATCCTCGCCAGGGATTTAGCCCAGGCTGTCCCTTGTCTCATTTGCGTCTCTTTGTTGGGGGATGCTGATCACAATGATGCTCCGGCATGTTGAGCCTATCTCTGTTGCGGACACGGTCGGTATCTTGATAGTAATCGCGCCATATCTACGAAAGTGGTCGACACATCGAAATGGAGGTTATCAGCCGTATCTTGGATGGAGTGCAAGGACCATCACAAATACGATAAGCCTCGATCTCCATTGGGTGACTTGATACGTTGACAGGTCAGCGTCGTACTCGTTGATTGAGGATCTCTAGTTTCCCCGGAAGATCCGTCGGACCACGAGAACTCTGGGGTTAGAAATCTGGAGATAACCAGAAGTGGCCACAAGTAGGACAGTAGACCTCCAAGCCTCCACTTCGATCCCAATAGTGAGTGACCTCTGATCCTCGAGCAGGAGTTGATTGAACAAGGAAAGCATCGGAATCTCTCACAACGCGTTGGGGCGATCAACGATAGGTCTCATCGGGGACTGACAGGAGATCCGATAGCAGACGATAATCCGGCCCCCCCCCCCTGTTCTTCCTCGAGGCCGACCATGATAGGATAGGGGAAGGGGTCAAGGATCATGTGCTGGATGATGATCTCCCCCATTTGTTACAGTGCGGATGAAATCGCTGGCCAGGGGCAGTCTTATCTCTTGGAGATATCCTGAACGAGAAACCCAATTTTAAGTTGAGATATCCGCCGTCTGTCCATGTCCAGCGCGGGAGATATGCAAACTAATCAGGGCGGGTGGTCCCTGCTTGGCTGTCGTTGCACGAAGATATTGTCGTATCGGCCAGGGATGATGGGCTTGGGTAGCGTCCACTCACTCCTTATCGAGACCGATTGGGCGTGATAACCACACGCCCTCCACTGGTCAGAGGTTATATATACTTCGTAGGATGGCCGCTGCATTGTTAGCTCGTCTGGTCTTTGGGGGAGGGGGGATTTGCTTCCTCTCCCTCTCTCCTTTCTCTGGGGGTTTGGCTGATGGGTTGATGCCCTCACGATGTCTCGTTCAGAGAAGGGCCGGGTCCAGATGGCAGACCTTTCCCCCACGGCGATGAACAAAGCAGGAGGACTCGTGTATTATGCGCAGCCTCGGTTTCCTTTGCCTCCACGCTCCACGGCCTCCCTCCGTCGTGGGCTCGCCCATCTCTCATATGCACTTTGTGTCCATCTTCCCTTTCCCCTGCCTGAGGACTATTTCCTCTTAACCGCTGATGCCGCTTGGAAAAAAAAAAGGAAAAAAAAAGAAAGAGCTTGATGCTTGACCCCTCCACCTTTCCCCCCTCCCCTTGCTCCCGTCCCCCGGTCTTCAACTGTCCGAGGGGCTTGACAACCACCCCAGTCCTGGTGTAAAGTGCCTGCTACCCTTCCGGGTATGATTGACATCGGCCAAGAGCTTACTCTGCAGGAGCGCCACGACCCACTTGAAGGCACTTGTGAGGCGATACTGACCATATTTGATACTGGCCGTGTGATGTGAATGGGTGCATGGTACTGAGGAGGCAAATGTCCCTCAGCTCTCCATCTCGGCTACGAAGTTTACCAGCAACCGAGCAGTATTAGGGGCGATCGATCCTCACCTGGTATGGATCTGCTCGTCGTCTCCGTTCTCAATTCAGTGTTCTCCGTATGGTCGTTCTCCGTATGGTGTACCTTACCAAGCATGAAGTGATGGAGCGCCTTGCATGGAGCTACGGACCAATCTCTTTCTTGCCGGCGTTGGTGATCTGAATCAATCAGGCCATGGAGGCAACCGTCCTCTCCCCACCCCCTATCCATTTCATGATTGAGCTATTCAAAGTCAAATGTACAGTACAACTGGGAGCGCTGATCAGAGCAAGGACCAAAGGATGCCTCCCCAAAAAGCAAGACACCATGCGACCAGGAGACAGACAGAGAGGGAGAGCGCGTGTGTGATCATATCCCATCTCACCACGCCATCATGGGGGATCCACATGCGCCCGCTATTGGTGCCAGCCCCGGTGGGGAGTCTTCCGGAGTCGGGAATCCGTCTGTTTGGCATCATGACTGCGCTGGCTCGGTACTGCAAATCGCTTACTGACTGGGCTGCGTGCTGGCTTCGAAGCGAGTTGTCCCTGGCCTCCCACTGTCCCCAGAATCCGCGCCTATCAGCCCACTGACCACGGCTAATTACTACGCTTCGCGGCTTATCTGGCCGTTATCTCCAGCTATCTCCAGGCGGGCCTATCGGGACGATGCGTGGATGTCCCCCGACCTCAAGGTGGAGCTCTCCTCGTGGGGCCAAGAAGCCTAACAGTTTCACCCAGAGTCTAAGAGTCCGGAGTAGTCTGGACGATCGGGATCGATGCGCAGGACGGACCACCGTCTGCTGAGGGCCTCGTCATGTCTTGCTTGTCCTGAACTCAACATCAGGATTCCGAACAAGTGACGGAGTCGCTCTGGACCGATGCACGACAACGACTACGACTACCGTCCTCCTGAGCCGAGCTGCACATGCCAGGAAATAATTATTCCAGGACTTTTGATCGACACTGTCGTTATTACTCTGATCATGGATTGCCACCACTGGCAGTCGACCTTTCTATCCTTACCTGATCCGGTCAGCCCACCCCCACCCCCCGTCTGCCATGGGGGTTTTTCCCATGGGCCGTCCAATACCTGACGTCGTTCATCGGGAAGCGCCAGGAAAGGTAATCTCCATGGATAATCCGTTTCGATATGATCATCAGCAACTTCCAGCAAACTATAATGAAGGTAACGATCGACCCACAATAACCTTCCGGCGAGAGAGGGATCAGAGGCGAGGGATTATCCAATTGGTGGCAAAGGGTGTTTCAAGGTGCCTGGTTCTGATTGTCCGCCACGACAAGAAGGAGGGGGGCGAAGAGGCTTGCAGTTTAGCCGTGGAATGTGAAAATCATCCACTGGCGCCTCCCCGGCCCCAAAAAAAACCCTGTCGACTGGAGTCGCATATTGAATGGAAAAGAATGGGTAGAGAGGGTGGACGAGGGAGAACGGGGGGGTTGGGTTTCGTTGGAAAGCGATGCAACTGAATGGATGCGCACCTCCGGGTGATTTAACCGTCCGCCCCTCATCGACTCAGAGGGCTCAAATACGTGGGCCACACTTGGAGCACCGATCGAACGGAAAACTCAATACGCGGCGGTTCCTTTGGGTATGGATTACGACGTGATACACCACCTCGGGTAATCTAGGGATGGGATACTTCGGTGAGTCGCTTCCATCCCACCCCTTCCCACTATACGAGTTGGATGCCCCCGCTGAGCTACGACCATCTGGTCGTAGCGTCATGAACATTATATGACTATATACTCTACCGGGTGTCCACTCTGCAGAGCAGACTCCATCTGTCTGTCGAGATGGAGGACTAGTCGGGCGGATTTTGATATCTGCGCGACCGGAGGGGTACAATTCGGGTAGGTCATCATGATGTAGTGTTGGAATGTAGATCATCGCATACTTCTACAAAGTACCCCGGACAGTCTGTTCTCTGGTCGATCTTCGAGATGCCATGTGCAATATCATCCAATTTATCCGATTCTTCGTACCTTTTCCTTTTGTTTTTTTTTTTGTTTTTTTTCTTGTTATTCTAGAATAAACTCCGTTCCTGACCCCCCGGGTCATTCTCGCGAACGGAGGAGCGCCATCTAACGTTTATGGTTCCCACTTGTCTTATCTCCCCCCTGCTCCTCTTCGGGCGCCATCCTATCTCCGCCCCGCTGACCACCGTGACTGGGTCGTTCCGACTGCCATTGAGCATTTGACAATTTCCATTTGCCAATGGTTCATGGATCTTTGCTACGGAGTACACTTTGGGTGGACAGGACTATGATCGGGATGGTCTGCCCTAGTGCGCCTCGGGACACAGGATAGAATACCCTAAGCCCCTACGCTGTCGCGCATCCTAGCGAATCCGCTGGGAAGTTCAACCGCGTTCCGAGACGAGTCACCTATTGTCGGTTGCGAATTTCTTCCTGGGCTCTACGGAGGACAGTACCTTTCTTCCACGTTGGACGGAGACTCCACCGCAAGCAATAACCACCGGATCCACTCGATCATCGACCTATCTGGCTGTGCCTCCGGCCGTGATATGCCATGCGTTCGGGATCCCCGTTCTTGGTCTGCAGTTTGTGGTGTCCTCCTCTCCCATCGTGCCCGGAAAAGTACCTGCATCGAGTGTAGGGTCTCGAGCGTGGGCCTATTTTTTTTTTTCCCTAGATATTTCTCCCCCTCTCCCGTGCGCCCGTGAGTTGCCCTTCGGACTCGGGCCGAAGGAGGTGAGGGTCGAGGCTCGCCGTGCCGAATTTGTCATTCGAGGAAGCCCAGTCATGCGGGTAAAATTTGCCCATCGTGGCGACCGAGTCTGGGAGCCTAGGTGGCTCGTGCGGCATCTATAGCTTTGCTTGTTCAGCTGCATAGACTACTCCGCTCGGAGGCGTCTAGAAAATCGGGATGAGGGGGAGGGGGAGGGGGGAGGGGGCACCCATCATTAATTACATGGGAGAGGTAACGGTCGAATAGGTCGCATTGCACCGAGAACACCGATTCGTGGAAATGGGAGGTGGAAAGCAAAGACCAAGTGTGAGCCAGCCGAGTGCGGACATAAGGTGTGAGCAACACGACCGGGAGTGGCGTCCTTAGTAACATGAATCATGTCTTGAGGATGTTCGAGTAGTAATCAAGCGTCTCCTTATTGCTGGATGGGTGATGCAAGCGGAGGTTTCTCGCAGATTTCTCGCAGCGTGGTCAGCCGGTAATCATGACCTCCGATCGTGACTGCACGATTCATGTGTAATTCTGCGTTGTCAAGAGGCTATCCCGGGCGATATGAACGTTGAGACTCTAGTTCTCGAAGGGATCTAGCACGATGGCACTGCAAAGAACCGGCCTGCTTTAGCAGATGCAGTCTGGGAGTAGTTCGAGTCGAGGCAAGCGCCGTAAATCGGGGGCCCTGGGTCGCCCGCAACCGCAATACGGTACGGGAATCATTTGGTAATCTGGTAATAATCCCCAGTCTCTGCAGAGAGACTCCGTACTCCGCACAGTGTAGTTAATATACTTTCATACTGCAATACTTCAATACGGCAATACCGAGTCTCGTCCGTAATACCCTTACCGTCCAGCGACTCTGCGCAACTTCATCGCGCATCGCCAGGTTTCCCCGAGAAGCAGAGCCAGAGACACAGAGAGAGAGAGAGAGAGAGGGTGTTTCGGTCCTTCGTTTCCCTTTTCATATCACGTCGTCTTCATCTCCTCTCTTCCTCCACTCCCGTTTTCCTCTTCACCCTCTCTACCTCCCCCCCCCCTCTCTAATTCCAACCATCCTCGCCCTATCCGTCCATCCTGTCCCAGAACGACCTTCGCTCCGTCGCAGTCTTCGCACAATTGCTCTCTTGGGGAGTGAGAATCCCTCCGTTTTCCCCTACGCAATCTCACTTCGGGGCATGAGCGTCCGGAGGGTCTAGCCCCCCCTCCACGACATCAAAACCAAAAAGAAAAAAGTCTATCACAAAAGAAACTCATACCTTAGGATTTGGGCTGGGTGGTACTTTTGTTCCAAGTCTCAGAAGGAGGAGTATATTGGATTGGAGTTACTCTTCCCACTCCAATCACACACCCCCCTCTTCTTCTCTCCAAGCGGGACTGACATCGGTGCTGACCCTGGTCGCTGGCTGCGCCCATCTCACCAATCGCCTCGCTCGGAAGCCTTGGATCTTTCTCTCCCCCCGGCAAGGGTCTCGTTTACGGCGGGTACGGAGGAATTTCAATTCAAACCATTCTTAGCCCACACCACCTGCGCTCCTCTCGAATCTATATCTGCCTTTTTTTAAAGAAATACCCCCCCCCCCCCCCCGCTCCTTCTCGTTCAGTCTTTCCGTTGTCCCTCCCCTTTTGGTGACCATGGAGGGAATGAACCATGGAGGGCATAGTGGGCACGGGCATGGCTTTGGACACGGGCATGGAGGAGCCCGACCGTCTCAGCCATCCGCGCTGGCCTTCCCAGGAATCGATATCGACTCACATATGATGTCCGACGATTTCACCTTCAACTCCGCCTTCAGCCCGGCCAACTCCACCTCCAACCACGCCAACGCCAACCCTCAGACTCAGGAAGGGATGCTCTCGGACGCCATCTTCCCGGAGTGGAAGACCGGTGCCACCCGCGGTGGTGACAACCCGGAGGAGTTGCAGAAGAACGATCCCTTGGCAGCTCAGATCTGGAAACTCTACACGCGAACAAAATCCCAGCTGCCGAACCAGGAGCGCATGGAGAATCTGACGTGGCGCATGATGGCCATGAGTTTGAAACGCAAGGAACGAGAGCAGGCTCGGTAGGTTGCACCTCCACTAGATACATCCCACGCACCCTCTTTGGGTCTAGAACCAGACAGCTCACCGTTTTGGGCGTCCATGCAGGATATCGCAATCCCAAAAAGACATCACCAGTCCCAACCCGAGCGGCATCGCGGAGTTACGTTTGTCAGATCAGACATCAAATCATTCCCCTGACAACCACACTGATATGAACATGGGTGCGACGCCCGATCCGATGAACATTGACGACTTTATCGTGCCCTTCGATTCTCCCGCAGACTATGCCTCACATGCTGCTGCGGCCGACCGACACTTTAATGCGACGCCCACGGCTTCTATTCCCATCAAAGCGCGCAAGGACCATCCCGTGAACGATTCGGCCGCGGCCGCCTCGTTCCCCCACCCGCCGGCGGATCAACGCAAGAACAGCGAATTTGGCTACGTGACCCGTCGAGTGCGCAAGACCAGTGTCGACGAGCGCCAGTTCTTCGCCGGCTTGGCCGTACCAACGCGCAAGCGCCCCGCCGATTCTTCGCCCCAGGTACCGCCCGTGTCGAACACCATGCCGGCGCAGCATTCCGAGTTATCCTCCACACTTCCCGACTATTCTTTGGATCACCCACCCACAGCCTTTGCCATGCCTGGAAATGGCACGCTCGGCGGACGTCGTCCTCAGCACCACCATACCTCCAGCATTCCCTTCAGCCTGGACACATTTGGAGTCAGTGACGATCACGGCATCCACTCGGCTGGGCCGTATCAGCAGCACTTCACGTTCTCTCCCTCCGAGTCCCCTATGACGTCTGGCAATCCTTTCTCCAATCTGTACGCGCAGACGCCGTTGGGGACTTCTCTCAACTCGACCGAGTTCTTCTCCCCGCCACCATCGGGCTATCAGTCCACCGTGTCGACTCCCCAGCCTATCTACGAAGGAGAGCAGTCCATGTTCTTTAACGATGTGCCGTCCACGGACTCTCAAGCCCAGCGCCGGATTCCCGCGTACCTCCAGCAACGAACGTCTAACCTATCGGCCTCGCTGCAGCCGCGCCACATGTTTAACACCACAAACGGCGAGTTTTCGGCCCCGACGGCTGTCACAGGTCCGCCTACCACCATGCATCAATCCGGCTTCTCCGTTTCACCCGCCCAGCATGTGGACCCAACACAGGTTCTGGGCTCCGGCGAGTTTTCCTCGACCGCACCCACCAACAGCATGTTCACGTTTGGCGGCGACTCGGATAATGAGGACGACGATGGCACCCCTTACGAACGCGGAGGTATCACGATGCCCAATGATTTCTCCTCCATGGATGACAATGAAATGAATGGTGGGTTGACCTGGGAATCTGGCTTCGCTGGGTCTGTGCAGTCACTGCCGGGCTTCAACGGCGCGCACCGCAAACACGTCACGATCGGGTCTGTCGATATGATGGATGGTCCTTCCGACTGGCAGCACGCCGGCAGCTTGGGTCGCGGACTCGGCTCGGCCGCGTCTGTGAGCGACGTACGCAACCGCGAGCAAGATCCTCGGCGTCAAAAGATTGCTCGCACGGCCTCGACCCCGAACGCTCCGGCCCTGCTCCGACAGAGCATGAACGGAATCAACAGCACTCCGCCTACCAACCATCCATCCCCCAACACGCCTCCCGAGTCCGGGTTGAGCAGTGCAGTGCCATCGCGTCCAGGCAGTCCCGGTGGTTCCAAAAATGGGGACCCGAATGCGGGCCCGACCACTTGTACCAACTGCTTCACCCAGACCACTCCCTTGTGGCGCCGTAATCCCGAGGGCCAGCCGCTGTGCAATGCTTGTGGCCTATTCCTGAAGCTCCACGGCGTCGTTCGCCCCCTGTCGCTCAAGACCGACGTGATCAAGAAGCGCAACCGCAGTAGCGCCAACAGTTTGGCGGTCGGTACTTCCCGGTCCTCCAAAAAGTCATCTCGCAAGAACTCCATCCAAATGCCCTCCAGCTTGGCGGCCTCTCGCACTCCAAATGGCAACTCGTCCGAGTCACCCCCGGCCATGACAGGGTCTGGCACGATGGGCAAACCGGGTGTAGTCCCCATTGCTGCCGCTCCACCCAAGGCCGGTCCGCCTGCCGGCGTTTCCTCGGCTCGCGCAGGAGTGCAAGTGGCTCCGCGACGCCAGCGTCGCCTGGAGAAGGCCCCGACTGGATCCGATCCCGACCAAGAAGATAGCCCCCGGGCTAACACATCTGCTGGTCGATCGAAGGTGGTGCCTCTCGCGCCCGCCATGCTACCCGCGGCTGCCAACCCAGCCAACCACAGTATTGCAGGCGGCCAGGGTGCCAGCCAAGAGTGGGAATGGCTGACCATGAGTCTGTAGACGCTCTGAGCCATTGAAACGAGTTTTGCTCTCTTCACATTTCTTTCCTTTCTGTCGATGTCTCTCGGTCATACGGGGCTGGGCTGCCCCCCCACCTCTCTAATCCCATCTATACACGATTAATGCTCCACTCTGCTGGTGGTTCCGCATGGATATTTTCAACCCCATGCTCTTATGCCTTCCCTCCTGTTTGATCTCCCACTGTTCTCCTATACGTTACGTGTGCTTGATGATCTGTGTGATTTGATTGATACAATCGCGTCTGTCCGGTGCCCAGGTTGCTTTCTTGTTGTGTCCCCATCATTTGTGTTTCTTATGTGTAGCTTGGGCCCGGGCAGAAGTGCGCATCTCATGTCTTTTGATTTTTATGTCCTATTTTATCCCCCGATTATTTCCGATGCTTTTCTTTTTCTTTCCGTCACTACATTGCTTACGCGCTGCTGAGCAGGCCCGGGTGGGATGTGATGATTGGGATCTTGTTTCTCCCTCCTATTTAGACTTGAATTTGACTACGATTGTTATGACCCGTTGTGATGCTTGGAAGTTCGGATACGTAGATGGAATTAGGTTCCGAAGAAATGCCTTTGCTCTCTACAAGGATTGGGTATTCATGGCTTTCGCAGGCGTGATAGCAGCTAGCCTATTGGCCGAGGCTTTGATGCGGAACAAAGAATCATGATGACGAGACTGTACCTCGCCGTGCAGGTCATACTACTACTGTCCGGAGTACACAAATTCCCGGTCACCAGAAGATCCACCAGCACAAGCTCATCGTTCAGATAAGATCGGAACCTTTCGAACAGCCCCCACATTCCCCCCACCAACGATAGTCCACATGACATATGATCGTACAGTACAGTATGTATCTGTGTATCGCTGTTTCTTTCGACCGTCCGCCCCCTTCCCCGATATTGGTCGATGTACAGTTTTGCCTGGATCCATAGCTGACCCTTTTTTAGTAGCGCTTTCTCGCTAGAAGTTTCCAAACCTCCTTTCCACGTCTTCTTCAACATTGAATCAGCGGATACAAGCGGGATAGACGTCATGGCAACGACTGTCCCGTGCTCTTGCCTCTTGCCTCTTGCCCCTTACTGATCTCGCTGTACGTATTTCTGAGTAGCTATGTTGCCATTTTTCTGTTTGGCAGAATCAAATTGAAATTATCAGAGCTCGTCACATCTTGAAGAGCAATATCAACCATGTCTGGCGCCGCGGTAAGATACTCCCTCACTCTGTCACTTTGCCTCAATTCCACTGATACCGACTTCCTGCGGCAGTATGATAGTGCAAGCACAGACGGCAAGTCTTTCTCTACAGCTCAGTGGTCCCTCTTACTTGACAATTGCTCATCAAGCCCACCTAGAGGTCTCGGAACCTAGTATACTTACCGTGAGCAGACCAGACAACTACACAAGCCGGGCCGAAGAATCCGCAAGCAGCTCCCGTCAGAGAATCGCGGACTATTTCGAACCGGGTGTGTATCCCAAATACTTATGATGCGGTCGAAAGGAGCTCCTATCCCAGGGATTTGACACCTCTACGACCTCATTCGTGCGGGTTCATATGACAGGAACTAAACAACTAAGCCATCCTTTTTGTGGGCAGGTGACACGAAGACAACCACGCGTCGGTTATCAGATACACCCACCGGTCTGCGGGACCAATTCAAAGAATCAAGTCGGGAGTCGGCTGAGAAGGGCAAGTCTATGTTGAATTCTGCCAGTGAGACGGTGGCGAAGGCGCTCGGGGGAGGCTCGCGGGGTGAGTTACTGGTAGTTTTGGTGATATAGGGGGGTTTTATTTCTATCTAACAATGAGAGCAGGTTCAAGTTCAAGCTAATTGTGATAGTCAAACCGGTGCATCTAGATCACTGGTGTTCATTTTCCAAAATTAGCCTTTGAGAAATCAGAAGGTCCATCACTGCCAGTTTCGTGTAGAAATTGAAAGAGTTGTCTCACATCTTAAAATTAATTTTTTTTGTTTAACCTAGGCTCAACAGAATGAACGCTTGGTGAGATCGAACTCGGGGTCTTATACTTCCCATTCTGGCCACGTCCTGCCTGAGGCAGCTATCAATATCACGTGGGGATAACCGGCCCAAAAAAAAGTTACCGTGACAGCTTTCTTCAAACCACAAACGACAACAGCAACCATGGGTGCCAGCGCTAAGAGAAAGAAGGAGAAGCAAAAAGACTTCCAGGTGGGAGTGACTGGATAATAATTTGCAAGGTTCAACCAGCTAATTCCCGCAGAAACCCAAGCTCAAGGTTGGCAAGGCCAAGGCGAAGCCGGAGAACTTTACAGACACCAGTTTCCGATCAAAAGGTACGCGGGCACTCTTCACTTGATGGGACGAGGGTCCCCTCTCAAATAGACATGATTGTGCTCATAATTTACAGCAATTGTTCTCAATCAACAATCCCTCCATGTCGCCGCCCCAAGCTCCGGCAGCCAATTCTCTCATCACCTTTCCCTCCTCTCCTCCAAATCCGACAGCCAACGCCGCGATTCTCTCGCCCACCTCACCACCACAATCGCCTCGCGCCCGGTCAATTCACCTCTCCCGCAACCAGTCAGCGTGATGCTCCCGTCTCTTCTCCCGCTGATCCTCGACGCAAACAACAATGTGCGCACAGCCCTTCTCAAACTCTTCCGAACGCTGCCGCCCAACGACGTGCAGGATCACGTTGCGCAACTACTTCCATACGTCCGCGCCGGTATGACCCATCTCGCAGCGGACATACGCGTCTCTGCCGTCGAGATTCTCTCGTGGATGGTCGAGGCGGCTGGTGAAGCTGTAGTTTCTTGCGCGGGAGGTTGGATCAAGACGTTCAATTGTTTTTTGTCAGTACTGGGGTGGCACACCGAGGAGTCGGCCCGGTGGTCCTCTAATCGGGCTACCTTTGGAAAGTCTGGAAGCCAGGGGCGACCCATGGTGAAGGTGTTGGGTGCGTTGGCGGGGTTCCTGGAGGCTGGAATTGGGGCGCCAGGTGCCTCGGTCGACGATGATGCGCAGCACGATGATTCGGCATCTTTAGCGTGGCCTTTCCCATTATGCCAAACGGGCCAACATATGATATCCGACTCGGCTACGCCATATGCCTATCTGAACTTGTTTGGACAGCCGCGTGATGAGGAGGGCGAGATGTACGAGACCCGCGAGGATCGGTACCGAGTCTTTTCGACGCGGTTTTTGTCCGCTGTTGAACGCGGCCTGAAGAGTGCGAGGGAAGAAGGTGGCGAGCTTGGTCGTGCATCTTCTAGTGTGAGCAAGGTGTTGAAGGAGGCCTTGTCATATGGGGCTGGGCCATGAAAGTGAACTTTTACGATATCATGATCACAACACAGCATGTCCTTGCTTATTTTCTTTTTCGAGATGGGCGAGATTTTTTATTTCCCAAACGTCCACGGACAAAGAGGACGGTGACTTCCTGTCGTCACGGGTCCTGAGAAACAATGATATGACCCCTGATTGTCATCATTGAGGCAGTCGTCCTCAGTGCAGACCCAGAGGTTGCAGCAATGACCACCCAGCTTTCAGGTTGGCAGACTCCAAAGCTACGCGTTGTAGCAGTCTCCATCGGAAATGCTCGAAAAGCTTTTGGTCCTCGGGTCTTGAAAGCGAAGACTGACAGGCATGGCTTGCAGGACGCATCATCGATCATTTGGGAACTCAAGCCAGAGATAAGATATTAATACACAAGACGTGCGACTACGTTCGCATGGCCCGCAATATGAATGAATCTTTGATTGGGATGCTCCTATCAATAGTCAAACGTCCGATTTGTCGATTAACTACACGTCCGAACGAAGCAAGGTACCGCGTTTAAGAGCGCTTCTCTAAAGCAAAGTGCTCTGCTACCGCTCAACTAAAGACCCAGACGCTACTCCTGTAGCCTATTCGTTTTGCTAGAGAATTTTAGAGACAATACGAAAGTCCCGTTGAAAGAGATTTCAAGAAACAAATAGCGAAACGGAAGAGATGTAAGAGCAAGGATGACGAGCGAATAGCATCAAAGTCATGGGACGAAGAGGTTGTGTAAGTGTCCTTCCAACCAGTCCAAGGGCACAAATCCATCTTGTAGCTTCTGAACACTGTACCAAAGATACTACGCAACGTAACCACAATGTCACACACACAGGGATAAAAGGCATCAATTCATGTACCGCAAAGGGCTTCTGTGCGACCGCTCAAAATGGCAAAAGAAACAAGGGATCGAGCTGATCCCACGCTACCCGCATAGAATAACAAATGCGTACTCGTCGTAACAGCCTCGCTAAAGCTCTAAACAATCTTTCCCGACTCAGCGGCCATCTTTTCCCCATGAGGCGTCGCTGAAATATGCTCCGAACTATCTGTCTCCAGCCCCTCCACCACAACCGCTCTTTCTGCATAAATTTCGTCCGGTAGCACAGCACGAGGAATCTTCGTCTCTTGCACCGGGAACAACCACGACAAGGCCAAATAAACCATTGCCGTGGCTGAGAAACCCAACAGCCAGCCAAATTGATAAGGATGGATCCCCACGCCCACATCCACATTGGGATTGACAGCGTTGACAAGCCCAGGTAAACTAGGGGCAACGCCCACGAGAAACGACACCACTGCACGCCAGTTCACGCCCCAAATAGTCTTGCCAGACATGAACGGCAAGGTGCAGACGTACCGATAAATCGGGTTCGAGGGCTGGTACAGCGCAAGACAATCATATTTAGCACGATTGACAATCCAGAAATCGAATAACATGATGGCAGCGATGGGACCCAAGAAAATAGCATAAGCACCCATGAAACTCAAAAAGTTCTCCGCTGACGCGAGAATCTTCCATGGGACAAGCGCCCAGGATAGCAGGGCACACAGAATCTGGCCGCGGCGGATATTCAAGACCTGCGGTGCGAGAGCGGTAAAGTCGTTCGCGGCGGAGAGGGAATTGGCCGAGATATTGACGCCGAGCGAGGCGATCGCAAATGAGGCGGCACCGAAGAAGCGGCAGGCGCGGTTGGGCCAGAGGCTAATGAGCTCGTTGGGGTCCCAGGGGATGGAGGAGAGGTTATAGTGGGCTTGACCGGCGGACGAAGCAGCAATGCCGATGAAGGAGATGAAGGTGAAGATGATGGGGAGCAGGGGGATGTAGAGGAGTTGCCAACGGGGGTTAATCCGAGAGTATCGCGAGAAATCAGACTAGTAACAAGAGAAGTGTGTTAGTACTCGTCTATAGGGGTAAATGAGATCAAGACCAACGACGTACCTGATTCACACTGAGAGTAGCGTAATTCCCCAGCACGGAGGTCATGTTTGCCAGGAATAACCAACTATACTTTGACCCCGAGACGGTTGCCTTCTGCTGGTGAAAGATTCCACCACCGCCCTTCTCGGCCACGAAAGCCCAGATCAAGATGGCAATCCAGGCAATTGGGACTACAATAGATTTGAAGGTGAATAACCAGCGCAGCTTATTCGGATGCATGCATAGGAACGGGAACTGGAAGATCCAGAAGATCAAGAATGCGACCATTCCATTTGTCGTGATACCCTGCGAGATCGGAATATCGTTGTGCAGGTTCAAGTAGCTGGGCCAGATAGCCCCAATCATGACACGAACGGAATTCCCGCCATTCACATTCTGGATGGCGAACCAGAAGACCGCCAGAATGAGTCGGGAAACGATTGCGATATAGGAGCCCAAGAAACCCCAGCTGGCACGGGCGATCACGGGGAAGGGGACGTGGTAGATGGCGCCGACGGCACCATTGCCCGAAATGACGAAGGAGATAATGAAGAAGGAGATGGCCACGATCGCAAGGGCCTCGCGATAGGTCAGACCGACGGCGATGATACTGCTAGCGAATTGCCAGGTCGCTGCATTGAAAGCGTCGGAGATCCAGTAAGCTAGGGATAGCAAGGTTAGCAACAACGGTAAATAACCCTGTATACACACGATGGGGTCGAAATACCATACCTATCAAGCTCAGAACACCCCATTTTCGACCCAGCAACGGTATCGGGTCCAGATCAAGATTGGTCCATCGTGCATTGCCACTTGCAAAAGCCGACTGGGTCTGGGAGACTCTCAGTCGCGGCCTGGAGAGGCGCATCGTGCAAGATGGGGGGTGGGGGGGAGTGGGCACTTCTACTATGTTACGAGAGGGAATGAAAGAGAAGTAGCGGAAGAAGCAAGCATGGAGCTTGTGTGATCAATGCAAGGCAAGGGCATTTAAGCGGGGAAAAGGATACATTTTTGAATAAGACCATGGGGGAGGATCAGCACAGAAGTACCAGCATCGGCCGCAAAGTACGAGTGCAGCAGTGGAAGACGAGGTCCAGATCTCGTTGGAGTCGTTGACTCTCGTCGGCCCGTCGGGGGCGGTTGATAAGGCGGATAAGGTTGATAAGGGGATAAGCATCCCTGCCCAGTTGCTCCAAAGATAAGCCCAACTGGCGAATGACACGCCTCACTGCTGATTGCCATCATGGCAGAGATGGGAGTAAATAGACTAAAGCAGACTAGATCATGGCGGACTTGCTGTCAAAGCGCAACTTAAAAGGGTTCATTCAGGGTAAGCGAAGGGTGGAGGATCCTGATAATCGCGATCCCACACGCCATCACAGTCGGAGGACTCCGTCGTTCATTAGCATCCATCGGGTTATCGGTATCAGTATCAGTGACTATCTCCAACCTTCTCCAACTCGGTTTCGATAACTACAATAAGAGACCGGACAAAGCCACTCAAATGTAAAAGGAATGCGATATTACTTGATGGGCACGCGCAAATCACAGAGCACTAGGAGCCGGCTGCTTTTCCCCTGGCAATCGCACATCCTCCCATCCACGTTCATCGCCCACACCCGCTACACTACCCTCCCGTCGAATGCCCTTCCACTCAGTAACATTCATCCATCCAATCTGCTGCACGTCACCAAACCCACCGATCCAGTATACCTGCGTGACGACCAGTCGGGCCCAGAAACTCGCGTGTGGGGATCCCGGGGTACCGGGCAGCCACCACTTGGCATCGGGATGGGACCGAAGGAAGCATTTCTCAAGGTTGGCAGCAGCAACGTCGGATAATGCAGGAAGAGGATCGAGGTATCCGAATAGAGTGACGCGTGGCAACGCAGCAGGACTGGGAGGCAGACCGGGATAGACGGCGCCGGCTTCAGAGAGATGGTCCCACCAGTCGATTTCCAGACTGAGATTTGACCCAGCGCCGGTATTTCGGAACGTCGTTGCAATACGTAGAGCCAGAATGGTTGGGTCACCGTTGTCTCCGTGCGACACGTCCTCGGGTAATATGCCTTCGCAGTCGGCAATGTACTCGCGAAGGCCTATGGGTAGACCGGCAACCTCGGCGGGTGTACGGGACTGGGCAGGGATTTGACTGGGGAAGGTAGTTGAGATGACACCAGATGGAGATAGCGCCAGTAGACGGCGGGCCATCAGAGTAGATGTGAGCCAGGACGGACGGGTGAAGCTATCCGCGTCAATATCGAGAGGAGTGGTTGCGGGATCGGCATAGTTCAACACACCCTGATTCTCCAAGGGCGGGATGGCCGAGGCTAAGGTCAAAGTAGAAGAGCAAAGAGCAAGAAGCCCAGCCGAGAGCAGTTGGAAGATCATCTTGTGAGACTGTAGAATCAAATAGAACAGCTCTTGAAAAGATCGATCAGACCCAGAGCCGAAACGCGACAGGTCAGGAAGCAAAGTGGGTGAAGACGGGAAAGTGCGGAGAAAACGCTAATGCATCATCTGATCTTATCTGATGGTCTGTCCCGCGGGCCCGATGGACTCGTGAGTTGAAGGCTCTCGCAAACTGAGTATATACGTCACATTGCTAGAATTTATCTCATGTTAAAACATGGAGGCAAGTATTGTCAAGTCTATTCAGTGTCTCGTCAGGGAAGCGATGAGAAGCCCCATATACACCGGGTGCATAGACCATGCCGCTATGGCCGATACAGTCGGGCACTAAACATTACTATCCAGCAAAATTATAAGTAGGACAGAAGAAATCGTCTCTCATATATAATTCAGGCCTATTTGTCCCTGGATATAGATATCATGAAGGACGAAAGAAGTTGAAAGCATCAACAAAGACAAATATTAGTACCTAGGTTATAGTGAACACTCTGCTTCACTACCTCAAGAGTCGATCAGTCCACTTTCCTCCCAGACCTACAGCGGTGAGTGGAACACTAGTATCAGTATTTGATTAAATACAGCTTTATCTCTCTGTAAAAATGGTAGCTATCCGTGGAAAACAGACAAAGAAACCGGCTCTATCTCGAGGAACCCGAAGCGCCAGGCACGGCCACAATGGCGCGGATATGCTGGTGCCACAGCCACAATGGCCCCCTGCGCCACTCGAATGCCGAGTTTAGAACTTAGTCACACTAGCGTGAGTCACCATGACATTGTCGCCTGGAGAGTTGCGCGACCGAGGCCGAGCCGCACCACAATCGCGGATTGCAGCCTACCATGCTTACCTGAAATACGGGAGAGATACAGAGGGAAGAAGCGTAAGGAGCAAGATGTTCCGATCAAGTAAATGTACGATTGGCTATCCGTAGATGCGAACCCTTCCGCCCAGACGCCGGATCCCCCGATGGTGCCCACCCATGGTGCCATGCAACCCATAGCGCCAAGTCGATGGGAAAGAGGAGAACAATGTGCAGTCAAGGTAGATGATGGGTGTGAGGTATAAGAGGTAGGAGATAAAAGTAGCCCCAAACACTCGGAAGATGTGTAATAGTGTGTAGCGACAGATAAAAAAGAGTAACGAACCGTCCCATGCCCACCACACTCCATGCAACAAAACAAAGCAGAAAAGAGAATTAAAGAGAAAGAGGATGACGGGGGCAAAGGAACCACGTGCATCGTACACTTGCAAGACCATTTTTCGGCGGTAGCTTGCAGGACAGCTGAGGTTGAGAATCCGGGTTGGAGGGGTGTAGAACGGGCCAGGAGTATGTACAAGAGAACATCAACCCGGGCCTCAGTTGCCAAAGGAAAGGGGGAAGAGAGGTATAAAGATAGGGTAGGAGAGGGGGAAAACGGGGAAGGGGAATCATCCGAAAAAAACCACGAGGCTTTTGGTGAAACAAGCAGAAAAACAAAAGAAGACGGGCTTTTTCTAATCCTCAAAAAACAAAGGAAAATCAAGAAGCACCAGTCGTCCCGTTTAGTTCAGGTAGTCTGCGCGAATGCTGGGGTTGAGCGCAACCTTATGCGCCTCGCTGCCACAGCAGGCCCGTTTCATACCAGCAGGACCTGAAAGCGACGACGATCCACCCGGAACCAGGAGCGAGTGAGCCAGTTGTCCGTCGGGGAGAACGGACGCAGGCATACCAGACGCGCCCGCATCGATCAGATGGCGGACGTGGTTCTGGAGAAGCAGATCTTCGGACCCCGTCCGACCGCGTTTGCGACACTGGCGACGCTCAGGCGTAGCCCCCGACAACTCGCAGAGACTCTGAGCCGCTTCGCTCAGACTTGAATCCATGGTGAAATTGGAGAAGTCTGGCGCCGGGCCCATCGCACCTGGGTAGTTGGAGGAACTATAGAGGTCAGCCAGCGAAGCCTCGTCCGTCGGAGAGGCAATCGCCAGAGTCTTGCGACTCTCCTTGAGCGATTTGCTGGTGCAACGCAAGGTGGCCGTGACGGCCAGGCGAGAGGGTGCCGAAACACCGGCACCAGAGGCGCTGGAGGAGACCGACGAAGACCGCGAGGAACGCGATGACAGAGTCGAGACATCTGACACCATCGAGTCTGGAGACGAGGCCGACGAAGTCGACGAGGTGGACCGAGCCAAAGAAGACCGACGGACCGCAGTCGGGTAGCCATCATACGTTGGAGCCCGGGAACAGAACGAGAGCGGCGGGCGCTGATCAAGAGTCGAGCGCGCCATTCCCAAACTCTGAGCCTGGGACATCGCAGTACCGATGGAAGAACGGCGAGGCCCACATGCCGTTGCACTCGCAGCAGGAGTGCAGGCAACATGCGACTTGGGGGTCATCTGAGGCGTAGGAAGCATCTGGGGGCGGGGGATCGTCGGCATCGGCAGATGCGCGTACTCCAGGCGAGGCGTGGGGTCCATCGTCCGGGGCAGGCTGCGTGGGCAGGTGGGAGTCTGCTCGCGCGAGGTCGAGCGGATCGACTCAATGCTCGGGGCACTTCGGGGCGATGGGGAATCGGCTACCAGCTCCATACTACCGCTCGAGACTGGGGTCATCGGCTCAAATTCGAACGACTCCAGATCAGGGGTGAGACGAGGCAGGACGGTGCGCCAGCATTGGCCCTCACTGGCGGAGAGGCCCCCAGCACCCGGGGTCAGCTTCAAGACGAGGTCGGTCCAGCGCTGGAAGAGGGCTTCGGAGATGTGCAGGCGCCATCCCACGGCCTCGAGGAACATCAACTCATTCTGGTTGATCTCCAGAGTGTTCAGGCCGGAGATCTTGCTCCATGCACGGGCAGAGTAATTCCGATCTTGAAGATACTTCGAAGCCAGGATGAGCGCCGCCAAGAACATGCGGCGACCACATTGCATGGCCCGCATGCATGACTGGTCCCGAGGCTGCTCCTTAGTAAAGTCATGCGAGGGCACGTGTGACTTAATTTTAATCAAATAATACAAAGCCACCTGGAGGGTAGAATAACTAGTACGCGAACGACGAAGGGTTTCCTGAATGAAGGTCCGCAGGGGAAGGACCCCCTTGTACCCCGTCGTGGTATCACTGCGGGATGCCACGGCGGACAGCGGCCAGATGTTTTCGACAATTTGCGACGCCGTATCTTCACGAAGGCAAGAGAAAGAACCGATTTAGCCGGATGGGGGACATGATGAGGGGGGAAGGTTCCGACAATCAAACTTACCAACGAGGTTATCGACGAAATTCACTTTCCGCTCGGACTGCCGAAGCAGACATGGCGGAGGCCGCGCAGCGGAACCGTTGGTCGCCACGTTGGTGCGCCGAGGGTGCATACGCAGCTCGGCGGGCACCGCACCATCAAGCTTGGGAGCAGCTCCCTTGGCGAAGGCGCGAGGGCAAGTGCCCACAGATCGCCCAAGTGTCTCTCCTTCATTCTCCCAGATGACATCAACGGGGTTCGTCGCGGTGGACGAAACCGAACTCTGCGAAGCATCGAGCGAGAAGACCGAGGAGGAAGAGGAGGAGGCGGAGGAAGCTATTGAAGAAGGGTAAGGATGCGCGTGAGGCGCTTTGGAGCTTGGGTTGGAGATGTGTAAACCCAAGACGTCCATCCCCGACATATCCGGAAGCGTAGAGGAATTCATGGAGAGGACTGATCAGCCAGTGGCGGAACAGTCAGCCACTCGCAAAATTTCTCGACGAGAGCGACCGAAAGGTAGTAGAAGAGGATGATCCGATTTTTGAAACCGTAGTGTTTGTCAAGATACCGTTTAGCAGGGAACCGGGAACGAAGGCCGAGAAGACAGGAGCCGTCTTTTGCAGGAGGCGACGGCAAAGCCCTTTAGATGAAGATCGCCAGAGTGACGAGAGGGAATATTAACGAAGACAGGAAGAGACCACCGACGCGGCTGACTGTGTGATGGTCTGCAACGAGGTGGCGTTGTACTGTTGTTGTATCGTGTGGGGGGAAGGAAGAGGGGAGATGAGAACGAAGTGGAGGTTTAAGATGGAGAGCAAGAACAAGGCAGGTACGGGGGATATCAAGGTAGACCAAGGGGAACGAGTAATCCAAGAGGCAACAAAGAGATGAGTATATAAGAGTCACAAAAGGTTATCAGAGAGGGAGGAGTCACAGGGGAAAAACCGATCGCGGTGTTGCGGCTATGAACGAACCGCCGTGGCAAAGCTGGAGGATGACTCGAATCGAAAAGCGAATTTAGATGGAGACGGAACCAGCGATGACGGAGACAAGATCAATAGCGGCAACACGGGCGATCGGGTGGGAAACAGCAGTATACATTTTGATGAGGCTCGACGCGAGAGGGAGTTTTTCAAAGGAAGATATTCAAGGCACCTAAGAGGACCATGAACAGGCAGGCGTGGGAGGCGTGACTGTTTTCCGGGCTTAGGGACCAGGCAGGCGGAGGGGGGGGCGAAAGGCGGTTGCGGTTAGGCGTTAGGCGGCAGTTTGGGAGGGAAAGTGAAAGACGAGAAAGGGGAAGAGAGGCTCCGAGGGGGGGGAGAGAGCGCGTGGAGAGTGGAGAGGAGAGAGGAAGGCGAAGTTTCGACAAGATCGAGCAGTCAGGAGGGCAGAGGGTTTTTTTTAGGCTCACCACCGGGTTATGACTCCTCGGGAGGACGAAGTCGAATGGAGTTCGGGAGGTTGACTAAGAGGGGGAGAGGGGGGGGGGGGTGGGAGTGGAGGAGACGAGTGGTACTGCGTTGTCGTGAGAGGAGATCGCAGGAGGCAAAAGTTGGGAGTGAAAGTCCTAAAGAGTGGAGACTCGAGGAATCAGGTCACAGGAGGTTCAGTTCGGGCGGTTCGGTCAGGTTGGAGAGCGTCCAGCGTCGGCGTCGTGAGATGCTGTGTGGCGAAGGTGGCGGGTTTGGGGAGGAAAATTCCACCCGGATATGGCCGGGTGACTCAGACCACCCAAGATCAGTACCCGAGTCGAATGATCGGATCCCTGACTCTGGACGGAGGAGTGGTCACAGAGCCACGGAATCTATCACTATCACGATAACTATGACGAGGCCCTTACTCTTCGGATCACCACCGCGTCTACAAATCCATGCTTTGAAGATAGCGTCCTGGGCCAGAGAGGACTCATAGACTACACTCTAAAGTACCCGATCGCCTCTCCTCTCCGGACCATAAGTACAGGATACACTTGGGTACTCAGCTCTCTTCCTCCTGATTCGCCCACCGCTCCCCTCTTGAGTCATTACCCTGTCCTTTTGACTGACAAAGGTCACGGGCTAACTCGCTTGGGTTAGCGCATCAGTGAGCTAAGTGAGGTCGTTAGTCAGTTTATACTCCGTCACTTAGTAAGGTGGTTAATAATGTGCATAATAATGGACCGCGCCTCCAGGGCCAGCTTAGCGTTGCCACGCTGTTCTTTCCCCCCCCCCGGCCAATCCACGCCCGACCATTTTTCATGGATGGCCCCCCACAGGCCCTTCCATTGTCCGGCCTCTCATTGGATCACCCCCCCCCCCCAATGTTTGCCTGGTCCCCGTCTGGCCGATGGCGGTGATCCTGATTCTGGCCATTTGACAGTGAGGCCCATTCGAAGCCACCGCTCCTGCCCAGTTGCTGTCGCCCAGCCATCTTTTTCGCCTGAGCCCTACACTCCCGCACTGTTCTCAACTTGTGCAGAGGGTCACCTGCATTCCATCCCGCCCGAGCCACTGCAGATCTGATCAACCCGTAGAGGAAGCCATACAATAGACAGAGCCAATAAATCCGGCACAGTATCAAAATGAAATACACTCAGCAGCGCATTGGGGATCCAATCAGAGCCACTCCTAGGCTGCGAGAGAGAAGCAACCCCAAGGGATGGGGAAGAGAGGGGCCCAGCTGCAGACGGCAGGCAGAGGAACCCGAACTACTACTGTACCGAGGACTGATGACACTGCGGCTGTTGGCTTTGTGGAGAAACTAAACTAAACTCTTGAGACCATAAACACTGAGGATCATCCCGTCATAGAATCTATCCGCCGAGCATGGCGGACAATACTTCGTACTCCGGACACGACTCCCTCTATTTCTTTCTAGCCATATGGGAGGCTGAGCAATAAAAACCAGGACGGACTTCTATCCTCTACTATGTACATTCAGTCAGATTTGACCAATGATCACGATGATGAATCAGAATCCCTGTCGACCGTGTGCTTTGGTGATTTAAAATTAGCCACTAGCTGGAAAAGGGGGGGGGGGGGCACTGACAGCAAGCTGATATCACCTCGTATTCCGACTACCGCCCCGTTCGGATTCCATGACGGACAGGAAGCTTATTGTGATGAGGAAGATGACAAGAACCGTAGAATAGTAACGATTGGATCCGAAAGGAATATGATTTGACCTCTATCAGACATGGTGCGGCTCTCCACTAGCAATATGATTCCGCATCGACTCCGCACCTCGGACTAGAGGTATCGTCGAGATTGATCCATCACCGTGGAGAATGATAATAACGATATCGGGGGTGGTCGGCCAGAAGGCCGGCATCGGCGGACCCTCATCCACCCCAGGTCACGAGGTCGGCATGTGACTACACAGAGTATATCGAACACCATGGAAAGAGCTATCAAGAGAACCCTAAAACCGATATCATCAGATCCTCACTCCCTCGCCATCAAGTATGACTCATTCTCGATCCAGCGGGCCCTCCATACTAGAACCCCCGTGATCATCATGCTACAGCAGCTCTGCCAGAGCCTCCTGGAGAACGGTCACTAGCCCCGCCACTTCCGCCTCTGTTGCCTGATTAGCGTCCCTGATACCCAATCCTCGATACGCTGAGCAAAACACTGCTCAGGTCCCATACAGGGCCCAAACACATCATGCACGCCATTCACGGAAGCAAGGAACAGCAAGGGGGACATCAAATCACATCACGTACCAGTATTGTAATGCAACAAGCTCACGCGAACCACGCCATCATCCACATCGTCCAACCCACACACATCCTTCAGCAGCCGGTGACTATAGATATGGCCACTTCGGAATCCATACGGAGACCGCGCCTCAACCGCCTCGACCAGCCGCTGACTCTTCACACCTCGCACCACGAAACTAATCACCGGCACCCGTAGCTCCTGACTCGCCGAAGACTCACCGATGATCGTGATCCGGTCATGTGCCGCCAGGAACTGTAGCAGGATCTGCTGTAGACGCTCCTCGTGCTCAGCCATAGCCTTCCATGTTGCGGTTGGATCCGGCCCAAAGAACGCTACGACGGCGGGGATGCTCTGAACGCATTCGTAGTTGGCCGAGGCCAGGTTGAGCTTGTGGTCTAGCGTGTCGGTGGGTTTGAAGAAGTGTGCCAGCGAGTCGATCTGATCATGGATGCGCGAGGAGGCGTATAGTTGCGCGATGTGGGGGCCGTAGACCTTGTACCACGAGAATGCCTGTGGGGAATGCCCAGCGTGAGTTGAAGAGCCCTGGTGGTAAGCTGACCAAGAGTCCGGTAGTATGGGGGCTGTAGACACTTACGTAGAAATCCACACCCAGAGCTTGAACGTCGACTTGGCGGTGCGGCGCGAGAGCGACGCCGTCAACGCAGAGTAGTGCCTAGTCGAGGACGGTCATGAGGTTAGACAAGAATACCGTCAGATGCTAGAATCAGACTAACCCTCGGGTGAGCATGAACGGCATCAGCAATTGCCCGAATGGGGCTGATAGTGCCTGTGATGTTAGAGGCATGGGGACAGGCAACGATTCTTGTCTTGTCTGATAAGAGAGTCTTTAAATCGGCCACGTCGCAAATGGGATTGATCGGATCGGATGATGCCCACCACTTCACCGTCAGACCGAGGCGCTCTGCAATGCGGATCCAAGGCGCACTGTTGGCCTCGTGGTTTAGCTTGGACACGATGAGCTCATCGCCAGGTTGAAACGTGAGAGCTGTGGAGAGGTTGTGTAGCAGCTGAGTGGTTGACACTCCAATGCTGATCTACGATGAAAGTATGTCAGACAGATGGCGGCTCGGGGTGACATTCTTAGTGTGGAAAGGCTGACCTCTTCTGGCTGTGCATTGATAAAGCCTGCGGCAGCTTTATATCCATCCTCGTAAGCTGCCGTAGAAAGTTGAGAGGTTTTGTAGGTGGCACCAAGCTGGACGTTGGTCTTCAGTAAGTAGGAGTAGATACTAATGGTAGCACGGGCGTTAGTTACGAGCCCTCTCAATATACTCTCTCTCTGATACCTACGAGTCCGCAACCGTGCCAAGGACCTGGCTTCCTCCTAGAACACCATCAGTATAATGTTCTATGGAATACTTGCCACTCTTGATCTGTGTCGTTCTCTCACCTGCGTTATCCATGTAAATCTGCTGCCCTTTCAGAGCCGGGAATGCCACCCTGGCAGCAGCCACGTCAAAAGTAGATGCCATTGTTGACATATATGGGTTTTCAATACTCAAGAAGTGATGAAACTCGGAGATTCGATTGGGGGGACCTGCTTGGTTGCATTTGAAGAGTCGATGTCACCTCCGCCGAAAGAGAGGGGTAGGATGGAGTAGTAAGTGGATCTCATTTGATAACGGACTTGTCCTGATGGAGGTTCGTGCTTTATGCCCAAATCTCACTCTGGAGATGAAGATTCGAATAAATACGCGAAATTTGAATCAGCTTGACGGGTCAGTAGCTCATAAAGGCTTCTTCTCTACGAATACCAGTAAATCCACGATGCGACCTGGACATTCTGAATCGGATTAGTTGGAACAGAAGTCCCAAACGAGTTCCAGCGAGCTTGAGATATATAACCGTACCACACCATCACCACTCAATATCCTAACACATAAAGCGCACAACACCTGACAATACACTGATTAGTCCGAGAAAATGATTGGAATCAACTCGTGATGCTAAAGGAGATCTTGCTTCGATCGGGTATATGCCATAGAAGAAAAAAAAAAAAAACCCAAAGCAAGTAAGACAAACATACAAACAGCCCGAAAAGCGCACCGGCACACCACACACACAAGACACCAAGGCATGACTGGACATTGCCCAGAGAAAACAAAGGAAAGGAATAGACACAACCCAAAAAAAAAGATTGGGATAGAATCTATCTACCGCGAGGAACGAGCACCCGCCGCTCCTGGACCACCACCTCCATGCGCGGCATCATGCACTACGCAGAGGAGATACTTGCGATCCGGTACGATGACAATTTCATGTTTGCGTGTCCGCATGCGCAACAACTTGACGTCATCTTCCTCCTCCCGATCCTCCTGGACATCCTGATCCTCTTCCCTGGGCGTGCCTGTGCCCGGACCGCCCTCATAGGTCCCGTATTCCTTGTCCAGTCCACTCGAAGAATGCCCATTAGCCACGGGCTGCATAGTCATAGGTCGAGCTAGCGAGACACTCAGCGTGGAAGCGCTGGAGACAAAGTTCAAGATATGCGCGGCCAGCGCCTCTGCCTGCGAGGCCTGATAGGTGGGTGGTGTCGGGGAGGTTGGGGAGCTCAGGGATGAGTCGGAGGGTTGAGTGGTTGGAGTTTGATCGGGGTTGGATGGTGCAGGGGGAGTAGTGCGAGGGGGAGTCTCTTGAGCGGCGAGTTGCCCTGTACTCTGGATGATGGAGCCGTCTTTGCGGGAGAGGATCAGGGTGGATTGCACCCCTGGGCGAGAGGTGAGATGGGATAGGAGTGCTGTGACATGTTGGGGTACTTGTTGTGTGCGCTGCGTCTGGAGGTCAGATTGAGGATACAATTGCAAGAGAATTTACTCAGCATACCTGAGGTGGGTTGGCCATGTTGAGCTGCGGGGAATATGGAGAGAATGCAGAGGTGGGCGGCGGAGATAAGGAGCTGAAAGGAGGTGTGTGGTTATGAGTTTCAGCAAGATACGGAGAGGCCTGGAGCCATTGACGGGGTGTATATTTTGCTTTTTCTGATACCTGCACCGGGCAGAGTAAAACAGAATTTCACAAATTTAATGCAAACCAGAATCAAAGACGGACCTCCCCGAGCACAGTTGTGGGAGCTCTGACGACGGGACCCAAACAGAGATGACTAAGCAGATCACATGTTCCATCCTGGGTTCCTGTCTTCTGGAAGATTTCCTGTTTGGGAACTGAGATTGGACCATCCAGGATGGAGTAAGGGTTCAAGGTCCTTTTGAAATACTGCCACGGAGCATAATTTGGTATGGCCAATGCTTGACAGAGAGACAGCAAATCTATGGAATGCTTAAAAACAAGGAATCAGCTAAATATCGAACAAAATGGTATCGTTTGCAAAAAGACTATAAGAACAACTAGAGTCCATAAAGAGAAGGCCGTTTCGACAAAATATAGAAAAGAAATCAAGGATCGTCAAAGCTTCCAGAGATCGCATCATCTCATGAACTTAGAATTCCAAAAAGAATGTGAAAGAGAAAACAATGAATGGACCTCGAACAGCATGAACGAATGAATGACCCTTCAGCAATTCCTCGCCATCCGACCACCACTTCTACTCGATTTGTCCGACATCCATCCGCCACTCTCAATATCCTCAGTCATGTTATCCAGTTGTCGCACGTGTTGCCGAGCTTCGCGATACGACCCCGGTGTTTCAAAGCCACTATTTTCACTGCCTTGCGACGAACTGACCCAGCTCTCCGGACGCGGTGTGAATCGAGGCTGGTAGGGGTTGGCATGGTTCAGATGAGAAAAGCCAGAAGGTAGAGAAGAATCGGCTAGACCTTCGAAGGGATTCTTGACGCCAGCGTTGAGAGCTGCAAGGAGCGCCGCCTGAAGGATTTGGTTCTGGCGTTCGAGGTTGGCGACCCGTTCCTCAAGGTATTGATTCATCTGGCTCGCGTGTGGTTGGGTGCGGTGAGAGTTGTGTGGTTCACGAGAGCGATGTGTGGCTTGAGAGTAGGTTGACTGGGGAGACATGGCTCTCTTCTCCAGAGTGCGGCTGCTGCGCCCTTGGGGTGTTTGCGTTCGAACTGGTTGAGGGTAGCGCAGATGACCATGGCTGGCGCGTGCACCCACGGTGGCATATCCTTGGTGAAGCGAATGAAGGTGCCTGGCATGCTTCTCGGCAATGCGATTAGGGCGTGTTGCCTCTGCGCTGGGACCGAAGCCCTCGTCGTCCGAGGATGGAAGTGGAGACTCGCAGCGGTTGGGCTCGGAAGACTCGGGGATGTTCTCATGGCGTAGGCTACTTCGAGAGCTGTCGCTGCGGGAGATCATCGAGGCCCTGTGATGACCTGCGGCAAACTGTGCGTCCATGCCTTTCGAATACTGCACACTTGCCGAGATGGGAGCAGTGTAGTTTCGAGGACGCTGAGGGAGGGGCTGTGTTGGAGGAGCAGAAGGGAGAGCCGCAGTAGGTGGCGGCGAAGGCAATCCGAAGGGGATTTTATTGCGGTCCATGCGAGGATCGATTCGGAGGGGCTTGCGAGGACCACGCTTTTCTTGAGATTGAATGGGTACCATTTGTCTTTGTCCCAGGAGAGGGGAGTCAGCCAATGGTGTACCCTCAAATTCCTCATGACGAGGACTTTCAGGCAAATCCTGCGTGCATGGAATACAAATGCTGGAAGCACGTCGCCGCGGCGTGCTCTGTTCAAATGATGTTGACTCTGGACGCTCGGGAGCATGAGTGGACTTGGCATTATCATGATTTGCTTCAGACTCTGCTTCGCCCACGTAACCTAGGGCAGTTGCAGGACGGGTATCTGTGTCTGTTTCATTAGGTTGTGTCTGGTCAAGGCCCGACTCGTATGGATCCTCAGCAATGGGCGATGGATGCGAAGGATGAACATCAGGAACTTTGAGAGTCGGCCGAACCGTGTGGGCAATCGGATGCGGTTTAGTATCTGGAACAGCTGGAGGTTTGTGGCCAGGTTGTGGTATTGTCGGTAAAGGTCGCGTGGGTGCTGGAAGTGGGAATGCCTGGAGAGTCCCCATGGCCAACGATGGTGGTCGTGACTTGATCTTGGGTTGTGCGTCATTTCGAGGACTGCTGATCTCAGCCACAGCAGATTCAGGTGAGACTGCAGACGTCGCAGTAGCCCCAGAGCCACGTCGCTCTCCTTCGTCCTTGGACGTCATCGAAGAGACATCGGATGGCTTCGACTTTGCTGATTTAGCCTCCGATGCTCCTGGCGGAGACTCTGTACCCACCAATGAAGGGGAATTAGATGGTCGTTGGTATTGAGGCGCTGAAGAAATCCTCCACGCATTTTTGCTAGACATACGTGGCGGCGCGACATCAGGAAACAGTTTCAACGAGGGTTGTGAAGCCGGACTTCCAGACGAGCTGGAAGCGGACTTTTCAGAAGTATGAACAGGCTGGACAGCTGGTTTAGCAGATTGGTCAGGTTTGAAGTCAGATGTGACAGATAGACTGGATGATGCCGGTACATTCTCGCCGGCAGGCTTGACGGTGGAGGTTTGACTCGGAGGCTCGATACAAGGCCCCGGAATCCGCGTGCTTCGGTTGCTTCCAGTGGAAGGCTGTCGGCGATGTTCATCCTGTGATGTGCTTCCTCGAGCCCCCTCTGTGGACGTCGATGGAGACATGAGCCCACCACTTTCCGAGCGACAGGAGGCAGAAGAGCTTCTAAGTGGGAGAGTCGGCGACGATTGAGAGGCGGCAGGATGATCACCACGAGATATGATACCACCTGAAGACGAGGGTTGGTATGGCGGGGGCGATGCATCCTCAACCTGCGTTGACAACGACACGGCCACATCGACCATTGAGCCAAAGTCGCTGAGATCCAAGGAAGCCAGGCGGCGTTTGAAATCAAAAGGCCCCGTTTTGGTATCGTTTTCCAGCCATGGCTGTCCAATAGTCTCAACATCCTGCTTCTTTGACTTAGAGAATGTTCTTTCCAGACTGTTTTTCGAACTAATGCTGGTCTTGGCCGAATGAGTGCTTTTGGGCTTGGGAGCTGGAAGGAGGTATCCTTCCCTTTGGAGAGCCTCGATCTGGCGCTGGTTCTCATCCAACTTCGATTTGGAAGATGACTCCTTTTTGGGACGTTGAGTAAACTGTAAAAGACGGCGATGCAGAGGTTTGACTTCCTTTGCCATCTCCAATTGGGTTCCCTTTGGCTCGATAGATTCAGTGACGACAGGCAAGGCCGTCGTGCTATCCGGAGAGGTTGGAGTTCGTACAGTGGAAGAACCAGGTGTAGCCACGTCTTGAGTCGTCTGGAAGAAGCGCACAAGGTCTGACAAATTCTCATTTCGGGATGGTCTTTCAGCCATGCCCGCTGAGCGAGCCTCGGGTCGCGGAGGCGACGCCTGTGACCTGGGAACCATTGGCCCCCGAGGCGGGGTGGAGCTTGCAGACCCGGACACCGAAGATGGCATACTGGATTGTCTGCGCTTGGACTTGGATGAGGGTGGATCGGGCCGACAGGTTGGAACTATTGGACTTGGTGCAACGGCACTATCATTTATTGCGTCCCAATGATGCATAGGGGCATCAACTGAGTGGCTTTCCAATCAATCCGTTCGTACTCATAAGGGGTCGTCTTTGCGGTTATTAGGTTCTTTGAGGGTCTGGATTCAATAGCGTAAAGGGTAAAGAGGCTGTAGTGTGTTAGGAAGATCGTAGTGATGTTCACACTTGGAAGGTCAGCTCACCGATCCAGAGAATAAAAGACCCAAAACAGCAGGCAATTGAGCAGATCCGAGAGTATAAAGGCAAAGAGCGGAGATTGAGGCGAAATGACAGGTAGTATTTACGTAGATGAGCCACTATGTACAAGGTGAATGGCGTGGCAATGGATGGAGCAAATGAGCACGGAGAAAAGAGTGGACTGGAAGACCAGCTGAGACGAGGCAACCGAAAAAAGACAAAGCCAGTCGCCCGGCATGGGATCTGGAGGGAATCCCCGTTTTTAAGAACATAGGTCAGTACTGTAGATAGGAGTTGAGCTATCGCATCACTCTAGGGAGAGGGAGGGGGCAGCCAACGCAGCGCCATCCTGGGTTCGTCGATCCAGATGCACGAAAACTGTAGTTTGGGCCCGCCTCCGGTAAGCAGATAGCCTGGAAAGGGCACCGATATGGTTGAAGCTAAAATGGTTTTAGTTTCTTGGGCAGGGAGAGGGGGAGGACCATGCAGGCCTCATTGAAGGGGTTCGTTCTCTAGGGAACTTCTGAACCGAGCCCGATTGTATGGGAAGAACCCATGGGTCATGGGTCCTGTCATGGGCAAAAGCCCAGGCTCAAACCGAGATCGTAGCGGGTCATCTGGTACGACGGAAAACACGTCGTGTGGAAGCCTGACGGTGGATGGCGGCAACCGGGATGCAGAGATTTGCAATATGACACAGCAGCTGGTGGAGTTGGCAATGTATTTCGGCCTCGTCCGGGCTCCAAGCGCTCCAGCTGCAGGAGATATAATTGGGTATGTGCTCTGGCGGGGACGGGAACGATCAGATTGTCGCTCGAGGATTACTGCAGCACATTCATTTGCACTTTGGGCCTTCTTGTGCAACCGGCTCGCGCATGGCGAAAGTCACGTCGGAGTTCGCAGGAGGACTGCGAGCTGCGAGAGCAACGACCCGAACGAAGGAGAAACGTCCTGTTCCCCAATTTCTCCTGCATAGCGCTGCGCAAGGGATAGACTTCTGTTCAGGAGAACCAGTATTGGATCCAGTCGAACCAACCGAGCCCGAATAGATTGGCCGAGCTGAGCCCCGCGGTAAAGCGACAAAGTCTAAACGTCGTCAGGATGTGAGGCATCCAAACTCCACTCCTCGCGGGAGTTGACGCGGGCGCTGATCCAGTCGATCCTAGTGATATCGTTGATCCAAGCCCATGGATCCCCAGAGCGGGTACGGACAGAGATGATCACTTGTTATGAGTTGCAGCTGGAGCCCGTTTGTGGAGGTCGAAGGTGATGATAACTGGAAGAATTGGTGGGTCGAAGGTTTACGAGAAGAAGTGATGGTCTCTCAATGATTTTGCATCACACTCATTATTCTGCCGAACGGGCGATCGATCTGTCGATTATCGACTCTCTTCCCCCCCCGCCGCCCTTGCATTCGATGATCCACTGCATGATTCAGTAGCTAGCACCTAAGACTGTTCGTTTCTACAGTACTTGTGTACGGAGTATATCTGACACATTGAGTCCGATAGTTCCAACCGTTCCGCCCTTCCAACAGCCCTTGTGCCCTTTCGCTTTAATTCTCCGAATGTTCCGCCCCCCCCCCCTTCGTCTGAGCTTTTTAGCATTTGGCTGCAGCAGGATCCATCTGACATTTCCACTGCTTATCGAGTTTGGGTTCGCCTTCCGATTTCCGTGATCGCGGAAATGGAGCAGACAACGCCCCCTCCGGAGCTACATGAAAAGCTAAGTGAGGAAACTCGCAGGATGAGGCAAACGCCCCAGGTATAGCAAACATCGTCGAATGCTTCTGATGGCGGGCAATGGAACTGATATTTACAATTATTCGAGCTGAATGGGAGGGAATACAATGAAAATCATTGACAGTGGCATATTGTATGCTTTGCTTTGCTAGTACAGGAAGAGATCTTGAATGTTCGATGATACGTGAAGACGCCTGCGAATGCTGTGCGAAAGGACCGAGAACCCAAGTGACTCGATTTCATGACGAGTCCCATGGTGAATGGGCGACTCAACTCGATTCACTACTAAGAAAAGACGAAAGGAAGGAATTGTGGATGTGTGTGGACGGGACCGGTGGGAATGTGACAGGGAGAGATCGTAGTGGGGAACAAGGTGGAGAGGGTGGAGAGACAGGCAAACCCGGGCCAAAGATCCGATGGGAAACAAGGTTGAGGAAAAGCGAGGATCAACACCGGGAAAGCAATTCAAGGCGAGAAAGTGGTGTACGATGATCGGGTGTAAGACACGGTGGCGCGCTACTTCTGTTTCGGCTTGGGTCGCCGAATGAATGGGTCGGCCTCCTTCTTCTTGCGCATAATCGTGGGTCGCGGCTTGGGCTGAGTGGGATGAGAAGCCTAAGATGACGGACAAACAAAAAATAAAGATTAGCGAGCGTTACAACAATTAAACACCAAACAACTTCATTTCTTACCTCTGTAGCGTCGGGGCCAGATGCCGATGGACGACTACTTCCACCACCACTCGCCAACGGCTTTGGTGCACCTGTCGTCGCGGCGGGGCTGTTGCGAGCAGGAGTCTTGAGGAACTAAATTTAAGTGTGAGCATCCATAGTAGGCAAAGAAAAGATACGTCAGAGATCGAGATTAAACTGACAGGTGGCAATACTCGCGGCGCCTTTGGCGCATTTGATGGCGGTCCCGAGGGACCGGTACGAGGCCGTGACGCCTTCGGGCCATTGCCGGAATGCTCATCTCGCTTTCGTTTGCTGCCAGCGGTCTCATTGGGACCCGAAGTTGATGTGGTAGTCACCGCAATAGTAGGAATCTTGGGATCATGGCCCCCCATCTGCCGCTGGCGCTGACGCTCGGCATTCTGCTTTAATTGCTCAAGACGACGACGCTCTTCATTGGCGATACGGGCCTTCTCGTGCTTGGGAAGCGGCTTTGCATCACACTCGATAGCAGGATGGCCGAACTGACCGCATTCGAGACAGCGGACGGCGGTACAGTGGAACTTGGTATGACCAAACCCGCGGCATCGGTAACACTGGCCGCGCGCAGCTTCTTGGGCTTCTTCGTTGTCGCAGTTGTGAGTGAAGTGCTCATTGCTCCCGCAAACACCACACATCTTGGTCTCGTCTAGACCTGCGGCACCACCGGAGGGTCCATCGGGACGAGGTGTTGGGATAGAAATGTGCGCAGAGGCCCCGACTGGCTGAGGATTGGGAGTAACCGACACTGTAGTGGGCGGGTTGATGGGAGCGGCAGTCGGAGAAGCTGGGGCCGCAGTAGTTGAGAAAGGGGTAGCCGCGTCCACGTCGACCATTTGAATTTCCTTGTAACCCATGAACTGGGGCCGCTTGAGAAGCTTTGGAATGTCGCCTTCAGTGTAGACATGACGCTCTCGTGCGTTGGTGATAAGACTTCTCCAGTATTGACCCTGCATCAAGGCTGCAGAATTACCCAACACCCAAAGGGAGGATTTGGCACGGGTGAGACCGACGTTCATACGACGGATATCGCTCAAGAAACCGATACCATTGTTGGAGGCACGCACACACGAGAAGATGATGACTTCACTCTCTCGTCCCTGAAAGGCATCAGTGGTGTTGAAGTCGACCTGCTTCAAGATATCCTCGCCATATGTAGACGCAAATTGATTCTTCAGCTCTCGCAACTGGCCCTTATACGGAGTGATGATGCCAATCTTGTTTCTAAAGTCGTATTCTTTGACATCTGTGACTAGCCGATCATACAGTTGCATAGCAACCTGAATCTCCGCGTAGTTGATCAATGAGCGACCCTTGGGTGCGCTGTGTTGCATGCCCTGAACATCAAAGAATCGATAAGGACTGAGAAGCTCGCTCTGATGCCATGGACGAACACGCAGCTTGGCCATATCAGGGCCATCCTGAAGCTTGCCATCATAGAAACTGAGGCTGGGGAAGGCACTGATGTCAGGATGCATACGGTACTGAACGTCCAACAGGTGCACATCATTCGGGAAATTCTTCTGCATACGGACGAACAGACTCTGCTCGTACTGGAATTTGGAAGCCATCTTTGACAAGACAGTTGGCGGCAGCTGCTTTGGGTCACCGACCAGGATACACTTGGAGCAGCCGTACTTGAGCGGAATGAGGGCGCTCAGCTCAATACATTGAGCCGCTTCATCAATGATGACGGTTTCAAATTCAACGTTCATGCCCAAAAAGATCTCGTGTCCGGAACCACTGAGGGTGGTGCAGATAACATGAGCACCGTCGATAATCTCCTGCTGGATACGTCGCTTCTGCATGTCCGCATTTCGGGCCAAAGTGTGGACCTGATCACGGGCTTTGTCAATGTCAGCACTCAACTGAGTTCGTTTCTTCTTCATCAGCTCAAATTCGCGCTCGAGCTCCTCAGGAGGTGCTATTCCCTTTGCTCGGCAATCATCGAGCCTGGTGCGGAGGTCCTTGAATTGAGTGTCGGCCGTCTTATGCTCATCGTAGAGCTTTTGCATGTCTACATTGTTTGATGTAGAAGGGCTTTGACTGATGCGAGCATTGACCATCTCGTCAAGGGTCACATCAAGTACCTTGGTGTTGATGGCATCACTTCTTCCCAAGCGGACAATTGAAATCTTTTCTAGGCGACCATTGCGAGTCTTGACACCTTCCTTCATTCGCATGACCAGTTCGTCCACGGCGGCATTACTGGGTGCACACACCAGCACTTTGCGTGAAGACGCAGGTCGGGTATTACCGATGGTAACTGCAACCTTGGTGAGGGCATTCGTAAGGAGACTGCCAACCAGTGCGGTGATAGTTTTGGTCTTTCCGGAACCTGGAGGACCCTGAATAAGGGTGAAAGCATCATTGTCCATGGCAGACTTGATTGCCTTGGCTTGAGCCCGGTTAATATCGTAGTTGTCCATGTAAGGCTGCAAAGTAGAATCCGCGTAGGTGAGGAGTGGCGATGGCTTGGCAAGCACAATCTCCTCGCAAAGATCGTAGTATTCCAAGGCCATCAGAGCACCGTATTCACGCTCAACCGGAGTCAATGAGGTGATCTTGACTCCGAATGCGGTAGCACCAACACTAAAGGATTGAAGGAACTTGTTGGGTCCAGGGTTCATGCGGTAGGTGACCTCTAATTTTCCACCTTTGCGATTGACATGGGCAACCCGCGCAAGAATATGCGGGGCGTTTTCGTTTTCATGCGGCTTTGCAGCATTGGAGAACAGAACCAGGTCACCTTCGCTGATGAAGAAGTCCTTGGAAGGTAGACCGAGAGGCAGGGTGCTGACTTCGATCCACGAATCCACGGTCAAGCGGGTCATGACCTTGACCTCAAAAGGCCGGAATGAGGAGGCGCCTTCATCCTTGGTCGACTGGAAGCCTTGCCAGGCCTCGAGGATCAACAGGGGCTCGAATGTGTTCTTGTAATCCAAGGGAGAACGGAAAGAGTTGGAGACGAGGGTGTAGTCGGTTCGATCCCCAGACGGGAGATCGCCAGTTGCGAAATAGTTCCAGGACAGGATCTGGTGGTGCAAGGATGATAAATCCGGGGATAGACGGGCACGCATGTCCTTCATGGACCGGTGACGCTTTATCTTCCTTAGGGGCATCTGCTGGAGGGTCTTCTTCTTCTGCTCCGAGGGGTCCGCGGAGTCGGACTTCTTGGGCTTCGCGCCGAACAACTCCTGATCTAGTTCATCTTCACTCTCAGTATCGCTCTCCTCGCCAGACGAAACCATCATACTGTCCTGAGGTATAGAATGATCTTTACCCTTCACACCAATACCTTTGAGGCCAGAGCCTTGCTCAGCCGTTTGCTCCGCAACCCCACGAGCAGGCATATTCTTCTTGAGCTTTGCCAACTCTGCCATATCCCGTTTTCTCTTGGCCTCTTTCTCTCGCTCGCGCTTCTCCCGGAAGGACAGCACGCTGGTGGCATCATTTTTGAGACGTTGGGCCATGGGACCCTTGGGCATCCCAGGCCGCGTCTGCAGTGCCGTTGAGGCAGTCATCCCGAGAGGGGATGATCCTTTCTGCTTGGCAGTCAGCGCGAGGCGATTCTTGTTGAGTTCAACGGAGCGAGAAAGGTCAAGTAGAGTTTGGTCGGGAATATCCTCAAATTCGTCTTCGTCACTTGGAACACGAGAAGAGGGGGAAGAGGGGGAAGAAAGATCGTTATGGCGGCGGGCAAACGAGGTGATAGATGATTGTTTTTTCAGAGAGGCCGTGGAAGCAGTGACGACAGGCTTTTTGGTGTAAGCTTCAAGTGAGCGCACGAGTTCTGCCTTGTCGCGACTGGTCAGAATCGTTTTGATTGTCCCATGTACCGCAGTGCCCTCGATGAAACTCAACGCGTCCGCCTTGACAGTCGTCACGTCCAGACTCCCAAGACGCCTGAGGATTTTCGAGACCAGCGCAACCAAAGATGTGGCAAGATACTCGTCCTTAAGACGCAACCACTTCACCATGGCACTCATCGTGGCCGTAGGTGATTTGATAAAGGCCTCTGAAACTGACTTTTGAGCGGTATCTGCACCACCCACCGCACCCAGAAACACACCATACTGATCGAAGAGGAAATTGGCGAATTGAATGGTGTCACGGCAAAAGTCAAGCATGATTTCCTTGTCGTTACCACGCATATGCCAGGCCTCTGTCTCGTCAAAGATGGTAGTCAACGATTGCCACAGGAATTCCCAGAGTTTCTGGAGTGACAGGATCTCTCGCCGGTCGACGAAATTGCGCGTCCGGAGCATGCCCGTCTGACTATTACACAGAATCTCTACAATATCGGTTCCGGTATGTAACATTCTCGGGGCGGGGGCAAAGGTCTTCATGTTGGAAATACGTCGGAAGGACCAACTCATGCCATACATGGTGGTTGTGAAGAACGACTCGAGAAGGTACGAGATTGCATCCCGCCGTGCGAATTGACCACTGACATTTTTGATAAGATCAACGGCAGCTTGGTAGGTGTTCAAATCGGCAGCGAAGAGGGTAGAAATCAGCGCACTACTCGTATCCTGGCTTTGGAAGAGAGGCTTCAAGTGTTCTGGCGGGAAGTCCGCCAGGCGTTCAATCATCTGACAGGAGAGGCGAGTAAGATGATCATAAATCATGTTGAAATGTGTCTTCTCCTTGGTGCCATCACCCTTGGCCGGGAACTTTTCCAGGCCAACAAGAGGTAGAACTCCCAGCAGAGCAGCCGTCGAGAGTGCAAGGTCATCTTGACGAAGATGTTTGATCACGGCCTCCCATACAGGCGCGGAGTAGGTAGAAACACCATGGGAGAGAGTGCCGTGCTTCAAGATGACCTCGTAGTCACTCTTCAATGATTGGCACTCTAGGGCTAGAGTATTGCGAACGACATCCATGCACAAAGACTTGATTTCTTCCTGGCGGCCTTGCTCAATATTGAACACTGGCGGGTTCAGAATGACGTTGATGGTAGCAACCACGACGTCCATAGTCTCTTTGAGCACCACGCTGTCAACGGAACTTCTTGAAGCTTCATGGTCCGTGAAACGGCGGAGGGTGGAGAGGAGACTGTTCAAGCCGACGTGAAAGCAGTGGTGCCGAGCGAGATTTGGGTATTGTTCATCTTGTAGACGCTGTAGCAGCTGTGTGGCCAAGTATCGACAAGCAGATGGTTGATGATGACCTTTAAGTGAGGCCATGAAGGGACTGATCCAAGAGAGCATATCTTTCAAAGCTGATTTTTCATACGCCTCACCCTCGGTGGTTTGCATAAGGAATGCTCTGAATTGATAGTTGGCAAAGATCTGCTCGACGATAGCTTGAGGAGAAATGGTCTGCATAGCGTCCCAGAAGTCAACGGGGGCTTTCTCTAGCAAAATCTGAATAGTATTCAAGAGGAATCGAAGCCCGGGGGTTTGAAGATGCAGATGATCCACAGACAAGCGGCAAGGATCAATGTCTAAAGCACGGAGGTTATGTGTGATTTGATCTTTGTCTAGCTTCCTGACAATAAGCTGCATTCCACGCCAGAGTCGTTGCACAACCGCAAGCTGTGGTGGTAGTTGATTAGCAGCTTGAGATCCAGACTGCAGCGCACTTAGAAGTCCATCACGAATAGCCCATTCGAACTCCTCGCTAGTCGGAGGTCGATTATATCGCGTCCACGTTGAGATGGCCCAGAAGCTTCGAGCTTGGTTCGAGTCAAAGAGGAAACGGGTGACAGCGGGAACATAATCAGAGATCTTCAAGGACCTCTTTGATTGAATGAGCCTGAACGGCTCATCAAAATGCTCTTGGAGAAGTTGATCACTCCTCAACATCGCCTCGCAACTTAGTGTCTCGAAGATGGAGAGCAATGCAGCCCGGTCTAAGACACTAAGGTTGATTTCTTGGGGAGGAACCTTTTTCAGCTGAGCAGATGCTGTAGCTAAATTTCTGCTGATACGCTTCACGTCCCATTCGTCCATTCGCTGAGCAAATTCCTCGATGTCTTCATCCTGGTATGACTCCTTGAGCTGGTCCATGAGCCAGACCTTGCCGGTATAGTACTGCTTGATGCAGAGGTCGCATTGCTCCAAGGACTGGTCCAGTTTGCTAAGCACCCAACTCTGTAGCTCCTCCACGCCCTCTGCGTTGTAAGCGAGAATTCGCATAGATAAGAGAAACTTCTCCTTGCGAGCCTTAGCTTCTGCCACGATGTCTTTGATACTCTTTCCGTGTTCGTCCGTCTGGCTCGGGTCATCATAGCGTCCATAGTCATTTTCGCTCTGTCTTGGGCAAAGCAGATGGGTTCCTTCGGGGAGAGCCTTGAGTTCCCTATGATAGCAAAGTTTTGTCAGTACCATGAACTGCCGAGGGAGATACGTAGACACGTTCCACGTACCCAATGGCATCCATGAACTCCATGATGGAAAGTCTCACGGATTACGAAAATACAATTGCACCCAAGATCCTCCGCACATATCCTGTTCCACCACGACGTTTCAACTAGCTCATTGCTTCCCAATGTACTTGGGCAAGCTCCGGGACAGGTTTATGGGGGAGGGCAAGTCCAGTCCACAGCGGAGCTGGACGAGTTGGCAATGACCGTATGCACGATAGACTTCGCTTCAAGGACAATTGGGGAAGGTGATCTGAGGGACAAAAGGCCAGTAGGCGCTACCTGTGGTTCAAACAATCAGATGTGTTTCAAGAGAAAGAGCGTATCGATACGTAAGGCGATGTGAGCTCAAGTGAGCAAACAAGACTTCCGGCGTACCTATCAACGCTGAAAAAGCGAAGGTCAAGTAAGGATAGCTTTCTCGGGACACTAAAATACCGCAAGAGCGAGCTGAGGGGTCTAGCTAAATGCAACAGCCTCCTAGAGGTGTCTGTCGCTCGAAGCGGCTCTCAACTTGAATGAAAGGAAAATCACCAGAATCGAAACGCGGCAGAATGATGAAGATTGGCAGAACTCGAGGGCGGTGGGCTACCCGAACGCGTTGGACGCGCTTCACTTTTACCCAAGTAGGTAAAGATGGTGATGTACCTACAATCTATGCTTCCAGAAGTATTGATGGACATCAGTGTGAATTACTATGGGACACAGATGGTACTTAAGATCAATCTTGTGTTTACTATTTTCTGCAAAATGATCACGTCTGATTTTTTGCCATTTACAGAATCTCGGCGTCGTGGGAAAAATCTTTTGGCCTAGCCCAATCAATTTACAGAGCTTCGCTTCTGGGTCCATGTCACTTACTGCTTGACAGAATGCCTCCTGTAAACAATGAATGGGTCATTGTTTGAGTGACACCTATCAAGGGATGGAGTCATGAAGATGTGTTCTGGAACAAATCTTCTATAGAATTATTACCTAAGGCCTAATCACGAACTGTTACACAGACTTTTCGTACCGTAGTTTCATTCCTTAATCTTTCTTGAGGACAGCGACTGATAGTACGTACGAGAAATACATTCAAGTGATATTCGCATTAAGTAAATTTTCCATCATGTAGGCAATCAGTGACCATCATCACCAGGCCATACCTGCTCAACCGCAACAGAAATTAGAAGACCATGGACTAGAGTGGAAAAGAAAAAAAAATTGATTCCAAGGAACGATAACCCCAGGAAGCGGGAATCACAAGATAAAAGAGAGCGGGGAGGCCATCAAATGCGATTTGTCATGCATGATCATTGCAAGAAGACAAGAAACGCTTTTGTACAAACGGCGAATAGACACTATGAGACATATGAAAAAGACAGGAGACAGGAAGCCGCCGCGAGACTCCCTCGTAGTATAGAGAGGGCGAGGTTTGGCCTGGACACCAAAAAGGTTAAGGAAATGCGCCGAGCCTCCGACCGAGTGTAGTATACCGAACGCCTGCTTTCTATCAGGGGAATATCAAGACTGGACACAAATGTAAAGAAAAGGGAAAAGAAAATTCAAGAAAACACCGCGGCATATTGCTCATGAAGATAGAAAGGGTAGAGGACAATAGAAGAAATGATCCACAGGCTGGGTAGTACCAGCTCAATGAAAGATGGGGAGGGGATGAGAAAGAGGTCAATGACGGGTCATCAGCGCTAAGTCTATGCAAGGACATGGGGGCGACCCTCAAATCATATGTGCAGGAGGCTCGTTTGGAGAGCGGAACGGATCTTGGTTGGAATGTTGAGTGTGGCTTGATTCCATCCGTTGAAGCCGCGCTGCTGAAGTGAAATCGTTGCTCTGTTCAAAACTCTGCCGTATCCGCTCAAAGGAGTGCCGTGTTCGATCGTGAGAACGTCGGACATAGTCCACTGATTGAGGCCGGGGGCACTGATCTAGGCTCTCAGTGTAATTGGTGCCATTGCTGCCATTCTGGCTGCGCGGATTATGGCCGTTGGTGTGCGGAGAAGGTGCATAGTATTGTGGAGCCCCCTCGGGGTGGGGTTGGTCCTGCTTGATCGTAGCCTGGATTGGTTTGGCAATCTCCGAGGAGGTCGCCGACCCATCACTACCGGAGCCAACGATCGCGGCTGCACCCACATTGGGGGGCACATAGTCTTCAAACTGCTCCAGGTGCTTGAACTTGCCAAGAGTGACCTGTTCGCGAATAATATCGACATCCAAGGGGAAGAAAACCTTCTGAATCGAGTTGTACATGAACCGTGGAAGCAAGGCGATCATGATGGTCACAAGCAGCACAGTCCAGAAGCTGAGAGCACCATAAACTTCGGCCGCCGCATCGTAGAACTGACCAGCCGCTGTGAAGGACGAATAAATTCCAGTCCAGAAAAAGATCAGGAGCGAGCTAATCCCGTTTATCAGACAGGTGAACCAGTCCCAGCGGTAAGTGTTCATCATGATGTAGAAGTTGCTGGCAAGGACGGCGCAAGTCGCAACCAGGACGCCCATACGGGTTCGGTCGGCAATGTCTCGTCCGTTCTCGGTAGCAAAGTTGGCTGCCTGGTAGAGCATATAAGGCATGAAGAAACAGATCACAGACTGATACAAGCCATCGGCCATGTACATCCTAGGAAGATTGTCAGCATGTAAAAATGAGGAGGACGAATGAGCACCAACCAGAACTTGAGCTGCGACCACTCCTTACGCTCAATACCGCGCATATACAATTGAGGCACAGCGAGAGATACCCGGTCGTCCACGTCTTGATCAAAGATACCCATGAAGATAACCGGCAACGAAGTAAACGCCAGATTGACCAGGACAATATAGGTGTAATCGAACAGATAGGAGCCGTCGAAGTCGTTGAAGCAACAGTACCAGAAGAGGGCAAAGGTCCACACCAAATTCTTGTAGAAAAAGTTGGCGGTACACTCGCCCAGACGACGGTAAGACCATCGTCCGTGAACAAGCAGCAAGCGCTGGAGGAATCGGAACTGTCCAATAGCATAGTCCGAGGACATGACAGCTTGTCGACCCTCCTCACCGGCGATACCGACACCAACATCCGCCTCTTGGATCATGGCAACATCGTTGGCGCCATCGCCGATGGCCAGGCCCATGATATTCAGACCGTGCCGAACCATATTGACAACGGCCGCTTTCTGGGCGGGACTAACACGGCAGCAAAGAACAGCCTTGCATTGCTTGCACAGCAGGAGGAACTTCTGCTTGAGCTCGTCGTCAAGCATCATTTTGAGCGTTTCACCATCGACAATAACGGCATGACTGGGTTCCGGTGGCGAGTGATCCGCACGAGCGGCAATGAGCTCTTCGTCCGAACCAGTCAAACCGAAGGTTTGAAGATTCTTGTCCAATTCCTTAGATGCTTGCTCGTGTTGGCCCTCCGGGATGTTGAGAACGATCAGATCCATGTTGTTGTTGAGCAAATTGCACGAGAAGCCAATGTTAATTGCAGTCTCAACCTTGTCACCAGTCAGAACCCACAGCTTAATGCCGGCATCTGCAAGCAGTTGAATGGTATCTGGTACGCCATCTTGCAGACGGTCCTCAATGGCAGTACCGCCGATCAGCATCAACTCCTGCTCGATCTTGCTCGCCACCTCCTCCATTTTGTCCTCGCGGTCAGTGATGGCAGCAGCGGCAATGTCGTGTTCCCGGTTCCAGTTTTGATACTCCTCTTCGCTAAGAAGACGGTCAGCAACGCAGAGCGTTCGTAGACCTTCCTTGGCAAATTCCTCGAGGTGCTCGGCAGTCTGGCGTCGAAGCTCCTGCTGCTTACCACGAGCCAGACGCGAGTAGATGATGCTGTCGGCACCCTTGCAGAACAGACGGATAGTACCATCAGGCATACGAATAATAGCACTCATACGCTTTCGCGAGGAGTTGAATTCAAGAGTGTTCAGAACAGTGTAGGTGCGCTCTTCGCCCATAACATTGAGCAGAAGATCATCCCCAGAACGGCCAAGAACAGTGAAGCCACAGTCGCGAGCAGTGCTGACCAAAGCAGCCTCATCGGGCGATTGCGCCTTGAACTCAATCTGGGGAGGATCACCTGGAGTATGTTCGGTGATGACCGAGTGACACAGAGCCAGGGCCAACATGAAGTGCTCCACGGCGGCCTTTTGACTTTGTCCGGATTGCCCTTCAATATCCGCCACGAAGTTCGGAGCAATGAAAGTCAAGTTTTCGTCTTGAAGGTAGGGATTGTCATGAATGCGACGCAGCATTTCCAGCATCTTTTTACCGTCAGCTGCAATTTGTGCACGAGCCACGGCAGCTTCCTCATCAGCATTGGCGCCTTCACGGCGTCTCATGCCAATCTGAGCCTCGGTGTATGCTTCGCCATAGGCCACGCCATTGATGGTGGCTTTCTTGAACTCCATGACATTCTGTGTAAGGGTACCAGTCTTGTCGGAAAAGATGTACTCGACCTGGCCCACATCATCTGAAATGTTCCACGACTTGGGCACGCAGTAAAGCCCGAGCTTTTCGTAGTACATGTAGAGATCACTGTGAATGAAGACGGCCTGGATGGTACGGACAATTTCCAGGGAAATGTAGAGTGAAATGGGGACCAAATTTTGAAACAAAATCAGGGCGGTCCAGAAGGTGACAATACCCGTAACGGGGGGAGTGCCACCATATGATCCATAGTCGAAGAAGTCCAAGGATTTATCTGGAGCAGCCCATGCGACGCCATTCACAATACCCGCGATGAGGCACATGATGAAAAGGATAATGAAGTTGTAAATGACATTCCAGTTCAGCTCCTTGGCCAGACGAGCACGCTTAGCGGGAGTTGCCCCAGAGTTGAGCATGATCTTACTCTCGCCACCGGTGAAGACGACCACACCCAGAACCCACTCGGTACTGCGCAGAGAACAGCCACGAAGCAACATGTTGTTAATTGTCACGGGCTCAACCATCTCCTTGCGGGGAGCATCCGGGAAGTTCGGGTCGCGCTGCTCCCACCGGATCGCACCGTTGTAAGCATACAGATTGGGGTGGGGAGCTTCGCTTTCAATCGTGAATTCGGCCTTCTCACAGTCGCGAGCATGTCGAACTTGGCGACCACAGTGAAGCGCCTGGCGGACCTTCAAGTTCGTCTCGCCGTCCAGGCCCTTCGTTTCAACGTAGCAGGCGCCATCGGGATCAGAAGTAGCCAAGATCACAATATCGGCCGGAATCGGGTCCTCGTTGTAAAGACGTACAAAGTCGCCAACCTGAATGCTCTTCCAGTAGTCCCGCTTGAATCGAGCGGTTCCCGGTGTCTGCTTCGTCTTATCTAGCACGCTTCCGGTTTTTTTGTCGAATGAAGTCGGCGACATGACGCTTTCTCGAAGGGCGCTATCAGGAGAGAGATACTTGTTCTCGGAGGCACTGGGGATGGGCCAGTCTTCCCGCACTTCAGCCTGGGGCGACTGTACTTCAGTCATTGGAATGGCAGCGTCGACGGCAAAAGAGTCTCGGTGTGAATAAATCGAGGCCCGTGGGTCTCCTGTGGTGAGGAAAGAGTCGCGTCGTTGCCCGTCCTCGAGATCATCCTCCTGGTTCTTCTTCTTCGCGAAGAGTTTCTTACCCCAGTGGTACGTGGCAATGGCGCTCCGCGTGGACGCCTTCTTGATCCGACGCCAGAGCGAGATGTTGTCTTCAGTCGAGTTCACATTATTCCATTCCACCAGGCGATATACTGGGGAATTGTTCACTTGGTTGTCTGATACAGTTCGACCCCAATCCTCAATGGCGTCTTTAATGGCGGTCACGACGATAATGACAATCAAGGGAACTGCGTTCAAACCAGGGTTGTTGGCGCCGAAAATCGAGAAGAACTAGAAAGAGGTCAAAGTCAGTATAGCTCTATGGTGTCTCCTTTCTCTCATCACATTCTGGTCTCCACCTGGACCTTGGGAGTGGCGCATACGTTAAGAATAATGACGAACAAGAAGTAGATGTTCGCAATGTTGTGAAACTGTAGCCAGATGTTCTTGGGCACAAATGTCAAAGCTGTATACTTGGCGGTACGAATCTTGTTTCGGGGATAGGTGTGGATGGGGTGTCCATCCTCATCTCGTTCGTTTTCAGGAATCGGAACATTGAAATAGATCGTTCGATTGGGACCGGATTGCTGGCTGTCGTCACCGTTGGTAGACGCGGCCGGAGTGCTCGGAGTTGCTGACTTGCGCTTCTCGTCCCTCACTTCCGAGCGCTTGTGAAAGCGATCTATGATTGAGACTCGTTTCCGCACGCCGCCGGAGCCTGTATGGCGCGTGGTGGCCCATCTTTGACGTTTGGTCGGTTTGGAGATGTTGCTGCTGACCTCCCGAACTTCATTGCTTTCGTGGCCACCCTCGATATTCTCGTCTCCTGTAAATTGCACGGAAGCCATCTAGGCTATTCTTGCGCCCAGTAGGGCATAAAACTGGGCTGAAGGACCTGTTGCAAGTAAGGGCGAACTAGCATTCACTTTGTCGAAGCTGACTTCGCCTAGCGTGGCAACGTGGAAATGATGACCTGAGCGTCACAGGTAACGACTTTAATCAGAGTACTAGGCGCGATTTCATAAGGCGAAGAGACTCGACAATGCGATGTAGCGACGAGGCCGGCGCGCGCGGATGACGACGGGATCGAGAAGCGAACCCCAGAATTGACGGTCGGAGGGGAGGTAAGGGTCGTATTGTCCCGGGGATTGTTAAGTCGGTGGGTAAATCGAGGACACGGTATCACCCACGAGGGGCCATGTAAGATGGAGGAAGGTGAAGGGGAGAAGGAGGAGGCGAACGGCTGGAGGGGGTTCGAGAGTGAGTAAAGAAAGGATATTTTTTTCCCTCGAAGGAGCGAGAGATGAGATGCGCCCAGCGAGGACCGACTTAGGGACGGGACTATTGACTCGGGAGGAAGGCCCGTAATTACGGTTTGCGGATGTACGGCCAATTCCTGCTTATGCAGACTTTACTGGTAAGTTACTGGATTATTATTGCTTACATGCCGGCTTGGTCAGCGGATGTTTGGCTTGGCAGGATGAGTTCTCTTTCACGTTGGTCTTCAGCTCAGACATTTGAATTGACACTGACGAAGAGAAACTTGAGAATGTATAGTCTACAGATTCATTGCAGACATCATCATCTATGGTGGCTCAATCTCTTCCTCATACTTCATACGAATGCAGCAACACGAGGGATAGATACTTCTGTACATCAGCGCCGAACAGAACCTTACGTCCGGTATTGAAACGGCCATACCCAGCCTCATCTCGCCCTTCTGGTCCTGGAACCCCCCGTTGTTTGGTTCACCTAAATTTCTGATGGTGGCAATGAGGGCATATGGATTTTGATTAATGATCATTGTCCATTCTACGGTAGAGTATGATCCGTGGCCACCTTGGTCCGGTTATCCGGAGTATCAAACTCGACATGTTCTCTCATCTTTCCTCTCACTGTGGTGGCCTCAACCATCGAGGTATATTACAGAAATAGTTCTGGCCCCCGGCCCTCATGCAGCGGTGACACAGCCTTCACATGGATTGGCGCCAGCATGAACATTCAATTCGGAATCATGTACGAAGGACTCTGTACAATTGTGCCTGTATGGATCATGGCTGTGTTGTCCCGGATATTGAGATTTCGACAGTCTAGCCCACATACTCTGTGCACACCTTTATACAACAGAGTATACGGAGTACTCTGTAAACGTGTTGTTTTCCATACAGCACTACTTCATACCAGCAGATTGTCTGTCTCTGACATTGTCTCCTTGTCTATTTCTCTCTGTCTTCCAACGTGTCCTCATCGAGCTCGGTTTACCGATCTTCAGTACGGAGTAGTCAGATGTATACGAGACCAATGGAGCGAACAGCCAAGGCACTAGAGCTAGAAATCTCTTCCACGCGCCTGCTCTAGATAGGACACCGCTGTAACAGTAGACAGGCGACACCCGGTCAAGATCGAATTTGATGTACTAATGTTGCACAACACTTGCATCCATCATTATGCTGGGTCCTGACAGCAGTTTAAACGGCCCCCCAAGAGCCCGGCCTCCGTGGGCTCGGACAATGGCCTCAGTGCCGGGGGCGCAGAGGCCACCTTTGCTACGGAGTTAGAAATCGCCTTCTCCGTACGGCGGACGGAGTATACGGAGTGCGGACGGACCATTTTGCTGCCAATGGTAGTACCACATCCATATTAAACTAGTGGCTTGGATTTTATGCTACTATAAAGCAGTACAATTACTCCGTTACTGTACGGAGAAACGGGGGTTGAATACAACATGGCGCCTCGAGGTCGGAGCATCTGGCCTGAAACCATCAGCGAGACGGCACGGGCGTCCGGTTCTCCACCCGGCGTTTAGTCAGCTCCTTGGGGCTCCAGTCGGTTCCACGGGATGCGTTGAATGATTCAAGATGATTCGGTCATTCCTCCTTTCCTCATGGCAGGTGATAGATTTTTGGGACGGTCTCCCTAGGCTGGTCTCGTCAGGCTAGACTCGTGCAGGTTCACAACAAAGAAATCTGTTCCACAAGCCTTCAGGATAGCCCTTCACCTAGTGCTGTCTCAATGTCGTGGCTTCAGCCTCGCTTATAGGTTTCCATTCCCCAAGCCCCCTTTTCGTATGTCCGTCGCGGATGCTCGCGGTACTGGAACCTCTTGGCTTTCAGGAGAGCGCTCCGCGTCCACGGGCCCTTCTGGGCGGGACCCCCGTGGATGATCACAATACTGTACAGTACGGACTAGTAGCAGTGATATTGCCGATGGGCTCCAGAACTTCTTTGGCAGCTCGGTGTGGTCTCTGATCAGTACGCATGCTGCCTAGGGCCACTCTTCTTGGTGTCTCGAACACTTGGAAGTGATGTCCAATGGCGGGTCCGCTGTCTCTTGCGCAAGAGATTGCAGGAGGAGACTGCTCCAAGAATATCTACCTATGATCCAGACATCTCTAGCGCGGCATAATACTCAAAATATGACAGCGCGTCGTCAGCCCGCGGGATCGACGACGAACCACGGTGGGGAGGGACGGTATACGCTACCAGCCAGATGCGTAGATCTAAATAACCAGATCGGCGGACAGTGTCTGAGACTGACGGGATACTGTAGCGGATACTTGGTGTGTGCTCCGTAACTACCCCTGACTCTTCTGAGCTAAAGGTCCTGCGTTACTAGCCAAGCACTTGTCCCTCTCGGCGTAAATAGCGGTTAGTAAAACAGGTAGATCAAGCGCGAAGTCGGGCTCCCCATGCATCCGCGTTATTGCGACTGTGGCTGGTCGGAGAGTTTGTTAGCCTCGTAGCCAATGAGTCGGGTGGAGAGGGAGCACAGCATCTCTCTGCAAGCGACTGGCACTGCTTTGATTTCACTTCAAAAGACAGCAAACAAAGAGCAAGCATCCCCTGGTCGGTTGAAAGGGGAAATGGACGGGGGACAGACGATGGCAATTGCCAGCCAAGCGCAATTGCCCGATCAGGTAGTCTTTGAATCCACGTGACTCCGCGCCGCCTCTATCGACGCGACGCGGAGTCGGTAGTGGGACACTCTCTTTGTGTTCAGTTCAGCGCTCACCACGACGCTCACGATGCGCAAAATCAGGGACTTTTTTATTCGGGTACCCCCACTAACTCCACGTACACAAGACACCCGGACAGAAGCTCCGACTTTAGATGAAGCTGCGGTCTCATCTCCGCGGTCAGAGCAACCGCGGTCATCTATAACGATAGACTTAACACAGGATAACAAGCAGAAGAAGACCGAGGAGGAGACTGGTGCAGTGACTCGGCAGGATATTTCTCCACTGCGATCACTCGGAGATAACAGACTGCAAACTTCTGCCCCGGACCAGAGCTTCTTGAGCACAGAATCAAACACACTGCCTTCCTCACTAAATGGCAGTTTCAACGCTTCGCAACGCATCGTCAAAGATGGCCAAGAGGTGGTAATCAGCTCTGATGGCGATGATACAGACTCCATATCCGATTTGGAAGACCCCGCCGTACTGTTTGCTCCGAAGAATAAGCCGAAGAATGCTCTCCCGCCCCCGCCAAAAAGGTACCAGCCGAACAAAGCGTTGCTTGCTCAACTATCTGCGCCAACAAAGTATAAGTACACAATCGATTCTTTGGTGCACGATGCAGTGGATGATGACGAGATTGAGGCCAATGTTGCCAAGGCAAGGGCAACCGTTTTGAAATTGCAAGAGAATGGTGCCCAAGGTGCTGCTAGGGGCTCAAAGAAAGGGCTCAACGAGGGCATGTTGGCCTCTGCTCTGGGCGGTGATTCTGACCAGGGCCCAGGGCTCCAACGCCTTTTTGACGCTGTTCGGAGAACCGAAGCCCTTGAGCAAAATCGCATTTGGCGGTTTTTTGATTACGGCCAGATGACGCCCGCCATGCCAAAATTCCCCAGTAAACTGTTTCCTGCGGGATCAACTCTAGCAGGACTGACAGGTTTTGCTCACCACATCCAGCGGCCTAGTTGAACACTCACTGAACTTTCTTGTAGAACCAGAGTCTCGTGCCCGGATCTTCCAGTCTGGGATATTGGAGTTTGCTGCATCACGGCAGCGTTTGCCAGGCGAGTTCATCTTGTGGCTACTCCGGTCCAGTATGCTCAGCACCTTGCCCAACAATCTTGCTCTTCTCCGCGCTAAACCTTGTGGATCTAGTTCCCCTTGAACCTCACGAAGAGCTGAGAAAGGCTTATTGTCGGATTCTTACTGTGAGATTCTTTGACAAAGAGTCTCTCCGCTAGGTCGGCGTCACTGAGTCTATATATAGCAAATACCCAAAGGGCAACTGAAATCCTTGATTTGCCGGCCTGAAGTTGACGGACTTTTCCTTCAACTTGGTGCCAAGCCACGAGCGTTAGATTTATCTGAACCCATCGTCCCAGACCCTCCGGAGTGTAAGATCTCTGCTCGAACTCTTGGTGAATGTTTCTGACTGCTCGTTGTAGCATCACCCAACGTGCCACGTATTAGAGAGCGATCAGCCTTGGTTTCCGTCTTGAATCTGATTCGAGACATTGCGGCAGCAGAGCTGTGAGTTTCAGTCTTTCGTATCTAGGATCCAAGGGGAAAAGCTGACGATTATCCAGGTTCGACGATGAGACTCAGGAGCACGCGATTCAGATACTGCTTCGTATGTCTATAGATACGTCGTTGACTGCGGATTGTGTGGTGTGTTCGGAGTTGCAGGGGACTCTAACTTCGCTCTTGGAATTTGGACCGAAGCAGAGGATTGTATGTCTTCATTCATGCTTTCACTGTCGACGAGCAGGCGCTTACTACAACAGGAACGTAAAATCTGTACCACGGTCTACGAAACTATTAAAGATCCACAGTTTCAGAGTCGGCTGTTACAGCATATTCTCCCGACGTCAACGTGGGTTTCTTTACTCCGATATCGCCTTGCAGCCTCATTCCTACTTCAGAGACCCGGTCCCCTCACCGAATCGGAAGAGGCGGTTCTGAGCCTGAAACGCATCACTCGGCTCTTGTCGCGTGATGAGCGATTCCAAGTGCGAAGGCACAAGGGCAATAGCGAATACGACTACGGGGATTTAGTCGCCATCATCTTGCAACTCGAGGTTTGCATCAATTCGGCTCTGTTCGACTTGGAATATCGACAGGGAGACACCGTGGTCAAGTTCAATGAAGCGATCGACCAGCTCGCTGCACAGATCAAATTGACCTTCAGCTCGATTGAGAATACTGGGGCCTCCCATCTCCAACGTTTGGTGGCGAGGGACATGCTTGAAGCACTGCACTATCGGATGGTTTACTCGGTTCGCTCCAAGGCGCCGCCGAAAAAGACACCGTTCGAAATAATTCCGAACGAAACGAATCACACCATCCCAGACATGTTCACAAGGAACCGTCCCATCAACACCGGAGATGGAGCAGCTGATACTGCACAGGCAGGAGATGTTGATGGCACAGCAATGCCGATTCGCGGACATGATCAGGAATCTTAGTCCATTGAAGGCCTTCGATCAAAGGCAGTTCCTCCACTATGAAAATTATGGCGAGATTCAAACTTCGCTTGACTAGTGATATGTATACATAATTGATGACCATGACAGCCTTTATGAATATCAATTGAGCGAGGCATATTCACATGCATTGTATCCGAAACTTTCTGCAAACCTAGAAAAACAATATCAGGACGAACGCTCATAAAAGACAGACCAGATGCTCGGTCGGACGAGGAGATATGGATGTGCAAAATAGTCGGAGAAAAGTAGAAACAGAAGCCCCCTCCCTCTCTATGGAGATATGGAGATGGTCAAAATAAGGCACAGGTAGAAGCCCAGACTCTAAAACGGAAATACCCAACGGCAAGACTCGGGTTAAAGTAACCGGCGGAGAAATACAGAGAGCAGCCAGAGAGGAAAGGGTTTTAATCATAGAAGCGGCGGTTCACATTCTTCCCAAACAGTGTCTCTCGCACGGCGGGGAGGGCGTCAATCTCCAGGAGACGCAGACGCTCCTCGAAGGTGTTGTTAATCTCGATCTTGCCCTTACCGCCGACAATAACGACGCCACCGGCACTGTCGAGGGAGTACTGTTAGTCTCAATAAGTCGGGGGAAGATAGAAGCAACTTACGATCCTTCAGGCAGAGGCTCTGACTCGTCCAGAGTCGCAGTCACCTCCTTGCCAACGTTCTTCTTGAACTCCTTGGTGGCCTCTTCAATGGCCTTCTTCGCGGCATCGGCATCCTTCTTCCGTGCGCGGATCTCAACCTTGTCCTCATTCAGATAGTAGAGACCCTCGAGGATCAGACCCTCGAGCATGGTCTGGTACTTCGTCTTATCGTCCCCAGCCACAGTTGAGACTTTCTTGCGAGCCTTCTCGAAGAGCTCGTCCAGAAGCTCCTGGCGACCACCAAGCACACGGAGACGGGTCCGGTTGGCGAGAGTCGAGCGGGTAATTTGCTGGGACATGGAAGCCTGCTTGAACTTCTTCTCGTAGAGGGTATCGATGGCGGCGGTCTCTTGGCGGACAAGCTTGGACTTCTCGATCGCAAACTCCTCGTCGGCCTTCAACTGGATCTCGCGAGCCTTCTCGAGGGCCTCCTGCCGGATGAACGCGGTCATCTTGCGGAGCTCGCCCGCGACCTAAGAATTCGCATCGGATATGGTCAGTCACCGGGTCGCCTGCAGAGGGGTCGTACAGCGTAGGCTTCAATGGGAGAGGAGTGCGGGTATACCTGATCATCGGAGAGGGCATGACTTTGCGACATGATGGCTGATTTCAAGGGGAAGAGGAATGAAGAGAAGGGGTGGTCTGGTGGACGAGGTTGAAATGCTGGAATGACGTGGGGAGGTGGAAGGGGAGTTGTGTCCAACTAAGCTCGGAGTCGCTGCTCTCCAAACCGCTTTTGCCTTGGCGTCCCATCCGCATCCAGTCCTCCGCACTCTCTTCCAATCCTTGAACCCCTGGTTTCTCGCCCTGCAACCCTTTCTTTTTTTTGAAATCGTCAGGGTAGCTTATCTGACAAATACTCTTTGAGTCCTCGCTCTTCGCATCATGGCATTTGTACTCCGGTAGTGGTCCAGCTTCTTGCGCTCCTACGGCAACACCCCCCCCCCCCCCCCCGTTCCGCGGCCGACATACGATACAACTACGATGGGCAACCTCGGAGACCTGTCGCCGCAGGGTAGTATTGCGGTGAGCAAACAAAGAATCAATACAGGGTGAAAAGTTCTTGCTGATAGATCAAAATCAGGTCGGAGTGATCGTGGGCCTCGTCTCGACAAGCCTGCAAGCCATCGGACTCACACTTCAACGCAAGTCCCACCTCATCGAAGATGAGAAACCGATCTATGAGGGCCGTCGACCTCCCTACAAGCGTCGGCGATGGCAGCTGGGCATGGGCATGTTTGTGATCTCCAACATTGTAGGAAGCACGATCCAGATCACCACGTTACCTCTGCCAGTTCTCTCCACACTCCAAGCGGTCAGTCATCGTCATTGCTTGTCGGCGGGTTGCTGCAGAGTATATTTTGACTAACAGTGAGGATGAGTCGAACACAGTCCGGTTTAGTTTTCAATACGATATTTGCGACCCTTATCCTCGGTGAGCCCTTCACCCGCTATTCGTTGGCCGGTACCGTTCTCGTCTGCATTGGCGCGATCTTGATCGCGACCTTTGGTGCTATCGGTGAGCCGGCGCATACCTTGAATCAGCTATTAGAGCTGCTTATGCGACGGGCTTTTCTCATATGGATGGCCATGACCTTGGTCGTTGTGGGACTCATCCTGGTTGGTTCAAAGCTGTTGAGATATTGCATACCGGGATCGCGGGCGAAACCTAGTGCGTCGGGGGTGATAACGCCGCATGTGCAACGTCTTCAAGGTCAGGTCAAGCTCTTTCGAGGCATGTGCTATGGAGCTGTTAGTGGGATATTGTCGGCCCATTCGCTGCTGCTGGCCAAGTCTGCGGTGGAGCTGCTGGTGCGCACGGTAGTAGATCGTGTAAACCAGTTTAACCGCTGGCAGTCGTGGGTGATACTACTGGGCATGATCGCCCTCGCTCTTACGCAGCTCTTCTACTTGCATCGAGGTCTTAAGCTCTGCAGTACGAGTGTACTATACCCCTTTGTCTTTTGCATCTACAACATCATCGCCATTTTGGATGGCCTGATATACTTCCGGCAAGCCTCCAAGCTGACGGGTTTCCATGCTGGGCTTGTCGCATTAGGGACGATCATTCTTCTTGGGGGAGTGCTTTGCCTGTCATGGCGCCTTGAGGATATTGACAATGCCACTGCTGTCACTGTTGCGGGTCCCACGCAGACCGGAATTGGACCAGGTATGGCAGTTGTCGAGGAACACACTACCTTGTCACCTGGGCTGCTGGACGGTCTGGAGGATGAGGAATCACATATTGGAGAACGAGAGCCGTTACTCTATGGCCCTTCTCGCCCGCGACATTTTCCCACCTACCAACGGGCGCGAGCACCCAGTCTCCCGCTCAACCCACCTATGGATCAACAGGAGGCTGCCGATTTCAACGCAGCCTCCATCTGGGCTGAACTTGATGATTCAGATCCTGAATCAGCAGAACTGAGATGGCGCTCTTCAATTGAACGACCTCGTAGCTCCAGCAGCAGTGCAGCTTTGAATGGTACGATACGCGGTCTCTCGCGGCATTCAACCATCGGCGCGATACCTTATCCTCCGCGAGGGGGGTCTCGTCGTCCAGGTCCCTCAATACACGGCGGGCAGCGACGCTCGTCCGCCCCATTGGCAGGATTGATGGGTGCTCAACGCCGGTGGCGAAGTCCCTTGGGCTCGGTAACTGCCTCGCCGGTCTCGCAGGGAGTTACCGGGTACGGGACCATCCAAGAAAATGAGGATGCCCATCATGCCCGTGGCATATCACCGACACCGCAGCCAAGGACAACACCACTCAATTTTCTCGCGGGCTCGAGGAGGACGTTGGTGGGAGCCTGGCGGAATGGACGCCAGTATCTCTCTCGATGGACTCGACCGCGGGCGGGTAGTCAAGACCACGCCCATGCCAGTGCCATCACTCGAAACGGGACCTCATCCCCATTGCTATCACGATTTGGCGCTGAAGATATAGATGACCAGTCGCCCAAGCAAGCATCCGGCACGCCGTCATCACTGTAAAGACCTGGTCTCAATTTCCCACCACCTATTCATTCCGTTACCTGTTCGCCCACATACCCTCCCCATCCATGACCTTGATATATACCCAGAAGACCCGTGCTTCGCTTTTTCTTCTTTTCTTTCGCTCTTGACCCTGTACAGTAGGGAAACATTCCCGACCCAGCTGCGGAAGAGAAGATATGAGTTCCCACGCCCTTCTCTTCCCATCCATCAACTCATCTGTTGTAAGGATAATGGAAGGTGGCATTTCTGGTTGCTGAATTTCCTGTTGTGTTATGAACTCTCCTCGATACTACATTACGATACCACTTTTCTTTTCTCTTTTCCCCTCTTTTTTCTCATACACGTTTGCATTGAGTACATAGTGAGCAGTCAATGGTCAATATCCCAAATAGGCGCTTTATTATGTATAGTAAAGTCACGTAAATCCATGCGCTCGCTGTACGCCAACCGAGCCCTGAGTGGTGATTCCTCTGGATAATAAAGTCCCCGGGTTTATGTTCGTTTATTGCAGGTCCGCACCTCTATTATCTTCCACTGTTCTATTGGAATCCCGCCCATAAATAGAGCGGGAAAGAAAAGGGCCGAGATCCAGATGTATGCTAGACATCTCCACCAGTCTACGTACACTTATATCCTAACCGGCAGCTCGAGTACAGCCGTTCTCAAAGTGCATAGATGGAATACAAGTCCCACCGTCGACTCATGGCGTCACCATTATTACTCTAGATAACTAGTAATTGGGCTTTATCCACAATGGGTAGACTAAGCTTTATTTAGGGTGCAGGATGGTGGGGACAATATCAAGGGGCCGTGCGGGCAAAAACGCACGAAAATACACGGATGCTGCAGTTGACCCATGCCCACAACTGTAGAGACACCTGGGTTGAAAGGACTTCGAGGAAAAGGAAAGCAGTTCAATGTTTTGATGTGATCCTCGAGTCTCGTGAAGTCGGGGACATATCTGGTACGTAGGAGGATTTGCCCTTACTGGTCTAACCCAAAGTATGAGGACTACAGAGCTTTGGACCTAGAAGTCCCAGGTTCTCTCGATGTTGTCATCTTAATTCACATCATTGGCTAACAGACTATATAAATCATAGAATCAAGGTCACAAGCAGTTGCATTAATCCCATGTCGCGTCGTCTCCATCGACAAACACCAAGGCAAAAGAACAACATCCGAGCACATTCTCCATACCATACCAAATACATGAAGAGAGATACAAGGGACTACCCGAGAAAGCTTAGACCTGTTCCTAAGCAGGAGGAACTGTGCTAAAGCCCCAAACCGGAGCAAGACACCACCGCGTAACCGTTCCGGTACGACACGAGCACGAGCTCCAACGCGGACCCTACGCAGGTGTGGCGGGTCCGGCGGGGAGAGTAGAGATCAGCGAGATGAAATGAGGTTAAAACACAAGAGTTGTTGAGATTAGACACTTGGGAAAAGAAAAGGAGACAGGGAGATAGAGTTAAGAGGAATTCAAAACAGCAGAATCAATAATAGTCGTATGAGATAAACAGCAAAACAGAAGACAAAGGGGACAAAATTCCCACATCGCCGACAAAATCAATGCACCACGAACACCACCAGCCTCCGCCATTGGGTCTAGGGAGAGGGGCCGAGGGGAAATCAAAAACCAGCTAGAATCGCGTCCAAGCCCAGGTTCGCATGCTTGCGCTTCTTATTCTTGTTCTTTTTCTTTTTTTTTTCTTCTGCGAAGGATTCTCCACATGTTTCCTTGTCATGGCTTTGGAAAGCCCAATTCACCAGCAGCGAGGGGAATGATAGCAAGCTTTTTGCGAAGCCTTATGCTCGAGCGCAAGGCCAATACCATAACAGACCGGGTTTCGGTTATCAAAAACAGACTGAATAAGAGATCCAGTAGAGTGTTTTGACAATGTACACTTCACAAATTGGAGTGGCAGGGAGAAAACAAGACATAGAGCCAGTCTCCATGAGAAGAAGGGAGGGAGAGGGAGAGAGAGAAAGAGAGAGTGAAAAGGGAGAGGGGGGACGAGGGATCAGCACGGATGGACGGGTATCAAATGAACGCGAGAGAGTTGGGTGCGCAGGGGAGGAAGACAAGAGGGAAGACAATATGAGGGACCCCCGTCAGGCAGCGGCGCGTAAACACAAAGAAAGAGGTCATTTACGCGGTGGGTTGGTGCTGCGGGGGCATGCGGTTGCCCACCGGCATACCGGGATACTGGCCACCGGCTTGCTGTTGCTGCTGGAGGTTCTGATAATAGGCCATCTGTTGCTGCTGCTCATTGGTCATGTAGCCGGGGTGCATGCCTGGTCGAGGCATGTTGGACGGCGGCGCATTGACATTGTGACCGACATCCTCGGGAGTCTCAGTTGGGACATCGGGAGCATCGACACCATTCTCGTTGGTGGTAGGGTCAGGTGCGTTCAAGCATGCCTAGATGGTCTAGTGTTAGGGAAATCTGAAGCGGCGACCACAGTAGCAAATGGTTGGGGTCGACATACCTGAATGAGATTCTTGCCCTCGGCCTTGGTAACGAGAGGCTGCAACTTGGGGGTGGTGAAGGTGTAGACAAGACCGGTCTCGGAGACCACCAGCAACAGCACCTGGGTGCCGGTGAGGACGGAGAGCTCATAAGCCTATTTGAGAAGCGAGAGATCGAGTCAGCATCCAAAGGATGTACTGGAAATTAATGTTGTGTTTGGTTTATTTTTCGAGCCAGACCGCGATGCAGCGCGTCTGAATATCTCCCATATGCAGGAGGGAAGCACCGTTTGAAGACGGGGCAAAGTGAACGTGGGATTATAAGAGTGGTTGTGGATCGCGACGGGAAGCACGTACCTTCTTCATGATACCAGCCTTCCGCTTGGAGAAGGTGATGTGGCGACGCGACTTATCCTGGATGAACTTGATCTCAATCTTGCGGCGCTCACGGCCAGGCTTGTCGTCATCATCGTCGTCGTCCTCGGCGCTCATGCGGTTGCGCTTGGTGCCGCGGGCATCGGCGCCGTTGCCAGCCTGTTGCAGGTCATCGTGCTGGCTGGGGGAGAGTTTCTCGTCAACGGCAGCCATGTCGGCCATGATGGATGATGTATGGAGTGAATAAAAAGGGAAGGAGGTAAGGTGGGGGAGGGGGTAGTGTTTTGGATTGGGGTGATCAGAGAACAGCTCAAGAAGAGGATGCGATGTAAAGAGGTTGACCCAAAGGGGAAGGGAATCGAAGAATACCCAATCGAGTAACGCGTTTTGGGATCGCAGGGTTGGAGAAGGAAAGGAAGGGGGGAAGTCGAAGAAGGCAAAGTGCGAAGGACGAAGGGGCAGGCGGTCAGTCACGTGTGGAGTATGGTATCAAGAAGGCAATACGAAAGTGGAGCGCGTGGGTAAGACTGATTCGCGGAAGGGATACTTACCCAACCGCGCACGATTACCTGGACCACCCATACATTTCAGATACATTGGCTATGTACCTCCCTCGGTATCCCCCTCTTCCCAGGGGCGATATCGCTCTGTTTCAGAACCGTATCAGCCTGGCCCCTCGCGGTTCTCCCTGCGCTGATTGGTGGCTCCTCCAGACAGGACCAGCTCACCGCGCTGAGCTGCGACGCCCCACGACCTCCGCTTGCATCCGCTTCGAGGCAAGCGCAAACCCAATTTAACTGGTGGTCTGGATCTCGAGAGGAGGAGTCGGAAACCGATAGCTGGCGCCCGGGTCTCAGCGGTGAATGAGGGGAAAGAGAGAGAGAGAGAGGGAGAGAGAAACAGAGAGATGGACACGGACAAAGTGAAAGAGCAGAGCGTCGCTCTCGGCTCTCGATGACCATGCATAACAGAATACCTGCGTCGTTCTTCACAAGTCAAATAAGGGATAGGAACCTATTCTTTGGTGCATACACAGATCGACACTCCACCCGACATACTCTCCTTCCTTCGTACGGTTCAGTTCTTCTATCTTCTCTACCTTCTTCCCATCTTCCCCGGTGGCAACTGGTCACTACGCTGAAGCAAGCCGCACACCACCTTGTCCAGCGCCTGCAGTCCTGCATTCCACATACCGTTCCGCTCGCGGGCTGTTTGGGGGCCGAAAAGCCCCCCGAAAACAAGACTTGGCCGATCTCAGCTCTCGATCGGGGATATCGGGAAGATTCTAAGACCACCGACCCAGCAAACATCCCATCATGGTGTGAACTAACGACTTGTCGGCATAGCACACCTTTTCCCTCTTTCATCTTCCCCACTTTAAAACGGGTATCCGTCGGCGAAACTCCAAGCCGTCCTTTTTGACATCCTATGAAGCACAATGGCTGAAAGTCCATTAACACAATTAGATCAATATGTGAGCTCAGATGACATGTCGATAAGGCATGTTCTGAACTGCCATCCGGACATAACATGCCTCCTAGTCCCCAACAAGACAAAGGTACCAGGCAATGTTCATAAGCCTTACTCCGCTGCGACCGCGGGGTACGGAGGCGACAGAAGAACGGACGAGTTCACCTCGTAGAGGATACTCCATACTCTACTGCGTAGTCGTCCAAGTGATCCTGCGGTGTGTTTGCACTACTTCTCCTCCCCCGCCCGTCAAAACCCCTAGTCTGCAGAAACCGATCGAAGTGTCTGTTTTCGGAAACCCCTGCTCTCTGGGGCTTTACTATGTGTGATAGATGACCCACTACCAGATCAAGACCACATTCAACATAGTAACAAAGGCATGCGCCACAGAATGAATGAGATTGTGTAGGCCCCCAATCAGATCTCATTCCGTTCCTTTTACTTCCATTCCGGACATAGAAACACAGTGGAGGACACATCCCTGCCAAAATACAGAGCTCAGCCTCGGCAAAGGACATGATATATTGTATACAGGCTATAAAGAGTTGAGATTATCATTCAGTTAAAATATACTCATTCACTGAACAAAAATTTAGCAGCAGAATAACAGCCGTTGCTCTAAATGCTGAAAGAATGCACCGATCTATCCCAAGTACCGGCAAAGTCATGCTGGAGCCTCAACCGAGAAGATCTCTGACTATGATTCTGTGGCGGGCCGATCCGAAAGGGTTATTGTTCATGAAAAGAGAGTATCTCACCCAGGCAAGCAGAGTCTGAGCGTATTTCGTAAATACATGAACATTCGTTGACCAGGCTCAATTCTATGAATAGGTAAGGTATACAGTATATTGGAGAATTGCACACAGAGCTGGTCAGAACTCATCATATTCTTCACATAAGAACAATAGTTCAACGCTAATCACCAACGGAGACCCAAGCGCGGTCTTCGGTTCTCAAGTCTATTTTTACAAAGCAATGCATGGACGTGGAATAAAAGAACCCTCGACCTCTCCCTCTCGCCAGATAACGAGGGAAATCATGAGAGAAGTCCATGAGGGAAGGCAAGAGTAAAAAAAAAAAAAGAAGAAAAAGGAAAAGGTGAAAGAAAGGCAAGAGGAGCAAGCCAGACAAGCTTGAGATGAGGCATCACGACTCAACTCCAGCACGGTAGGCAGCTAGAGAAAGTGTTCCAAGGTGGTGTGTGTGGGGGGTGGCTCTCAACAGCCGGGATATAGAGTACATAAAACCAACTTGGTTCCTGCACCGGAATGGACTCCACCAATGCTAACGCCGGATAATGAACAATCAGAGAAACTGGAGGACGCGGAAGACATGTCACGATCACGAGTCTCATCCGGGATCAAGGAGGGGGGGAGAAAGGTGTGGGTGAGAAGAATGGTAGATTGATGCAAATGGGATTGGCGTCGTGATGTGGAAAAAATAAAACAGGGTGGGTAATAGTCGAAGATAATAAAGAAAGAGTGAATCATGTGCAGTGAAGTAAAAGATTTCTGACCACCGAGAGAAAAGGGGAAAGAGAAAACAGAATAGGAAACCCTCAAGGACCGGCCTTGTAATCACTTGCGGAGTTGTTCTTTCTTATGTTTTTTTTTGGTCTTCGTCCTCTTCGGTGACGAGCAAGGAAAAGAGTAGGCTATTGCTGGTAGGTACCCTGAATGTAGTGATCGGAGATACCCCCGCCACCACCCCCCTTGGGTCCGAGCCAGACAATCTCGATCACACTGTGGCCCTCGTCTTCCTCACGCACATAGAACTGGTGCACATTGTCACCGACGACATAGGCATCATGCAACAACCACCGGTCCTTGGTCACACCGTCGTTCTCCGCGGGACGGAGAGGACCCAGACGATCCTCGAAACCGCGGGGGTCCTCGGGCCAGGTCTTTTCCACCGCATCAAAATTGATGGCATCGTCAGCCACGGTAGAATCGTAAGTATACTTGACCAAGGAGTAACCGTTGGTCATGACCCAGAAGTGGCGGATAGACTCGCCGGTTGCGCTATTGATGGTCTCTTCCTGATCGAAGACCCAGCGGCGCAGCACGGACTTCCGACCAGCAGCCGCAGCCACGGTAGTCATCTTCACCACATCCTTGGTATACCAGGAGTTCCAGTGGTGCATGGATTCAATCTTGCGGCCGGACTCATAAACCCCGTCGACGGGATCGGTCATATCCATCTGGTAAAGTGAGGGCCAGAGAGTCAGGGGAGTGTCACCGAAGCGCTGAATACACTGGCCAAGCTTCTGGTCACCGGGCTGCTCGCCCCAGGACTGGCACTCATCGTAATACTTCATGAGCACATCCAACAGAGGCTTGGAGACGAAGACACCAGCACCACCGAAAGCGATGTGGCCGAAGGTGTCGACTTGCCAGCTGGCCTCGGACAGAGATCCAATATAGTGCTTCTTCTTCTCGTCGAACAGTTTCAATTCCTTGGCGATGGTAGGCAGAGACAGGAAGAAAGTGTCGTCGTCGCTGAAGCCGACCCAGGAGGTGTGAGGGCGATGCTTGCGGATGTGCTCCGAGAAAGCCTCAACCATACCAAAGTAACGAGCAGTAAAGTCCAGCGGGGAGGCCTTGAGGGTCAGATCGAGACCACGGTTGCGGAAATAGGTCTCCTGCTTCTCCAAATCGTCATCGGACTCGGGAACAAGAACGATCAGGCCGGCCTTGGTGTTGCCATAGGTGTAGAGGAGCGAGGGTAAGAGGCGGTCGAGACGATCCACAGTGGTGGCCAGGCCAAACAGGAGCTTGGAGGTCTCGTCGACATCATCGTCAGCAGCCACATCCACATCGATGATCTCAGGGCAAACAAAGTTCTTCTCCTCGTTGTTGGGAGAGACAACCATGCCACGCTCCATCTGAATCATTGGAGGAAGTACGGGCTTCTGAACCTCCTCCAGGGTGTGGAATTCAGTTTCGGGGCTAACGATGCGAGGGCGGAAGTAGGCACGGGTGTAATTCTTGCGGGGGAGCCATTCAGAGAATGGCAGAGGAGCAGCTAGCTTGGGATCAACCTCACAGGTGTTGTCCGGGGGAGTCGACCCCTCCACAGAGCCACCTAATTGCGTCTGGCTGTTACCCAAGTTGAGGCGGTCAATAGGATGCTTGAAGCGGAGGAAAGCCGACCGGTCGTAGCGTTCCATGCAAACGAAAAAAATGCCAATCGTCACCAAGGCGACCAACGGAAATACCGTCTTCAGCCGGAAAAGAGGCATCCTTGCGGTATTATGCGGAGCCGATTTTTCCAACATGTACGTCAAATTTGAATTCGGAGAAAAGGGAATTTGGGGGAGAGCGAATTATTTGTTTCCGACAGTGCGACACAGTCCCTTCGGAATGATATCTTCTTATCAGATTGAATCAAGTTCGGGATTTAATCAAGCGAGTATGTCGTATTTCCGTGGAAAGAAGAGTCGTGGAGCTGGCAAAAGGAGCAGAGCACCAAACGAGGGGATATCCCGAAGCGACTGTAGACGACCCGAGACTGGTGTTAAAGAATGGCAGGCAAATCAAATGCCGAAATCAACGAGAGGCTGGCAGCGTCGGGACCTGCGACACGGTCCGGAGGAGGAGAGAAGCGTTCCTTCGGAGAGGATTGAGACGTAGATGGTGGAATTGGTATTTGCAGAAGGGGAGAGGTAGAAGGAGGAAGCAGACGAGAGATCAACGCGGCTGGACAGGGGAGTCCAGGGGCGAGAAGCAGATCGATGCTGGGGGAGGAGAGGAGGAGGTCGATTCGTCAAAGGTGTTGGGAGGAGGAAGCTGGGAAGAAGAGGAAAAAAGGGAGGAGGAGTGAAGAAGTAAGTAGTGGAGAGCGGAGGACAAGGGGGACTGTGCTGATGGGACGGGGTGATGATGGGCGTGGTGCTCTGGATGTATGGGCGGTACGAGAGTCGTGGGAATGCCGCGTCACTGTATTACATACGTAATTTTGGCCAGTCGTGGGTCTGGTCTCCGCTTGCAGAAATGATCGAGCATCACCAGTGCTCCGTATACTCCACGGAGTTGGAGGAATCTCAACATTGACTGCCTATAATAGTTTGATTTCATTGACGGATATTGACCCATTTCGAAGACGCCTTCGGATGCTCCACTTTATATTCGATATATGTATATATATATATATATATATATATTGCTCTTCGCTTCTCTCAAAGTCTTGTTAATGCTCATGTACAAGAATGCTAGCAGTGATCATCGCATGGTACACCTTGGGAGAGCGGACTCCGCATCAGAGCAAGGATGCCACTGATCGGCACTCTTAGGTCTGTCCGATCATGTTGGTCAAGATGTCTTATTTCGCGTCTATTGGCCATTCTGATTCATGGATTAGCGAGAGGGTCTCCTCCGAGATCATCGCTCCCTTTAGATCCGGATTCAGATTCGGACCAAGACAGAATACCGATGATTAGGATCACTAATTGTTCACACGAGAGATCGCTTGACATTGTTCTCGAAGAGGATCAATGAAGTCGTCGGAGTGCCGTCCGACAGGCCACTACTTTCGCAGGGCGATCCAGTTCCAAGAAACACCGGCTGGATGAATCGGACCGCTGCTCCTATTCAGGATGGACGGACAGCATACAACTCGACCAACTCCCAAACAATCCGTACTTTCTGTCACCTGCCTCTACAAAAGTGTCCATAGATGGGCGGTACGAAGGTGTCATTGCGACCGCATGCGAAGCGTTCAGCCAGGCTTCCGGAGCATCCCAACGAAATTCCCCGATGGCCTCATCATCATGATTCGTGGTTGTCGAGATGAAGGGTATCAATCACGTCACCTGTCGAGTAGATTTACGGGAGCGCTATGAAGGGGCTAGGGCAAAACTGAAGATAGCGTCTCAGACGTATATCTGGTTGTACTCCATACAGTATAGGGAAAGGTTGTGAAGCCGGAATCTTGTAGAGGTATCAATGTACATGACAATATCTTACTTGTAGCATTGGCAAGCTCAGGTACAGTTAAGTGCATATTATGTATTCCGTACGTGGTTGGCAATTGGCGAAATTGATCCAAAAATCAGTCAGTATTGAAAGATTAATTTCATATTTATTGTAGATTCACAAAACGCATCGTTAAACATAGATGCATGCGTCTTGGTTACTGTAAATCTCAAGCAGGTCCCAATTGCAGAACGAACGTAATGAAATGATCTGAAGGTCTATCTATCGTCCTGGCGTCCAGTACTCCGTAATTCAAAATCAGTCAAGGCCCGTCGAGGCCAGCCGGAGCCATTCACAGTTCATTCCCAGCCAATCAAGGACCCAGTCAGGACCCAGTGAGTGTGTGTCGGAGGGGGCGAGAGTGGCCACTTGGGAGCCCCACTGACGCGTGTCCTTTCTCCTCCCCCTGCACCCTTAAATCGGGACCTTTTCTAGACCTCTGCGTAAACGCCTTCGGTCGCCCACCAAATCTAGGGTATCTTTTGGGGGGTTATTAGTCTCTTCCTTTCGGTATTTTGGTTACTGTGTCCTGTAACGATCTGTTCTATAACCACCTCTTCCCTCATCTCCCTTTGACGGACGACAGACCCTAAAAAAGCTTGATGGCAGATCTGTAGGGGCACTAAAGTGGCAACGGGCGCCAAATCCGCACGCAATCCAATGCAGCGGTAGCCCTCGCAGTAAGTGGACCAGGATCGACAATCCCAATCCCATTCAGACTGTCGCCCTGAGCTCAAATTGTGGAAAAATACCTTGCTGGATGATCGTATATTATGCCTTTAATGAGAGCAGATTGTTCGTCCTCCATCAGAGGGCTGGTTCATGGTCCTGGCTGGTGGGACAGCTGCGTCATGGGCTCCGTCGTGCCGGTGTTCTGTATATATTAAGCTTATACATGCTATCCTAACAGCCCGGCCGTTGGAGGGTTTGACACGCACGGGTGACTGGCCACTGGGCCATATGGAGGGACGGCGTTTTGGTGGGGGGTGGAGGAACTTTCTCCTTCCACGGTACTGCTGATGAAAATGACGATAACAGAGTACGGAGTAGAAAGAAAGAAATACTTGTTGTCTAACGATCGTCGAGGTTTGATCAACTACGTACGATCCACTGTCTAGCACTTCTTCTGGGCAGCGGGTCGAAGCGAGGCCAGCGGGACGACTTGACCCTCAATGACAATACTGTACTTGAATTTGGACATATTCCACGCTGCACAATTCGTAGTGAACACTACTGTATGGGTGTCAAGATACCGCTACCAGTATCTTGATTTCTCCTGGTGATCAATCAATAAAGATCCAATTATGCCACAAACATCAGCATCACCAAGAATCCTTGCCAGCCCTAGCGTCGGCGTCTCGAAGGCGCATGGAACATATTGTGCGATTATCTTGTATCGCTGTCCGTGCACACACGGCCTTAAACTGCGCCAAAGGTCAAGGCCCGCCTTGGCAAAGGCTGTCATTGGGTTTCACATATCCAAAGAAGAAGAAAAGATGATCATCAAACAGTAAATCGATCATAAAAGGGGGACGGCGCAGGTGCGGTAATCTTACAGACCCTGGAAAAAAAAAGTGTACTGTATCAGGATGATGAAGAGTGGAGCCCTAAGCCCCTGATCGCCAGTCCCCCTTGCCCGTGCCTGTGAGAACGCTCGGAGCCTCGATTCGACTTGACGGCTGTTGGAAAGGCTGACTTTAAGCGTGCTATTGGGTGGGATAGATACACGATCCAGGTTGTGCCAAGCCTACCAGGAGAAACTAATCCGAGGATGTGAGAAAGGACAGTACCAACTCTTCCACCTCTTTGACTGGATAACGGACAGGGGCATCAAGCACGGCGGCACAAAGGGGGCTTGTTGGGCGGCGACCAATCATCTTGTCTTCCGTGGTATAATATACAGCAAGTGGACCTATCGGCCGGCAAATGATGCAATCTCTCGCCATTTTGCTCCCAATCACTATCCAGAAAAGGCCTGGCCCTGTCCGACTTCAGCCATCCTGATGACTTGACTACGGGACTACAATTCGTTTTTGATGGCAGAATTAGGCGACTACAGTACAGGACACTCCTTAGATAGTCCGGTAGACAAAAGAACAAGTACGGAGTACGTACATAAAATCCTTTTAGCCAAGCAAACAACCTTGACAGGCTTCGGAGTGCTGCAGTCCCCTCCTCGGCCGCTATTCCATTTTCATGATGTGATGGGCCAGGCACCCTTGGGGTATCTCATCACCTCGCGTCTGATAGGTTCCATCTATGCATGCAGGAGAAGAATTGCGTCTCCCCAACTTGCCCGTACAAGGCGCGATGCCAAGTTTCCGCCCGCATGCCGTGGTCCGCGTGGAGTCTCCTCATCGACAGACAAAGTAGTCTGTGGATCAATGTGTACACAATGCTGATATCCATCACGGCTAGGAACACAGACAAGACGTTGTAAATTGTGAGTTAGGAATTCATGCATCATGCAACATTATGATATTCTTGTATTTGAGTGGTAAAGAATACATCTCCATTGATCGACTAAAAAATTGCACATGCAGACCTCCATTCTGAGTCTTGGTGGACCTTTTGAGAGGACGTGTTATTCCAAGTACCTCAGCTGATTGGTGATCTATATTAGATCCCGGACTATCGCGATAATAATCCCGTCCATTTCATCTCAGTAGGAGGCTAACCTTGCCGACCGAATCTAGAGATAGGTTAGTCCTGGTAGGATGAGTATCAAGGTAGAGATCTACCAACACAAAACATGCTCGCAGTGACCGAGTCCGATGATTTCTGCAGCGTATTTCTTTCCTACGGACCTGTCTTACCCCGTCCTAAGCAGTGACACATGGACGAAGTATATACCGCAGTGAAGAGCTATTGATTACATATCATCTTTGAGACGACGCTACTTCAACGAGAAGGAACTACTTGCTGGCCCTACAGAGACCCTTGCCTAAAGGTTCAGTCGTTGCACATGCACTGATGACGAGTCCGGGTTGATCATACGGTCGGCGACGGGGATCGCCCTTTTTATCCTGGCCGGGGCTGCAGTCGCACAGAGATGAAGCTTTTCTGTGGGTGACATCAAGTCCGGTCGTGTCACGCTTCGTGTGCGGAGTTGGGGCGAAATAAGCGTATACTCTGGTCTTTGGACGGTGAATGGCTTTCCAAGTTTTCTCCAACCAGGAACAATAACTGTTGGCATTGAGAAGTGCCGAATGGGCTTCTGGGTTCCAAGTTGACAAAATACCGGTCACGTTGTCATGCCAAAGCCTATCTGCTTCATGGCCTTTTTTTCCTTCCGGGAGAGAAGAAATTTTTAAGGTTCTCAAATCTGCTCAAAGGACGTCTGTGCTTGAACCTCTGTAGAATGGCAGGCCATGAGATTTATCTTGTCTTTGGGGGCTGCCCAGAACTAAATCCTCGCGATGAGTCGGTGGTTGCACCTAGTCTCTACTTCTCGATCTCTCGGTCTGCTCAGCGACTTTGTCCCCTCAATTCACTCTATACTCCTGCACGAGGACCAGGCTTGAGCCAACAGGCGCTGCTGCCGTGCGCTAATAATGAACTCGAGCCCGGTCCGGCCGGAGATGGCTGGACCGAAGATTACGGAGGCCTTCCTTCCTCAATTTGCCCTAGGTTGAATGTTTGCACGGAGCCGTTCACGAGTAGGCCGCGGCGGGGCGGGGCCCTTTACATTGTTGATCGCGATGAGAGGTTGACTGAATATCCAATGTTGAATCCCTCTGCCAATTTGTCACGATTTGGCTGTGACCAGATTAAAATGAATTGAAGTTTTAATGCCCGATTCATTCCCAATATGAGAGTCTTATTATGAATGACTATTACATGATGAGGTCAAGAACATGTTCGGTTGCATTGATGCTATATGCAAATATCTACTGGTCAGTATGAGTAGGTCATAAATCATGGAGCCATGCGACATCAATCATCAGAGGTGCCTTCGCGATCCTCAAAGATCATGAAATCATCATGGGCTACCTCGTCTCCTACTATGTTGACCCACGCCTGCTTGACCATGTCAACAATCTCGTCCTCAAAGGCCAGACCAAGGTTTGGCGGCGGGAAGCTGAAGACATGGGACGAAATGGGTTGAACGGTTGGAGATGTTCCACCATTACCGAGACTTCCCAATTGGTTGTACCGCATGGACCATAGGGCGATGGCCTGGGGACCTTCTGCCTGAAGGAGTCGGTCCACAGCACGCTCGAGGAGAGCATGCCCCTCTGGATTAGGTAGAGCAACACTGCCGTAGATGATACCTGTGATGACACGAATTAGCACTTGGATTTTGAAAAATGCTAATGGAATCACAATGTTGGGCTGATGCTCGTGATCAGGTATTGATAGATTAGGTTTCATCAATGCAGTTCAGGCAATGTAGATAAGTAAAAGATAATCATCATACGAGCGCGGCAGGGAAATGGCGAACCAAGACGAGAGGGGTTGAATACTACTTACTTTGCTGTCGTGGGCAATCGCCGGTGTCACTCGAGTGGACCTGGAGGTACACCGGCGGAGACTGAGGACTGTCTAACGTATCGCCAGGGAACATTAGGACGGCGCAGGCAGGCACAGGTCCTCCTTCCGCTGTGACAGGGAAAAGAGATGTGAACGTTGAAGACGCGATTGTAATCGATCGTGCAACCTTGATACAGGGTGGCTGTTCCAGTGAAGGAAGATCCCAGGCAGAGCCGATGAGGAACCGAGTTTGAATCGTCTCTCCATTCGACAGCTGCACCTCAACCGGATGCTCTGAGTCTGATGATACTTCACCATCTCTGATAGACTGTATGCCAGTCTCAAGGGCGTACACGGCTCCTCCAACAGCAGAAGCTCTGCATCCAACCTGGAGGATCTCAGAGCCCCCACCATACTTGGGAACAACACAACCAAAGCCAGGTCCCAGGGCACCAATGGAAGCTAGATGCCTCTGAATACGAGGGACTGCATAGCTGGCAGAGGTGTCTTGCTGAGGCAGCTGGGATAGAGAGAGTGAGAGCAGAGGATTTTGGAGGTCTTGCGGAACACCAAAATTGGAAGACAAGTAATCCGTAAACGGCATTGACAGGTCCTCTTTTTCCTCCGTCTCATTCTGCTCTTCTTCATCTTGAGCTTTACTGATATGTCGCAAGAAACGCATAAGCGTTCTCTTCGACTTCATGCTAATATTGCTATCGGCGAAGACATCTTCCCGATTACCCGGCACGCGATGGAATAGTCGCGTAGCACCAAGCTCATGGTTCTCGGCGTTGATATCATTCGAGGAATGAATCCACCAACTCCCAACAGCCATGAACTCAAGCTGACGGTAGACCTTGGACGAGATGAGGATGGAGATTAGTTCTGAGCGGGTGTAGAGGAAGCATGGGGAAAGAGAAAGAGTGTAGGCGCGACTAGCAGCTAGCTTCGGACGAGTATCCGGCTCGCCTTGAGGAAGCTCGCTCGTCTCAGAGCCGACCTGGGAGGTGGGAGGCTGGTGTGTGAAAATCTTGACATCTTCAAAAGGAGTCCGACCTGGATCTGCCAATTGAGACACATCAGCGACAGGCTGGGATGAAGGACATTCGCAGCGGAGACCCACGTTGATTGACACTATTCATCCACCCAGAAGCTTCGTCTAGGCTGAAGGCGGCCTCAGATCCACCATAGTATGAGTTCTGATCCAGGTGGAGCACCTTCTTTCCCGACCGCGAGAGAGCTCTGGGATAGGACGAGATTAGAGAGAGAACATGATCCGAGCTTCGCCCTAAACACTCACAATGCCAGAAGAGATTGAGCCAGCCCAGTACCTGCAATAGTTACATCCCACGGATGCTCTGATAGAGACTCCATGTTGTCAACGACCAGGGCCGAGGTCGAGGTTTGAGCTGTAGCAAGTAAGTGCGCGAGTTGTACTGTAGCAAGAAGCAAGCCCAACTCTCATCATATCGAGTGGTGACTCTTCAAGCTTTTAATGAGCATCTCTGCAAGACCAAGGGCCAGAAACAAAATGTTTAGCCCATGGACTTGAGGATCCAGTGGAGAGAAAAGAGGGAAGAGAAAAAACTTTTGGCACGCGGTGCTTTTGTGTGGGAAGGCGGTCAGAGCTATACTGCCAACTATACTATGTTGGCCATAGTGGGGGCCTAGAGTGGGTATGTGAAGTATGCGAAATTGCAACACTGATCAGGTCAAATGGTTGTCTTGTGTTTTTAAAGGAAGAAGACGCGGAGTATAATTAATAAAGACTGTTTCTTTATTAAGCTTCTCGCTGATCTATACAACTCAGCAGGCGGAATTCAGCCTTGTGAGGATACATGGAAGACTCAATCGAAGCACATTCCAGTTCCATTGCGGGTAGGTGGTTGAGATAAGGCTTTATACAGCAAAGCCTTAGACCAAACGGAAAGAGCAAAAAGGTAGAGTTACCGGTACCTATCTGCCGTCCCAAAGGACCTCCTAAACCAGCTGAAGAATTGCCGCTGCTCGTTGAGCAATTCGCAGAAGTAATCTGGATTCATAGGCGCTTCTAATGGTTCCACCACGGAAACGATCCTGCTGTCCTTCATGTCGATCAAACTCGCCTTGGAATAGGTCCACAAGCAAAGAGTGTTGCAATTGTGTTGTGCCTTGGGTGGCTATTGCTAGCTCACCATTTCGTGCTTCATAGATGCCTGGCTCACCACGCCGCGGGGCATCGCAAAATATGACACTAGCTCCTTGGGCGTAGGTGAAGCCAGATTAATGTTCAGCAGCAGCGCTAGCGATGGCGGCAGATGGCGTTGGAGTAGCAAGAGGCATTTCAACCTGCCCGCAGTCGTGGGATGGGCTGAAGAGGATGTGCTACCGGTGGAAAGACTCTTTTTCTCGAGCGCTCAAATGCAACACCCTGGATGATACCAGATTGATGTTAAGTTTGAAACTAGTCCGTCTGGGAAACTAGATAAATGAAAGCTGAATTGACCCTAAATAATGCCCACGGTATTGCAAACCTTAGTTATTGACTCTTTCACAAAGTCGTCAGCTTAGGGCTGATTGACAACTATTAAACCCACGTGATCGTGCTTACTCAGCGCATTCGTGCCCACCCACTTAAAAGGAAAAATCCTGCGGCCTCGACGCATTTTCCCTCTTATGCCACTCCCAGTGCCTTGCACGGCCCGGCTGCCTTAACATGACAACCCCGGGCTGCATGACGAATACCTTCACTGGTGCTCGTCGTGGGGGTGGCAGATAAGATTTTCACTCTGTATCTGCTGCTCTGGATGGAGACATTTGACAGAAGCGGTTCGTTTTGTAGTGATACATTCATTTTGTTCGTCTATCATTATGGGTTGAAGAAGTTCGCTTTCCCTCCCCCTCGATATAATCGATCTCGTATACTCGTAGATGGGCGCAAGTTTCGATACCATGCTTGATGGCTTGGAGCAAGGGCGCTGCCCAGCTCAACCAAGCTTGACGTGTTTCCGCTGCGTCTAGCTGCCACATGGTTGGAGTTTTTTTTGCGTAATGATATCTGCCCAAAGCCGCGTTGCAGATGGACAGGTGTTCGTGACTGCTAGAAAGGACGCTGGGAAGCAAGGGCATCCCCGCATTGAGCTGCAATGGAGCTGTGTGGACCTTGCCATGTTCAAGCCTCAGCTCCCTCTTCCACAACGCGAGCCCGGATGATCTTGACTTCATCCATAGGCCGATCCTCATTATTTGTCTTGACCAAGCCCATGCGTTGAATCACGCGCATCCCACTTTTGACGCGACCGAAGATTGTGTGCTTTCCATCCAACCAGGGTGTCGGCGCAAGTGTGACGAAGAACTGACTACCATTCGTATTGGGACCGCTGTTTGCCATACTCAAGATGCCTGCGCCGGTATGCTTCAAGTCGTCACGAATCTCGTCCTCAAATTTCTCGCCGTAGATAGAGCTGCCGCCTCGACCAGTCCCGGTAGGATCGCCGGTCTGAACCATGAAGTTGGGGATGATGCGGTGGAAGATCACGTTATTGTAATAGCCTCTTTGGGCAAGGGTAGCGAAGTTCTTGCAAGTCTAGATCTCGACCGTCAGTTTTGGAATACCCTTTACTATTGAGGTGGAGTTTGACCGACCTTGGGCGCATGAGTGTTGTAGAGCTCGACAGTGAAGGAGCCCTGGTAAGGTGTTAGTTTTTGGTGAATGGTCAGCAGAACCTTCTGAGAATTACCATTGAGGTATCGAATACCACGTCTGTCGCCATAACTGAACCTTGAAATGGAGGTTTCGGGGGATGCGATCGTGGTTCAGCCAGTATGTAGCGCTCGAGCAGGATGAATAGACGAGGAGAAGGAAAGTAGACGAGCTGCGGGACCCAGAGGTAGAGCTTGGCGCGGCATCTCTCCGAACCTCTCCAATTCAGCAACCTTTGAAATATCCCTTCGCTTTGCTTCTCGTGACCACCATGAAATAAGTCGCTCTTTTTGCTTCAGCTGTGTTTTCTTTCCGGGTCAGGAAGCCATTTCTCTTGATTTATTGAGTCATCGATCGTGCCCTCGACATTATGTCTGAAGAAATCAGCCCACTCGCGGAGCTGCTTGGGCTCGCAATCTACCACTTCGAGCGCCTGAAACCTCTCCTACCAACCTACGGACACTTGCTTGTCGCAGCAATCTTTCCCATCTGGATTGGAGCGCATGCCTCCCTATCTCGACCAGCCTCCGCGGCGAAACCACCTAAGAAGGAAGACGAGAAGGATGGAAATTATACCGATGACGACGGGTCAGACGACGAGTCGGGTTCAGTTCAGAAAATGGAGGGACTTGAGCCATCCGATGCTCTCATGTTCCCTTTGACTGCAGGTCTGACTCTTGGAGGCTTGTATCTGGTGATCAAATGGCTAGAAGACCCCGCGATTCTCAACAAGATCCTCAGCTACTACTTCTCGTGGATGGGTGTGTTCTTCGGTATCGCACTCCTTAAAGATACCTTCTCTATCGTCCGGTCATTTGTCTTCCCAAGGCGTTACCGATTCGGTGGCAAGATATGGCATGCGAAGCAGTCTGAGCGTATCTTTTTTGCTCAATCGGTCAGCGGATCAGAGGTCACGACACATATCCGACAGTCGCCGCTCCCCGGAATATTTGGTGCAATCCCGCTACCAAATTCGGTCCTTGCAAGTCTTTGGGCTACTCGTCACGTGTATTATCAGCGGTTACGGCTACGGGTACACATACGTGGGCTGTTTGATGTCCAAACCTTTGTTGGCCTGCTCGATCTTCTCAGTGGGCTCTTCGCTCTCGCTGCTGTGGGGTACTTTGCCTTTGTGGCCAAGCCTTGGTGGCTGACCAACTTCTTGGGCTTTAGCTTCAGCTACGGAGCGCTGCAGTTCATGTCACCATCTACCTTTTGGACGGGTTCATTGATCCTTGGATCTTTGTTCTTCTATGACATCTACTTTGTCTTCTTCACTCCACTGATGGTCACTGTTGCTACCAAGCTAGATGTTCCGATCAAGCTGCTTTTCCCTCGACCACCGAGTCCTGGTCAGGAATCAGATGTTCAGTCATTGGCCATGCTGGGATTGGGTGATATTGTCATTCCCGGAATGATGGTCGGACTGGCACTACGTTTTGACCTATTCCTCTACTACCGCCAGAAAGGCATTCAACAAGGGCAGTTGCAAGGTCTCAGTGATAAGACTACTAAGCCTCAGTACCAACGGGCGACCGGAGCGTGGGGAGAACGGTTTTGGGCCCCAGCGGTGAGACCGCAAGCACCAGAACTTAGTCCCCCCTACTCGGATGCGCGATCTTTTCCTAAGGTGTACTTCAAAGCCAGCGTTTTTGGATACATCGTTGGAATGATCACTACCTTACTTGCCATGCAATATTCCAACCATGCCCAGCCTGCGCTCCTCTACTTGGTCCCTGGCGTCCTGATTTCATTGTGGGGTACGGCATTCTTCCGTAACGAGACTGGCATCATGTGGGATTTCTCTGATGCCGAGGAGGAGGATGTCGAGGACGAGGACGAGGACAAGAAGAAAGATTCTGAAAAGGCGAAAGGCGATGATACTGCCTCACTGGAGCAGAAGAACTTTTTTGCGCGTCTTATGTCTGGTGATCTCAAGCTATTCACCACGGGGCCCAAGGATGCTGCTTCGGAGGGATCTAAGAAGGTGAAAAACAAGGATCTGGATGACAAGAATGAAAATCGCGAAGGAGCCGCCAAAACCGACAAGCCAGAGGAAGCTGATTCCAAGAAACAGAGGCAGAATGAGTTCAAACGCCAAGGAGGCCTAGATTTGATCTCCTTTTCGATCTCTTTCCCGGTGAAGTCGCAAAAAGCTATTTCGGGCTCTGCTACGGAAAAAGATTCAGTAGTGTCTATTACCGATGTCGGCGATTGGAACGACGACGAGCCTCCACTGAAGAAGCGACGTGGAACCCCCAGAAAGGCGGCGATACATTGAATACTGTCCACTGGAGACGGTATGACCACGAGCTTTCTCGAAGGTTGAAAGGCTCGCTTTTGTAACGATATAATGTATGATATCCTACGCTTTAGCAATTCAGAATCTATGTCAATCGAACTTCAAAGTGGTATCTGTTGAATTTTTTGGTTCATCTCTGGCCCATTAACATTGGTCTAGTATCCGTTTCATTTCATCCCATCTGCGACTTGAGATCTCGACCAACTGTCGAAGATCCTCAGTATCCACAGTCCAGCCTCCATTCTTCTCCATCCTCAAAATGCTCGTCTTTCCATCTTGCTCCTTATCAACAACTAAGGAGGCCCGCTCCTGAATAAGGCCTTCCTCGTAGCCATCCGGGTCTGCCAGGATCCACCTCTCGGGAGATCCCTTTTTGCCTTTTTGCTCTTGGTCTTCAACATCAGGAATAACGTTTGCACGCCATCCTGCTGCGGCATCCGCCTCAAAGACACCGAAAGAGCTTGAAATAGGCATACCACGTAGAGAAAGCTTGCGAGAATCCGCAACACTGTCTGAGCAAACGACTGTCTCGTTATCCACGTCCCACCAGGCTTTAGGAAGCTTCGTATCACGGAGAGCGGCGAGTACAGCAGCCCAGGCAGCATCGAAAGGATTGCCCGCGAGGGAGATCATCATGACATCAATATAGAGAACCCAGAAAGCCTTGATTTCCCGAGGTTTCTCCTCGGCAGTCGCGCTCTGCTCGGCGTCCACATCCATCGGTTCATCCTCGTTATGTCGCTCTGGTTCCTCTGGCCCGAGATTGGGTGGTTGGTACCAGACACGTAGGTCATCCGCGCGCACTAAGCGTGTGCTGTGTAGAAGAGAAAGTATTTGGTGGGAGAGTGACTGGGCGAGCGCAGACGGCGCCGCACCCGGAATAAAGCCCGGCGCACAGCCGGTGCTCAAGGAGAGATTTGGAACAAGCAAGTTGAGGTCTTCGATATGGGCGCGGTCCTCCTCTAACTCTTCATCGTGTTCTTTCTCGCTTGACTTCCCGCCCAAATCTGCCAGACGCCGACGCTTGTTAGAACCCGATGCCTGCGAGACGCTCCATGAGGCGATGTCTTCGGTGTGTAGGAGCTCCGCGCGGACACCGCATACGGCTGCGGTATCGCCGATGCGCACCACGGCGCTACCATTTGTATGGGTAAGAGAGCCTGCATTGGCAGATGTAACTCGGAATTGCGCTGGTGTGCGGCCATTGGCGCGAATGGAAGGCTGATTGCTCGCCGACGGAGGAGAGAGGTGGGCAAGTAGGTAGGCATGAGGCTGGAGACGGGCAAATTGTGATGGTGGGAGCGAGAGCGATGGCGGAACCGAGGGAGCAGCCGTTGCTGCTGGAGCGGCCATGGTGAAGAGCTTTGATGGTACTCAAATGTGTGGAGTACTGCGAATTGATAGTTTGAGGAAAAAGCGAGCACTGGGCGGCAGAATTATTCCTATCAAAGGCGGTGTTGATCCACAGCCTAGGGCATTGACTACATAGTTTAATTTGATACAATTTGACCCTTACAAATCGTGTGTGAGAACTCAGAAAAGTTGCGAGTACGGATATTCCCAAATACATCTGCTGATAGACCTTTCAATTGTCTTTTTCGTGCAGCCAGTATTGAGAGACGGGGGTGTTTAAGAATTTGATTAGTGGCTCACACAAGATCTCTACACTTATGGCTGCCGAATCAATGCACGACAAAGCACATACATAGAAACTCGATCTCATTCATTGTAAATTTTTGACAGATCTTCATCGTGTAAAAATTCCATGGAAACAGTGTAATATTTATCTTTGGGACTGATTCTCCACTCCTCATTAGCTGCTACCAGCTCTTTAGTATTCACCATGGATTGATGACGGAAGCGCCTAGCATCATTACAGCAGCAGATATTTCGAGCAATGCGCTCAGCCTATCCAATTTGTTTGGCTTTCAAATAAATTTTGCAGCCGCATTGGAAGCAGATGTGGCTTAGTGCCTAAGATTTAATTTCAACCATCCCAGGTGAGGAGACAACATGTCCATTTCGGATTGCTTCCGCCGAAATAGTGGACCCTAGATGTTGGACCCGGGTCCTAGGAGTGTACGTTATCGGATTCTTTTTAAATAAATTGTAAGCTAGTCATTACTTTGAAAGGGCATAGATGACTCAAATGAGATTAGGTGCATGAAGATGCAGAACACAAGCGATGAGCAAGATACCTCAAGATCCTTGCAGTTGTTAGTTGTTGTATACGCATGGAATTCGGCAACTGGAGCCGTCGTAAGCCTCTCAAGATTTATCAAAGGCAAGAGTTACCCGAGCATCAAACCAAATGTAGGTTTTTACACTTGACATTCTAATGAGTCAATGGATGAAGGTGATGTACCAAGTCGAGAATCCTAGATACTCAGTGGATCATTGACACCGTACCAGAATTTGGAGCCTCAGAGCGAAAGTTGATCAATTATCTGCGATTGTCTCTCACAAATTGATCTGGCCTTCTTGATGTCGACTTTTGTTTTCTCATTCCCCGAGTCCTCTTGATTTGAGGGACTCGGGCATAGGATGCACGCCCTATACTGCCACTAATGGTTTTGGTTGAGCATCAGGATAAGAAGATTTCCTTTGGATTACCGCAGTATTTGGTTTATAAATTCCATTCAAGATACGCCTGTGACAAGATGGTGTTAATGAAGCTACGCCACGAGATTGTAAATATACTTTTGAAGATTAGTAGCACAAACGCTCATCCAGTGAGAATAAGGTCCACTGTTCAATTACCACCCCCATGAACAAATCTGATTCTCTGCAGAAGTGTTTCACGGGTGTAAACTGTCGCTGAATATTGCCTTCCTTGCATTTCTATTCTTGTACGAAGTATCTCCGGACATTCAATTCTCAGTCAATCCATTTGTAGATTGCCTTCTCCGCTTTCGCCTATCCCTTGTGTGCCACTTAGATATTATTAGAAACTGCATCCCATCACACAATCTTATCGTAGCTCAACCACGTTCAAACTCTGATCGGGTATGCATGTCACCGGGAGCGATTCGGTTGAACAAGCCGAAAGTGGCTTCGATGTGATAGCTTCGCTTTATGAGGATGAACTTTGAGAGCTTCAATCGAGATTCATAGAAGCGCCCGAAGAGGATTGAAATGACTAACAGCTGACAGCTTTTTATAGCACATGACTAACTGCATCGGCAAGTAACTTATCACCACGCAGTGGTGAACTTACTAGTTACTTTGCTCTGTCAAGAACCACCTTTCGAGCTCCCCAGTCAGCTGCCGATTGGCGCATTCCCGCCGCGCTAATGCGGTCGGGTCACTTTGCATCACTCGAGTCACCTCCATCAAGTAGGTCTAATTGGCTATCTCAGCGCTAATCCATCACATCTCACTAAAATTGTACAAAAATTGCACTCCGGCGAGACGCCCAGAGAGCCACCATGTATTTGGCCCTGAATCGCTGTGCACCGAATGCCCGCCAGTGGCCCAGCGACTAGTCCTGCAGGACTTTGTCGATGCACTGGGCTTCTTCTCGTCACACAGTGAGAAAGCAGTGCTATTTGTGTAACCCCCGCTTCGTGGCTGTCATACATGAAGTTGAGATCGCCCCTCGAAGTCGCCAATCCGTTTTGCGACCCTCTTTGGTGCCTCTGTTTACCCAACTTCCTGCGATGGCATGAATCTGGCGCAGCGATAGACTCTGAGAAGGCAGTGAGTTAGCCTCCACACGAACCTTGGAGTGTATACACAGTCAGGGTAAGATTGCTACTTTCTTATTCTTTAAGAAGGGAAATCACTGGAGCTGGCTGACAATTATGGTTAGTCGTACAGGTTGCGATTTACAGCGATCGAGCTGTATCAACCCTTTGAACCCCATAGACATTCCGCACCAGACTTACCATGGAGACTCTCAAGTCCCTCGCAAAGCGCGTCAATGTCGTCGTGTCGGCATCGACGACCGACAAGGAGTTGGCGGAGATGAATCGAGACCCGTGGTCGCAATCAGCGAAATACGGCTACGGCTTCGTCTACTTTGCGGTTGTGCTACTGGTCATAACTTCTCTAGTTCGATTCTATCAAATCTGGGGCGACAAGATACGAATTGCCAAATTTAAGGAACAGCGGTCACTAGTCTTCACTGGCTCCCCACACAGCGTCTCGACTCCGGACGAATATGAACTCCCCAGTGCTGGCACGGACGCTTCGAGCGCGCATTTCTTCCCAATGCCGACCCCCAAACCTCAAGCCAAGCGCGGCGAATCCTTGATCCAGAGAGCGATTCCGCTACAAAGGGTGATTGCTCTGATGCGCTGGGTCTTCTATCGACCAATTCCGGTTGTCCGGGTCGGCAGCCTGGAATTTGTCTTTCCATCGCTAGCAGTCACGGTCATTGTGCTGGCAGCTCTGATCTTCGTGGCTCTGTACTGCTTCCTGCCTCAACCCTTGTACTACTGGTCGATTGCTCTCGGCTCCCCGCCCTTGGCGATTCGAGCGGGTATGCTCGCAGTCGCCATGGTCCCGTGGATTGTGGCGCTCAGCACGAAAGCCAACTTCATCTCCATGTTCACCGGGTTAGGCCCGGAGCGATTGAATGGACTGCACCGCTGGTCCGCCTATATTTGCCTGTTTTTGAGTCTCGTGCATATGATACCCTTCTACATCACCCCAATCTGGGAGGACGGAGCGATGATCAACTACCAGAAGTTTATCACGCTGCCCATTTATGTGTACGGTACTGGGTTAGCAGCTATGGTGCCTTTACTCGTCCTATGCGTTCACTCGCTTCCCTACTTCCGGCACAAACTGTACGAGCTATTCGTGTTTATCCATATTCCGGTTTCTTGGATTTTTATCGCGATGCTATTTTGGCATACCAAGAACTTCCTGTCATCATGGGGCTATCTCTGGGCAACTGTCGTGATCTTGATCGTCACATACATCATCCGTCTGTTCTATCTGAACTGGACAAATCCGTTCCGCCTGGCATCGTTTATGATCGGAGAAGAATCCGCGGTGACGTTGCTTCCCCAGGGAGCTATCAAGGTGACCATTCCTACGCAGATGCGCTGGCGCCCTGGCCAATACGTCTACTTACGCATGCCGAGGATTGCCTTCCTCGAGAGTCACCCATTCACCATTGCATCACTGTGCAGTGATGACTTTCCATCTGAGTATGGCGAGGAGTACCGGGATTGTACCCTCGTATTCCGACCTTTCCACGGATTTACACGGAAAGTATTGCGCAAGGCTTTGGATAACGGCCCCTTCCGAACGTACACGGCCTTTTTGGAAGGGCCATATGGTGGCATGCAGCGGGAGATGGCTGCTTTTGACGATGTCATCTTCTTCGCTGGCGGTAGTGGAATTACCGCAATTGCCAGTCATCTACTGGATCTCATCAAGAAGATTCGGGATGGCAAGGCTATCACCAAATCGGTCAAGGTCATTTGGGCACTCAAGAACCCGGAGACCATGGAGTGGTTTCAAGAAGAGCTTCGGATCTGCAAGGATCACGCGCCGGCTGGTATTCTGCAGTGTCACTTCTTCCTGACTGGCGTTCAGGATGGGCAAGTCGACCGAGATATCGTTCAAGAGAAGATCTACGGGATGCTGCAAGGCATTGACAAGCGAAACTCTGCATACATCCGCGAAGAAGCCGCCGGTAATGCCGAGATCGAGAAGGAACTACGCCGTGAGAACGAGGATGGACTTGCCGCTTTGCCTGGAGCATACACTGCTTCACATGTCGCTAATAATCGCCACTTTTATCAGCCTGGAATGGACCCGCGTGCTGCTGTCGGGCCACAAGGGCATAACAACAATGTTCCGTTCGACTTTGGATTTGGCGGTCCCCACGCCATGCAGCAAAGACAATTGGCCACGCCAACGCCGCGCTTTGCGTATTTCCAACCCGGTCTAAGGCGAGACAATTGGCGGACAGACTACTTCCGGCCGGACATCTCAGTGATGCTTACTGAATTCTCGAAAAGCTTCGGACGGCGAGCTTGTGTCTTTGTCTGCGGGCCGCCTAGTATGCGAGTGGAGGTAGCCAATACTGTGGCGAAGCTCCAGCAGCAAGTCATGACGGATCCGTCTAGAGATGAGATCTTTTTGCATGCGGAGAACTATAACATCTAATCTAGTGCTTAGCCTCACCTGCTACGCCTTTGTTTACTGGATACCCTTGGCGTTAGTAAAATCTCTTATTTGATGAATGCACGCTCGCTTATTACCTGTAATTATTATATATCTCAATGAAGCACAAATACCTATTGTCTGAACGGCTTCTTCCAGGTCTTAAAACTCATATATACTCATCTATCAGAAAAGCTGCGTGCTTACTTTACATGGCTAGACAAAGAGTCTCCATGCTGCACAGGGTATCCAAAGTAATTCAAACAGCATGACACGCAAGTCGTTGCAACAAATGCACATACTACCTTCGTTGAGGCTTGTTCCCGCTCTCCTCCTCTGCCTTGCGCTTTCTCGAGGGTGTCATTTCTTTCCTGTCCAAAACTTGAGAATCGCCGAGGAGCTGGACACCATGATCGTCATCTTCATCATCTTCAGCCTCCACCTTCTCCCATTCTTCATCATCGTGGTCACTTCGCCCTGTCCTCTGGGAAGCATTCTTCTTCTCAGTGATGGGACTTTGATCGTCAGTCTCTTCATCCCATTGTACATTTAATCGCACAACCTTGGCCCCTGAAGGCTCTAATTTCCGGTAGTAACCCTCCACAACTCCTTCCTGTACTTTGAACCCACGAGCAACATACCATCTCAAGCCATTTTCGTTAGCTTCGTGGACGTGCGCGGTCACGGAGCGGATATTGTAGTGCTTCACAATCTCGGATACTTGAAAATTTCCCTGCGAATCCGGCGGCGATGCCCAAATGAGCGAATTCAACAGGGAGGCAGCCACGCCATGGCCACGGTAAGGAGAGAGAAGATGGAGGGTTTGGATGTAGAGATTCGTCGCAACACGGCCTTGAACCTCTCGATCCGGGTCCAGTCTCTCTAGACGACACCGAATACCTCCGATCACTTTATCTGACCCTGACGAGGCGTTGGAGTTCGGCGCAGCAGCAACCGGGTGGTCATGGTAGATCGCGACGCGTGACAGAGACGCGACGATCGGATCTGTAATGATGTTCGTGTAGAACGAGTTTGGGTATCGAATAGGCAGCAGCAAGCCTGTTATCCTCGTCAAGGACGGGATATGAGCCGTACGGATCGTTTCTACCGTAATATGCGGGTGAGGAGTTGCATAGCTTGCGGAGAGATCTCCCGCGTAAGGTGTAAACGACGCCTGGCTAACGACGTTCGCGGTCGGTCGAGGACTCACGGCAGCCGACCGCGGCGGCTGCGGGGGGAGCGGGTGAAGAGGTGGCTGAGTCTGTCGAGCAGGAGGAGGAGGAGATATAGGCGGATTTGAAGACCGCGCGGAGCTTTTGGCAAAGAATTGGTAGGCCATTTGGAAGAAAGTGCTCGAGGGGGACAGGAACACCAGATGAGTGCGAGCGAATGCGGAGATGCGATAAGATAAGCCCCGTTAAGAACAACCTGCCAGCCTCATCAGGTGCCCCGTCCGCCTCATCTGATTCCCTTCGACGCTGGATCAGCCAGTAGGCTCTTCAACCGGTGACTTGCTTGCTTTTGTATGTCATGAAAACAGTCCGGGCTGGGCGAGGGCTTACTGTCTCCCCCAATCCATCCTGTCTTGTGCCCCTTTCGACCACGTTTGATCGGCCCATTCACACGGCATCCCCGGGGCTCTTGCAACCTCAAACTAACCGAACCTTCGAGACTCTAGGGTACTACATCCAACGCCGTTCTTTTTGTCTACTTGTTTGCCTTTTCGGTCTCCCCCACTTATGCTGGTCACCCTGCGAGACCTCGGACCGAATCCGACCTCGACGCTTCGATTCGCAAATATCGTCTGCATAGATTTCCGGCGCATGGAGAACTAGACCGTGACCCGCGGCGTGAAAAGGGTTCCGAACTGTGTCGCCGGCAGGTACAGCTCTCAGCGTTCGGTCATTCAGTAAACAACTGCAATCGAAACCTGACGTCCCCGGAGGACTCCAACAATGGCCGACTCCAATACCGCGAGCCGCAGGCCGACCTATCCTGCTGGAACAATTGCCAAAGTGGTATGTGACCGGTTGAGACGCTCTACGGCCTCTAATTAGGACCGCACTCTAACCCAACGTATCTCAGTCGACCGATATTTTGAATGAGACCTTCCATAACATCATCCATGACCTCGTCGCCAAGGTCCACCGCGAAGAAAAGGTGGCGCGAATGCGCTCCGCGGTGGTTGTCGCTCGCCAGAAAGCAGAGGACGAGGCAACCGTCCCAGATGAGACTCCCAGCAAGTCAGTCCCCGCCGACGGAAAAACCAAAGAAGTCATCATCGACGCGGCCAAGCTGGCAAACACACACCTTGAGACCGATGCGGCTACCTTCGACCGCGGGAAAGTCTTCCTGAAGGGCAACCCCATGCACACCGTCAAGGAGCTCATCTGCCCGGACTGTCGTCTCCCCCGTCTCTCATATCCACCAGTCGGTGCAGGTTACCGACCTCCTCCGGATCCAAATGCCGATTACTGCCAAAACGGACCGTTGATTACATTGCCTGGACACGACGTCCACGGCAAACTGTTCGCCGTGATGCCAAACCCTAAAAAGAAGAAGTCCGACAAGGACAGCAATATCCCCGAAGTTCCGACCAGCAAGTGTCCCATCTGCCCGCGCTATTTCGTCATGAACCGAGTCGCCCAGCACCTGGACCGTTGCATGAACATCTCCGGTCGTGGCAGCAGTACCCGTAATAAGACCCCCACAGACAGTGGCGCCAGTGGTGCCAGCAGCCCGACCTCATCGGCTCCCAAGCGTCCACACGAAGATGACGAGGGAAGTCCTAGCCCAACCAAAAAGAAGAAGCTGAACGTGTCCAAGAAGGCCTCCAGCACGAAGCCCGGACCCAGCAAGCTCAAAAACTCGTTCACGGTGGAAGATAATGACGACGATGTGAAGAGCGAAAATGCAGACTGAAGGAGCTCGGTGAATTCTTCTTTTTCCGAGGGCTCTGCATCTTCTGTGATACTTTCTTTTTGTTCCTTTCCTGAAAGTCTCTGGCGTTTGATTGTTTTCCCCTGGTTTCAATGTGCTCATGGCGTCTCCGGGTCTGGTCTGACCCATACAAGAATTTGCATAGATGACGATGATGATGAGATCGGGATAGGATTGTACATTACTTCATACCATACACTGGAGCCATGACACGGCATCTCTTTTTTTCGTTTTAATGTGATCATTCAAGGATACCTTCTGAGTCTCGTCGTATTGCTAGCAGACGCACGGCCATTTTACCTATTGGCACGTCGTGTCTTGCTTGACCACAACCATTTTTCTTTCTGTGATGCAAGAAAGGGGCATCAAATTGGACATCGAAGTGGTAGCTCCGTCGATCTCATCTCCATTCAGTGATTACGCCTACCTATAATTTATAGTCTTGGCGTATATTAACGTAGAAAGAATTAGACAAAGAAAGGACCAGGCAATATAGGCAAAAATTTGGAAATAATTTTCCTTGCGCACCAGTACAATCTTCTCAATCGCTCCAAGATCGAAGACGGTGGTTTATCAGAACATCTCTACCCGATCGGCTGATCCCGAGAGGATTTGATCTGAAGTTATTCAATCCCAAGTGGAGCATGCATCCATTGTGTGCTTCAGGAGAGATGTGCGGGTTTTGGTGGATGTTGCGAGTCCCGGCGATTGACATCCTAGAACCAACTCGGTACCCATCTTTACTGTGTGTCAGTTGCAGAAAGGTACGGGAGTTTGATATGGCAGATGAAGACTTGGATAGTATCCTGGATAATCTCCGGGGAGTAGTGTTGAAAAAGTCGTCGAGGAAGCAAAACATGGCCTCCATTTTGGGCATTGGCGACGATGCTAAGGGTCGTCCTGTCTGACCCAAGAGGCACGTAACCGACGAGAAAACAAGACTGGCTGAAACTCATGATCATTGGGACCTTCATCCTGCTGGTTCTTTCATTCTGGGCAACTTTTCTATGTCTCGCTCCACTAGGTCAGCTTGGCTTGGGGGTGCTTTTGCGTTTCCGTGAGCTACCACTACTCGACTCGCGCACCTGTTCTAATTTATTTGCACTGTTGATCTGCTAGGTGAGTTTCAGTACCATCAAGAGAGATCATTATTCTGCAATTCTCACCCCAGTTACTATCAGCAATAGATGTCTTGCTCAGCCTATAGCATGTTGGAGCGAGCTTCTCTCAAGCGTCCGGGGACGACTGCCGGCCAGCACCACCATTTTTTGAGATGAGATGAATGATACGGTGTTTCACTCAATTTCTTATGATGAGTGGACCTTGTAAGGAAGAGGGCTCATGTGGAAAGGGGTTTGCTGGCCTCGACTGAGCCTCAATTCGTACTCAGATGTCGGGGTATCCATTGGGCATAGCTCATAGTTCACGATGTGGGGAGGGTCCACCCCTTCACCACTTCCGCCGTGGCTTGACCGTTGATGCTCTTCTTGCTTCTCTCACACCCCTCAGCCATAATAACCATGCCAGACCTTTCCGCCTGGGCTCTTCCTCGCCTCAGCCAGCTGATTCCTCTCGATGAAGAGTCGCTGAAGCAAATTATCGATTATTCCGCCACCCTCTCCAAAGACGCCTGCGCCGATCACTTGAAAAACCTCCTCGGCGACTCCCCCGCAGCCCTCGAATTTATCACATCCTTTAATGCGCGTCGCAATGAGGGGTCTCCCGAGACCTCGTCCGCTCAGAGACATACTGCAGCAGCTACGAATACTCCAGACCGATCGAAGGGGAAAAGCAGAAAGGAGAAGAAGCCCTTGCACAGTGCTGGTCCCCCACGCCGCCCTGAGAATTACGGTGATGTGGGCGGAGGCTACATGAAATCCCAGCAGGGAGAGGACTACATGTCTGCCAGCAAGCCTACAGCGCATGCACCGATGCTTTCAGCTCCCGGATCCTCTACCTCTTCTCGCGCTCATTCACCAAAACCCGCGGCTCTCCCGAAAGCGCCTCCGTCTGCATCGGGCCCGGTCCTGTCGGATATGTTGCCGAACGTTCGATCGAAAACAAGCAAACCTAGTCGTCATGCAGGAGGAGGTGGTGGTGGTGGCGGTAATGCAGGGAGCTCCTCAAGGTCCGGTGGATCGCTGACCACCAACAATATCTCCGATCTAACGGCCGCGATTGCGATGCTGGAGGTCTCCACGAACCCAACTCTGGGTTCGGAGAAGCGCAAATGCAACTGTTATGCTACAATTCACCCACTATTTGACCCAGCCCCCAACTGTATCAATTGCGGCAAGATCATCTGTTCCCTAGAAGGTCTCCAACCCTGCTCATTCTGTGGTACTCCCCTTCTATCTGCAGAGGAGATTCAAGGTATGATCAAGGAGCTGCGTGCAGAGCGCGGCCAAGAAAAGATGCGCGCTCATAATGAAAGCGTCCATCACGAAGGGGGCCCCAGGCCAACGGGCTCTGCACCAGCCCCTTCAAGCAAGTTGGACGCAGCAAGGGCTCACCGTGATAAGCTCCTCCAGTTCCAAGCCCAGAATGCCCGTCGAACGAAAGTTGTGGATGAAGCCGCTGACTTTGAGACCCCAAATGTGGCTTCCACACTATGGATGAGTCCTGCGCAGCGAGCGCTCGCTTTGAAGAAGCAGCAGCGTATCCAAAGAGAGATTGAGGAGAAGGCCCGTCCAGAATGGGAAAAGAAGAAGACTGTCATGAGTCTTGATATTAAAGGCGGCAAAGTCCGGAGGGTATACCAATCTGCGGCCGTCGAACCAACCCCGGTGGTTAGTGAGCCCGAGCCTGAAGATGCCATCGAACCCGAGGAAACATCATCCAAAAGGCATGCATTCAGTCACAATCCACTCCTTGCAGCGGGAGGACTGATGCGGCCGGTCTGGCGCGCTCCCGAGGGCAAAGGTACCGAATCTGGGGAGCGGGCAGAGCGGAAGCAAACGTGGCGTCGCGTGCAGGATGATAACGACGATAACGAGCAATGGATCTTGGATGGTGGGTTGCATGGGCATGACGAAACCGTTTGATCCGATACGTTGAGTTTAACAATCTCTTGAACTTGATCTCCGATTTGTGGACGAGCGTTGCACGACTGGACATGGCTGGATAAGCGCTATGACAGCAGTAGCCCCAGCCCTAGTTTAGCTCTCTCCAGGCATCCCGACGGAGGAAGACCCTCATCCTCCCTCATCTGGAACCTTCTGCCCGCTCACTGGCTCTTGGTTGTTTGCTTCTACCATGTCGGCTTATTCTATCGAGAGACATTTTCCCATCTTCCCAGTGACCCCTCGAGGCAATGACGTCTGCCCCTCCTCTCGGCGGTATTTCACTGTGGAGTGGGTAAAGGACAAGATATCAAAGATATCGGGTAATAGCGGTTATAAATGAAAGAAGAAGCCCTTCAGATCCGAGGATCCACCGAGGGGCAGGTGGATTGAACAGGGGAGGTTCTTGGCTGTTTCATTGTGTAGCGATGCATTAGTACGCCTCTAATGCTTTCGAGCACAATTACACGAGCTCCAGATTCATAGACCATAGAAACTATACGACCGTTTCATCAGAGACCCTTCTCAATGCCCCGTATTTCTTCTAACTTCATCCATGTATTCTCGTGTTGCGTGAATGATTTTGTCCCCCACAAAATCCTCCCAATTAAGCATAACTCGGCCGCATTTGCCCCGTGGGGTTCGCCCGCTTTCCCTGTCACCTCGCAATGAAGTCACCACGAATTATACACCTCGTCTCTCTCCATCCTCTCAAGGGCACAAACAAAAACCTGCAAATACCCGGACGTAGCCGCCACTCTCTAATCAGCCGCTTCCGATTGATCGAGACCGAAGTTTGCCAGATGACCAACGCTGACAATGGTGGATATCTCGTCATCAATTCGGCCGTAGCCGCGGCTGGGCGCGGGTACCTTCGGTGGAAACGCATTTGGGCATGTCGGAAAAGTATATTATCCAAACCTGCTGGTCGAGGGGGAGAAAAAGAGAGCAGGGAATATATAGCCTGACCGGGACTGGATGCTGTAACCAGCTCCAACTCTCACGATGTTCGTTGAACCGATGCTGAAGCAAATGACTCTCCAGCGGTTGGGCGTGGATGTACTCGGCGTGGTCGGAGTGTTGGTATGTCTTTTGTCATTTCTAATCCTTACCAAATATGCGGCACACTTATGCTGGCAAAGCAATTCATCTACGAATCCAGTCTCTAACAAATGTTCAGACTATCGCCTATGTACTCTACAACCGTCTCATTCACCCACTCCGCCGCATCCCCGGCCCCTTCTGGGCCTCCGTGACACCATGGGTGCAACTCTACCACGGTCTCAAAGGTGATCGCCATCTCTGGCTGCACCGACTCCACGAACAGTATGGCACACATGTCCGTGTCGCGCCGAATTTTGTCTCCGTCAACACCGACCGCGGTCTCCACGATATCTATGGCCACGGCAAGAGGCTCCAGAAAGCCGATTTCTACAATGCGTTCCCGGCCATCAAGGGTGTGTATAACACGCATAATGCAATTGATAAGACTATGCATGGACGTAAGAGGCGCGTGCTCAGCCAGGCGTTCTCGGAGACTGCTCTGAAGGGTATGGAGGATGTGATGCTGCTGCATGTTCGACAGCTCTGTGCTGTGCTGGCGGGGACTGCGAGCAACGAGGGTGGTCACAGCAAGGGTGTGGTGAAGAATATGGGCAATTGGTTTAGTTATCTCTCCTACGACGTGATGGGCGAGCTCTGCTTTGGAAAGAGCTTTGACATGCTCGTCGCCGAGGGTCGCAGACATATGATCGGGTTGGTGGATCGTGCTGCGAATCGACACTATGTGGTAAGTTTGCAGCTGGCCTTGACCCACGAGGGTCTTGCTTTCCTTGGCTAAGCTAACGGATTGACCCAGTGTGGACTTTGGATGCCCTTGGACCGCTGGCATCTCGACCAGATCTTCATCCGCAAGCTTACCCAGGACCGGTGGAATTTCATCATGAACTCGCGCGTGGAAGCGAATAAGCGCGCCCAGGAACGTGCCATGGCCGGTCGCGAGGCTAAGAAGGATTTCTTCTACTACCTGCTGAACGCCAAGGACCCGGAAACCGGCAAGGGCCTCAGCACCCCCGAGCTCTGGGGAGAGGCCAACGTCCTCATGATTGCTGGCAGTGACACTACCTCGACCACTCTGGCAGCCACACTCTTCTACCTAGTCCGCTCCCCGGAGGCCCTGGCCAAGCTGACCAAGGAAGTGCGGGGCGCCTTTTCTGCGGTCGAGGACATTATCAGCGGTAGCAAACTCAACGAACTTGTCTTCCTCAAGGCCTGCATCGATGAGGCCCTCCGTCTTGCTCCCGCCGTGCCGGGCGCACCACCTCGTGAAGTCATGCAAGGCGGCGCCGTCGTAGATGGAGTCTTCCTCCCCGCCGGCACCGACTGCGGTACACCCACCTACTCAATCCACCGACAAGCGCAGTACTACCGCGAACCGGAGGCCTATATCCCCGAGCGCTGGATTGAAGGCGCAACCTGCAAAGCCGCGGGCGTTTCTTGGACAAGTACAAAGGAAGATATCGAGACGGCGCGCCGAGCGTTCTGCCCGTTCAGCATCGGACCTCGTGGATGCATTGGCAAGAGCATGGCCTTCATGGAGATGCGTCTGACATTAGCTCGGTTGATCTTCCTCTTTGATATGTCGCTGGCCGATCGCCAAGGCGAAGATTCGAATGGCCATCTGGCCTTGGTAGACCACTTCACCAGCGCGAAAGATGGGCCTAACGTGGAGTTTCAAAAAGTGTTGCCCGTGAATTAAATTGGGATGATCCCGAGAGATTATGACATGAGATGCAAGCAATTAGCAAATGAGCCATGAAGACCTAGAATGAGATGTATTAACTGTTAATTTTCCCACCGAATGCATTTTGAACGTCAAGGTATTAAAAATACAAAGTTGACGGTTGTTGTCTCGACTCGACAAAACGATAGGACGATAGGACACGGTTGCGCGTTCTTGGCAAGACTCCCTCACGCCCGAAAACGCCCCCCCTTCAAAAACAAGCCCCAGAAGAAGAGCAACCGGTGGAGACAATATTAGAGACTACTGTATCAAGAAGAACCGGGCACTTCAATCACATCTCGCACTCCTTCATGGCCCCCATCCTGCGAGCATGCCCTCCGCCTTAGTTGTGACGTTCGCGCAATCGGCCGTCCTGAATGCCATCTCCAACCTCCTGGCCCAGCTAATCGACCAGCGCAAAAACACCGTGAGCAGAAGAGAACCTCCCCTCTCCCAGGAAGAAATATCCTCAAAACATACCACAAACACATTATCCAATCTCTAACATCGTACTAGACTCCATTCACACTCAACACACTCGCTCTCCTGCAATTCGTCACATATGGCATTCTAATCGTGCCAATTAATTTCTACTGGCAACGCGCCCTCGAGACGCGTTACCCAGGGTTTCCTTCACGGGCAGAGGTCTCGAATTTCTTACGCTCCTGGCGCTCTCTATTTTCATTTTCTGCTCTCCGTTCAATCTTCTCATCATCTTCTTTGTCCACGGGGACGGCACCCGGTATCACCGCCGATGCTACGGGTCTCCCTCGGCATCGTGAAAAGGAGAAGGAGCAGGAGACTCGGTGGGCACCGAGGGCGCAGCGGTCAGGACTGCATAGCTTCATGATGAAGATTCTGTTTGATTTGACCGTGGCGGGGGCAATCAATATTGTACTTTTCGTAGTTTTGATCAATCTTTTGAAGGGGGAGAGTCTGGCGAAGGTGTGGGAGTTGGTTCTTGTGGTATGTTTTTTTTTCCATTCTCCGTTGATCTCTGTATTTTGTATAGATACAGATCGTGTTTTCGAGAATGACTGGTGATGAGATGCTAATGGAGAGTTCTAGGATTTTCGACCTATCATGATTGCCCGTCTCAAGTATCGCCCGGTGGTCTCGACCTTGATGTACACGGTGATCCCTGTCGACCGGCGGGTCGTCTTTGGCAGTGCCTGTGGGGTGATCTGGGGAGTTTATCTAAGTCTGTACGCGGTGGTCTAACTGGCATTTTGTTTCTAGAATCTCCTTTTTTCTTCTCATCTTCACATTATCTGTTATTCGGGCATCCTCTATTATCAATAATTCCGGCGAGGCATAGAACAAAGCAAACATGCATGAGCACACTGTTGAAATATCATCAAACATCAATCTACTCGAAGATTAGATTCATTAGACAAATACTCATTGAATTGTAAAACTCAAAAGCGCCAATGTATATGGAATTTTGCCAAGTCAAACTACACGAGGCCAGCGATCTCGCAGACCCCTCTGCATAGCCAGCAACGAAGGAAAACAATATGCAAGAAGACCAAGTAAGAGATGTAATGGAGGAATAATGAGCTGTGCAGTAGAGCATCGCCTATGCAACAAGCCTTACACGGCAGCCATCTCGACCTTCTTCCCTTTGACGGAGAGCCACTCAACAAAGATAGGTCCGATGAGGGACATGGCACCCATGGCGACGGCCACATAGAAAGTCTGTGTGATAGCGTCATTGTAAGCAATCAGGACACGCTCCAGAACGGGTCCCGAGACAAGACCGCGCAGCATCGTGGCACCGGCCGCCACCAGTTTGGCGGCGTCAGCAGTGGGCGCATCCGCGTGGAGATTGTGGAGGAGCTGGTTCTGGAAAATGTTTTGGGCGACGGAGATGAAGATCGATCCGCCCAAGGTCTGAGCGAACATCACAATAGCAGTACCGCTGGGGACGTCACCAGCGCTGAGTGCAGTCTGTGCCACGATCATGGGTTGTTGCATCCCCAGTCCTAGACCAATACCAAACAGTGCCTGGTAGCCGATCCACTTGGGGTGGCCGGAGTTGACCTCGAGGGTGGAGAGTAGGCCCGCACCGATAGTCATGATGATGGAAGAAGCGATCATGAAGGGCGTGTAGTAGCCACAGGCCGTGACGAGACCGCCAGCCAGAATTGATACTAGCACAACGGTGATGATCGTGGGGAGGTTCATGATACCCGACTTGATGGCTGAGGCACCTTTGATTGCTTGGAACCAGATGGGGAGCTGGTCATCGTTAGCGGGTATAAAAGCCATGATAAGCAGGAGGGGGGGGGGAAAGAGAGGCACTGACATAGTAGACCAAGACAAAGTACGCGGCACCAATAGCCAGCGCATACCATGCCGAGCCCCAGACATTGCGATTCTTGATCAATCTCGGTGGCACAGTAGCACGATCCTGACCCCACCACTGCACACCGATGAAAATCAGAATCAAGACGCCAAAGACCACGAAGAGAGCAATGATGCGTCCATCGCTCCAGGGATACTTGGTACCACCCCACTGCAGAGCGAGCAACAAGCTGATAATCGCCGGCAAGAAAAAGAACGAGCCGATGAGATCAAGCTCCGCTAGTTGCTCCTTCCATCCCTTTGCAGCCTTGAGGGACTTGGTATTTTTGAAAAAGAAGAGAATGAAGAAGAATGTGACGGCGCCGATGGGCAGGTTAATGTAGAAACACCAGCGCCAGGTGAGTCGATCCGTGAAAGCGCCACCCATGCTAGTTTAGAGTCAATAAGGTTTTCCTTCGAAGAGACAAGGCAGTGTGAAAGAAGGCAGATACGCACAGTGGACCAGCAACACTGGCAATCCCAAACATTGAACCCACAAGACCGGTGTAAATTGGTCTCTTCTCCAACGGGACACTCTGGGTGATGATTAAAATGGAACCGGAGAACAAACCCGCAGCACCCAGACCAGCAATGGCACGGCCACAGATAAGACCGATCGAATTGGGCGTGACGGCGCAGAGCAACGAGCCCACTTCAAAGATGGAGAGAGCAATGAGGTAGATCCATTTGATCGAGTAGAAGGTGTAGAGTTTGCCGAACATCAGAGTGACAGAGCAAGTGGTGAGCAGGTAGGCACTACCATACCAACCGACATCGTCGAGGGAATTGAATTGATCGGTGATTTTGGGGATGGCGGTTGCGATGATTGTGTTGTCCTACATCAACAATATGAACACCCCGTAAGCGACTTGTGGCCAGGCGTGATCGTGGGCGAAGAGGGTCGAGGGTGGACTTACCAATGCAACGCAGAACACGCACAGACACAACGCTATTGTGATGAGGAGAAGTCTGAACGCTGTTGGATATTCTAGCTCAGGCTCTTTGGCGTGATCTGTGTCGTCATCGCTCCCAATTTGCTCTTCGACCTTGACGGCTTCCTTTTCAGTATCATTCTGGGGAACAGACTCTTTATTCGAGTCCTCACGAGCCGGGGTCATCTCTTTGTTGGTGTCCTCTCCCACAGTCGAATCCCTGATTGGCTCATCGACCAGGGTGCTCTCTTTCTCGCTGGGAGGTTTCGAAGATGTTTCTTTTCGGGTCAGGACATCTGTATCAGATGATAATGCATTATCCGTAGCGATAGTGGGGGAAGCGGTCGTCGCAACGTTGTCCTTATTCAAACTGGCTGGCACTTCAGTGCCCGCCTCTTTAGGAGAATTAAAAAATGTAGACATTATAGGCACGTTTGCACGAAGTCGGGCGAACATGGCCCACCAAACCGAGTATTAGGGTATAGACAGTATTAGGGCGGGGGAAAGGGGAGGAAACGAGGGAGAGTAGAAAGAAAAGAAGGTCATGGACACCAGAAGTGCGAGTATTGGGGCCAAGGGCACTATTAACCCCCGTCCATGCAGGTGTGCAGGCAGCGAAGGATAGGCATTGACATTTCAACTGGCCCTTTGTACAGGTCTCATAGTGAACCAGGGCGACCTTGCGGCAACCAGGCAGAACGTGGCCTGGGCCAAGGGACTGAGGGAGATTGGAGTCCAAGGAGAGCAGGACCAGGAATACCCAAGGAGATTGGCAATTGGAATCAGACCGGGGACTCCTCTGGTCGCACGGTCACTATTGAATCTTTAATTTCCCATGTGGTACGTGGAAATATTCGAGCAATCCGGGGGGTCTGGCATTTCTGCATGAACTGGGGCAAAATACTCCGTATATACGAGTCAATCGAGCGGTCTGCAGTACGAAAGGTAGAAAGGTATCTGCACGAGTTTGGGGTTCTTCAGTCATTTCCATTACTCAATGCACTCGGAAGCCGATCATCGGGACGATCATGCAACCCTTGACTGGCGTATCGAGTGGGTAGCGAAATGCGAAACTGCAGCTCAGCCGCAATTCGGCAGTGAGGGGACTATGCAAGGATGGTGGGAGCTTAAGACTGCAAGTCTGGGCCTGGTCGCCTGGGAAGATCCGCTAGCTGGCTCCTGGGGAATAGGAAGGACGTGCGTAGTGTGTACACGAATAGCGAAGGCCCCTTGCTCCATGAGGGACGGTGGAGGGTATCATTGCAGGGGTATGTGGAGAAAAAAGGTGGTGACGGGGGAGAGGGGGAGGAAAGGAAGGGAGGAAGCAGGTCCTTCTTGAATCGTCTTATGTGTACTCATACTCCGTAGGTCAATCAACATGTCACTATCAAGTTTGTGATTTCAAACAGCCCAGCCCACACCACAGGATTATAAAGGTAGAAACCATCGACCATTGAACTACCCCACCGCGAAACTCCACTCTCCGCATGAACCTCATCCTGAGAGATTCCCGACAGGCCCCCCGGCACTGGACAGGCCCGACCCGTCAGACTCGGATACGGGAGCAATCAGGACCCGATGTTTCTGTGGATCGTGACTTTCTTAGTTTGGCGGCTAATTTAGGATGCAAATCACCCGTCCAAGGAGTTAAGGAGAGGAAACTCTACTAAAACCCGGGGGGAACTGGTCCCGCGATCGAAACTGATGCCTGGGATCCTGAGGCAGTGATTCCTGCCTCCCTGCTGACAGGCGCTTCGGTCCCCAACGGGTTTAGCGCAGTCCGGGGATATGGACAAAAGCGGAGTTTGGAGTTAAGCTTGTTTAGCTTCATCGCTGAGGAGAAATCTAAAGAACGTGGGAGAAATGATTGGAAATACACGACAGGACCTGAGTTTAGAATTCGGATGGACATCATTCCCAGTGCACAACACGATCTGTCTATGTTGCGGGCAGGAAGGAGGTTCCGGCTCAAAGAGGTTTGCTGTGATGGTCAATACAGGCGACCTCTACCGTGTGACATCATCATTGAATTAGACTTGACGATCAATGGCTTGGATAATTGCAATGGATTTCAAGAGTAGGACCAAAGACATGATAGATTCTGGCGATGAGCATATGAAAGAGAGCCGATCGAGTAGGGGATAAATTATCTGCATAATTCAGTCATGGCGAGTGGAACGAGTGCTGCCCCCTCAGGTTCGTCAACGGAATTGATCGATCGGAGCCAATTCTTAATTCCGGATGACACCTCTGGTGATTCTGCCAAGGTTGACGTATATATAAACTCAATATAAATACCATCCGACATCTTCGTCCTGAGCATCTCCTCCCATCAATCCATCAATCCATTCTACTTGACTGCAATTGTCGCAATTTAACTCTCGACCATCGCAACTACAGCTTCACATCACCCAAATCACTACAGCTCATATCAACAACCCACAAAATGGACAAAATCTTCGCACCACCCCCTGAGCCCGCCACCCCTCTGGGTCGCTACCGGGTCCTCTCCTCCACCGCAGGAATCCGCGTGTCCCCCCTCCAGCTCGGCGGCATGTCGATCGGCGACGCCTGGTCCGAGTTCATGGGTAGCATGAACAAAGAGCAATCCTTCGCCCTGCTGGATGCCTTTGTCGCCGCCGGCGGTAACTTTATCGACACATCGAACAATTACCAAAACGAGCAATCCGAGTCCTGGATCGGTGAATGGATGACCGCCCGCAAGAACCGGGATCAAATCGTTCTCGCAACCAAATTCACAACCGACTACCGTACCTGGGAGCTGGGCAAGGGCAAGGCGCCTAATGCAGTGGGAAACCACAAGCGCAGTATGTTTAACAGTGTGCGCGATTCGCTGCGCAAGTTGAATACCGATTATATCGACGTGTTGTACCTGCATTGGTGGGATCACACTACCTCTATCGAGGAAATTATGGACTCGTTGCATATCCTGGTCGAGCAGGGTAAGGTTATGTACTTGGGTATCTCGGATAGTCCGGCGTGGGTGGTTTCCGCGGCGAATACTTATGCCCGCGCGCACGGCAAGACGCCTTTCTCCGTGTATCAGGGTCGATGGAATGTGATGCGCCGCGATTTTGAGCGCGATATTCTTCCTATGGCGCGACACTTTGGTATGGCGCTAGCACCGTGGGATGTCCTGGGCAGTGGGCATTTCCAGACCGCGAAGCAGATTGAGGCACGCAAGGCGAGTGGCGAGGGTCTGCGCAGCGTAATGGGCGCCGATCAGACCGAGGACGAGCGACGCATCTCAGAGGCTTTGGCGACTGTTGCCGCGGAGCATGGCATTGAGTCGGTCACGGCTATCGCCTTGGCCTACGTGATGTGCAAGAGCCCCAACGTTTTCCCCATTGTGGGCGGTCGCAAGATTGAGCATCTCCATGACAATATTCAAGCGCTGTCAATTCGTCTCACCGAGAAGCAAATCCAGTTCCTCGAGTCGGCCACGGAGTTTGATATTGGCTTCCCCGGGAACTTCATCGGTCGGGACCCGGCCACCACGGATGGCAAGTCTAGCTTCCTTGCCCAGACTGGTGGATATATTGACTATGTGATGGCTCCCAAGGCCATCGGCTATGAGCCTGGTCATTGAATTCGGGGGAGGGAAAGTGAGAGACAAGGCAGAGAGGTGAGGAGGTGAATGTGTATATAAATGAAATTAATCCCTTCTTCGCACTGTGCATCATTTCTCTTTTTCATAAACACCTCAGTAGTTAGGTACGACAATAGCCAAGAGCAAGATTGGAAGTAAAAGAGATTTAGAAAATAATACTTCGATCGAGATGAATTTCGAGGCAATATGCAAATATGTGCAGGGATATCGGATCCATGGATATCATTCCACGGCAGGACAATGTCTGTGCAACTCCGTGCGACCATATCCAAACCAATTAGCAAAAACAGAGTCTAAGGATACATCCTGCTGAGTATACCAGGCAGAAGCAGAATCATGACATAAAAAGAGCATCCATTCCAAGGGTGACCCGGTCGCATGAGAACTTTGCATTCCGGGAACGCAGCAATCATAGCTGGTTCCCGTGGAGGCCCACCGAATTTTAAAATTCGGGTTTCAGCGACCGGTTGTTGCCACAGGATCGGGCTATGCAAAAAAAAGGTGAACTCGAAACAAGATAGGGTGCTTGTCCAGGATATGCGAAAAATAAGGAACAAGACCAACCCTCCTTCAAGATACTGGCCCAGCCAGTAAACCAAGTGGTGCCGAGAAAGAAAACTTCAAAGGGGGCGAAAAGAAACGTGAAGATTTTGGGGGGTCTGAGGAAAGCAACTTCTTGCTTCACATTCATTTCGTGTTACCGGTAGGGCTCCGCAAGCTCTCATCCTTACTCGCCACAAGAGCGATCAAAGCGGCACCAACACCGCTACCGTCCTTGGAGATACCAATGCGAACCTTCTTGTCACCAGCAACTCCAACCTGGGACACCTCGCGCAGAGCTTCGCGAATGTACTCCTCAAACTTGGGGTAGAACTCCACCAAGCTGCCGTCAACACCCACATCGACCATGTTCTCGGTCTCGAGCTTGCCGGTGTGGATAAGGATGGCGGCAATCGGGACGGCACTGAGACGGGCAGCACGCTTGCCAATGGCGTGGACCAGGATTTTGACCGCCTTGCACTCATCGTCGCTGGGGTTTTCAATCTTGAGGTGATCCTTGAGGGCGGCCTTGACGTCGACAAAGTCCTTGGTGGTATCAGCCTCGACCTGGCTCAGCAGGCTGGTATCCAGACCCCATTGGCGGTAGAAGAGAGAGTCAGATGGGAGGGAGACGTTGGAGGTCTTGCTGGCCTTGAAAAGACCCAAATCGGCGTTGTTGTGCATGGCCAGCAGAGCGCGGCGCAGAATTTCACCCAAGAACATTCCGGAAACACGCTTCTCGAACATTTGCACACCAGGGTTATTGCTTTCAGCGTCCAACTCCCGGTCGTAGACGGTATCGGGCAGCACGCTCATGTGATTGTCAAAGCTACCCCACTCGGCGTTGATGATCATCTCGCCTGTTGAGGTGTCGTAATGCGCATCCTTCATTGCCTTGAGCTTGGTCACCTTCTCGAGCTTCTCGACGTAGGCTCCGTTGGTTCCAGTGCCAAAGATAGCACCCAGCAGGGTTCCGGTCTCACCGGGGGAAGTGTACGAGCGAGCCATCAGAGTACCGACGGTATCGTTCACAAGCGCAGCCACGCGGACCGGCAAGTTGAGCTCATCAATGGCAGATTGGAGCAGAGCGCAAACGTCGTGACCGACGGCGTCGGGGATGTTGAAGCCCTTGGTCCAACGGATCAGGGTTCCCGAGTTGATGCCGCGTTGGCGCACGGGGAAACTGAAGGTAAAACCTAGGTCGAACAGATCCTCTATTTGGTTACCATCGCGTCTCCGGCGCAGATGGGCCTCGAAGTGCTCGTTGTGATGAATGCGGAGGAAGGCCTCGATTTGACGGGCCAGGAACAGGAAGAGATCCTTGGAGGTACCGGAGGCCATGAGCTCCCGAGGGATCATAATCTTGGATTGGGTGAGGGAGAAGGTGGTGTCGCCGTGCAGCTGAACGGAGCACACCCGGAAGTTGGTGCCACCCAGATCGACGGCGAGATAGAGACCCTATCCTCATGATTAGCGAACATGCTCCATCTTGCTACTGAGGGAGGGGACCATGAGTCCAAGATCGCACCTTTTCCGTGCCATTGGGAACTGCAGTCACGAAAGTGGGAATTTGACTCAATGTGGTGTTTTCCTCTGCCAGACCCTCATTTGACTGCTTGATATACTCTTCCACGCCGCGCTGGACCCGGTCCGCGGGGTAATCGAACTCGCGCGCGATGCGCGTGGCCTCGTCCAGCAGAGCAGACGACATAGTGGGGCGAGTAATAAAGATATAGAAAGAGTCCGCGGAAAGCCGGTTGAGAGATCGTGATACAGGACGAGGCAAGAATTGCAGCCAGGAAAATGAAGGAGGTGAAAGATGAAGAGCAACGGGAGAAGATGACAGGGGAGCAGAATGAAGAAAGTCAAGACACTCCGACGAAGAAAAAGAAAGGCCGTGCCAAGTGGGATGACGGCGGGGGATCCATGAGGTCAGTCCCTCCATCGACGGCGGGACCCAGTGACAGTACAAGTACTTGTATGTTACATGTATGGTATCAATACCATTCCTACTTTTCTCTGCACTCAACCCAGTATTTGGCTGGTATTTCTAGAAAAAGCGTCGGCTTCACCGGAGTCGGACTGGTTTCCTTGCCAGGAAGTCCGCCATACAGAGGGGGCTGAATCTCATTCATTTAAAATTGAACAGATACTCCAGGAGATCGAATATCTTCTTGTTTCTCCTCCTATTCCGCTATAGATGTAGACATCCTTGAACTTTTCCCCCTGCATTCCCACACGGGTTGATGGTCACCCTCCTCCTCCGCCTGCTCAGTTACACATTCGTCATCTTACACCCAAACACCCCAAATACCCCGAACAAGCCACCAAAATTACACGGTGCCTACTTTAGGGTGCCAGTCATGACGGCATGAATGTTTTCCCTGAAAACTACTACAGAAACGACAATTGAGCACCAGGTGGGGAGCCTCTCCGACTGGTCAATGGGCATTGGACTCTCTCCAGTGTCTCCAGTGTCTCCATGGCACACGTCTTCCCCCGACTTCACCGGTGAGCAACCGTGGCTTAGACAATTGCCGAAAGACGGAGGAAACGGGGAATTTGGGGCGTGAAGAAGCAGGGGACGGGAAAATAGCGACTTGCGCAAAAAGCAAAGGCACACACAGCGTAGTATTTCGCGCACCGATAGGATTATTATACCCCGGCCAGGGACAGAGAAAGATGTCAGGGTGGTTTTATCTGACAGGAGACTTGCATAGTCAATTGGTTATTCATCGGAGTAGAGTGCTCCTCAGGCATGTATTGTAGTAATATCCTATCGCAGCTGGCACGGCGTGGGTGAAGTTGACAGCGTTAGAGAGCCAGCATGTTTCATCATTCTTGGGGTGCTGTTCCCTCCCCAAACGCCACGTTGAGCGTTCCTGAAGCGAGTCTCAGGTCTTCGGGGTCCATCGGACCACACGGCTCCCTTCCAAACTCGGCACCCGAGACAGAAAAAGACAGGAATCGAGTCCGCTTGGCCCGAATGTTCGGAATCCCGATCGCCTAAGAATTTCCCATGACTAACGTATCCCGAATCACTACGGGAGGGTGGGGAGTGGAGGACACCCGAGACCAATGATTCACAATTTTCATCCTACGAGAAGATTCTTAGAAAACGTTAAAATCCGTGTGCCTTATTGGGCGCTTCCAGCCCGTGTTGATCCTCTCCAGGACGGAGTATTGTAGGAGTCGAATCCATTCTAGGGTTGATGTCAGTGCCCTGAAATTGACACTACGTCAGAGGGCTTCTGTGTTTCCAACTTGACTGCCGTATGCTTCTGGCTCGTGGAGTCTGCGCATTAAAGCTCGGTTCCAAGTAGGCCCTAGGTACTGGTGTTCAATGCCAGGGACCCGTAACCAGGAAACTCCCTGACTGATTCTGATTGCTGCTCACCATGGAGGGCCCAGCAGTCATGCAGTCATGCGGTGTCGCAGGTGAATACATCACAGTGAAAGCTCCGGGGGATTCTGCTTCAAGTCCTTCTGGATTTGGGTAACCTCGACACGAGGGCGACTAGTCTACGGCAACTTGACTTCGCCCAACCAAATGCAACCAGTCCTCATCCGAGTAACCGTTGACAACAGGCAGGTCAAACGCAATTGCAATAGGGGCGAGAACGGGCCTTCTAACCACTTGTTGGCCTACAATTCTCCTCAACTTGCCACAAACTGTGGCGTCCATAAGGATGGATTGACACAGTTTCAATCTATCGTGAAAGGTGGCCTCGAGGGAATATATGATTCCCGAGAGGGTGGATTCTCTTCAAATGGCAGTTCGAATTCAAATTCTCTGCCTTTGCGCCGCAATTCATATGGAGAATGACAAATTCGCCGAATTCAGGAGGGTGCATGGGCAGCGGCGTAGGATGGCCTCCAACCCAGAGGGAGGTGAATACACTGGTGAATCGTCTAGCCACTTGACCAGTAGATCGACTGGCAGCTCTAGCAATTCTGGTAGTTAAGCAGATAACAAGGCCCAAGGTGAAGAGCTCCTAGTCACGACGAAGCAGATGCTATCCGGCGTCGAATTTCTACGCTCACGAATCTGCTGCCAACATGTGATGAGTGTCTTTTATATCGAAACTCGACACGGACTCGAATAGGAAACATACGCATCTGGCTTGGCTTTGACCTCTCCGGTCCAAGCTGAGAAATTTCTCTGTCTGACTCTTCGATTGATCGATGCACATCTTGTCGCATTTTCGGAAGCTCTCGCTCAATGTGACCATCCAGGAGAGTTTGCAAGAATGAACGAAGATTTTCGATTCCGATTCTTGATTCGAGGAAGAGTTTCGCAAGGAAAAGTGTCGGAACGGGAAGTATGAGGTGTTTGTCAGGGATAAGTTCTCTTTCTGCTGAAATAGATAAGCTCTATCAATTTCCAGGAAATACAATCAAGGCACTTGCGCATAGGTGAAAATTTACGTTGCTTGTCCAGCACGTCTGTGTTGCCTCTTTTCAGCTACTGTCACGACCGGTCAGAATACAAATTTATTCTAGCAATAATTTCCCATAATACTCAAATTGCTAAGCGGTATTGCGAATGATGCATCTAAACACCTCACTTGACAATGTATACAGAGTTGATCAATGATTTCAGGATCTCTCTCACGTTCATGGTATCCAGGCTTTGAAGACATCCGCAGAAAGCCTTCTTAGTTGTTTTTAGTTGAACGGGAAATTTCCTAGATGATTTCTCTCCAATTATGAAAAATAACGGCAGCAAACAGGGTATAACATGAAGAAAGTCAGTCATCTTTATCCTCGACTCTGACTTTCCCTCGGTCCAGGGCAACGAGCAAGATGACTAACCAGTATCCACGTGACCGAAGTATCGGAGCTTCGGGTGGACTGAAGCGTCTCTCACAACCGCCCTTCTCTGAATTGACTTGACGGCATTTACACCTTCCAATCGGAATAATGGGTGCTGGCAGTTCCAAGCCCGAGGCGGCGGGTAAATCCCAACATGTCTTCTCCAGGTAAATTGAACTCCGCGACGTTGAGATTACCAACTCGACATGACCCGATGTTCCAAGGCGGGAACCGGAACCACGAGACCCGATCGATCAAGCGCAATTGTTGCGATATTGTGCAATCAGCATCGCCGAGCGCTGTCAAAATCGGGGAATTCTGTTTGATAGCACTGGCTAACGTGTCTCCTTGGGCAGCAACTCCCCAGTCCAATTCTCCTCCAACCTAGTTGAGGCCCTCCAGTCCACCTCCGAGGTCAGTTGAAATCCATCCCGACATATTGTACGACCTCATGTAAACATGAAACTCCTTACTCATATCCATTCCGAATAACAGACGGACTCTTCCCGCGCCAAGGCCCTCGAGCTCGAGATCCAACACCGCGTCGCCCAAGAACTCCAGCGTCTCCGCGAACGCGAGCAGCAAACCCTCGCCGAGATCGAGAAGCGCCTCGCCGAAGTCAAGGACACCGGCTCCATCCCCGTGAGCGCCGCCACCGCGCCCCAAGCTGCCTCCTCCTCCGGCTACCCTGTCGGATCCTTGAACCTGGACGCCCCGCGCATCCCCTTCGCCGGCCGCGAGTATGAGGCCGCGCCTGTTTTCGCCGCGCCCCAGGAGCCCGTCGCACAGCAGCAGGCTGTTGTCAACCGTGAGATCTCGCGGGACTCGGTCATGAGTGAGATTGATGTGCTGCGTAGCCGATTGGACGGGCGGAGGAAGTTGGTTGAGTTGGATGAGGGTGTTGAAAAGGCCAAGGCCGATGTTGTTGGATGTCTCCGACTGAATGACCGCCGGCCATTGGACTGCTGGAAGGAGGTTGAGGCTTTCAAGAAGGAGGTTGCGAAGATGGAAGCTGCTTTTGTCGATCGCATTGTCGGTTAGATTAGCGATAGATGATACCGCGTCTACTGCCTTGGCTGTGGATGCTGTACTGTATGTATAGATTGTTCTCCTTTTATTCACTTTTTGGTTGCTATGATATGACGTGGGATGGAATTAATCCTGCACAAACAATCTACTCGACATGTATGGTTTGCAAGTGTGCCTAATCCAAGGGCATTCATATTCCATCAGGTCTCAAGGAGAACCAGGCTGTAGGGTATCAAAATATTTACACTCCCGTCAGACGAGCTCCCACACCCCCAATCGTCCAATCTTCTCACCGGCAGTTCGAACAATGCACATTCTCCTCTCAGATGGTTTGACATTAGGTAGCAAAACCTTCGAGAGTAGAATTGATCCAATACCCGACCCTTTGCCCTCGGCAAGATTGAAGTTTCCTGCGGTCACAAAGCCGATGAGATCGTCTTCGAAAGGAACTTCCAAATGTTCAGATCCAGGGTCTTCAGGGATCGCAGTAGCGACCAATGCTTCAGCGAGTTGGCGCTGCACATCCTCGCTGGAAAGAGTAGCTTTCTTTTGGTGGGTGCCCTTGCGTTCTTTAGCCTTCTTGTTTGAGGGAGAAGCAAGGTCAAGCCACTTTTGTCGTAGGGCAGGGTTTGTCGGAAGACGATAGATGCGTGCGTTGGGGGTAGGAGTGCCGCGACTGGAGAGGGAAAGGTGGATTGTAGCGAGGGCAGAGGGTGCCACCTCAGATTTGCTAAGTTTGGTGAGAAGAAGGCTTGTTTCACCGGGTGGATAGCGGATGCTGTGAATGTTGAAGGGTGGAATGCTAGAATCAGTCGTATCGGCGTCCTTTTGACCAGCATCCTGGCTGGTGTGACCATTTGGTGGGCCTGCAACAAGCCTCTGCCAGTCACAGGTCCATCCGGAGCCGATCTCTCCCTTGGGATGACCATCGCCCAGAACAAGACTGTCGAACTCGACTCGACGTCCTTTAGGCCGTCGCTCCCACTGCTTTCGAGATTTCTCAGTCTCGCGTTCACCCCACTCCCAGCCAGCACGGGTGCCAGGGAAATCACCCGGGAACCATCCTTCGCCCGCCTCAAAAGCAAGTTGTTGCTGCTCCTTCAAGCCACCGAATCGTGGATTTCCACCGCTTGAAAGTGGATAGAACATGAGTGAGTACCATACTGGAACTACACATTTCCACGGCAAAAGTACGGTCCAAGATCCTGGAGCAGTAATCCTTTTCGACCTAGCCTTCGGACGACTGGCAATGATCATGACTGGAATTTTTGGGTCGGTGGGTTGCGAAGCAGGATATTTGCCGGGGCCGGCCAGCGCACGACGACGATTTATCGCCTTTTGGCTTGGAAGCTGTCGGATGGCTGCAAGGCGACTTGGGCGGTCAAAAAGAGGTGATGGACCCTGTGTTTGATCGGGTGACCATGTACAGAGCGTGACAGCCAAGTCATTCATGTGTGACTCGTCCGGAAGTTTGAGACTCCGCGGTGGGAATTGGAGGCGAGGGTCAGACACAGAGAAGGACAAAAGGGCATTCTGTGGCAGTGATGCAGGGTTGGACACGCCGAGTAAAGATAGCCAAGTAGCCTCTGGGCTCTGTGCTTTTGGACCGTCTGGGCCTAGAACAGGCTCCAATGTGGCCAAGAGCGCCTCTGTAGACCCTGGTCCGGTGATTTCAATGCTACCAATCTCGAATCTCAAGTCCTCAACCATGACAGGCGGGTTCTGTCGCTTCGAGATCTCAAGCAGATCAGTCCAAAGTTGCAAGAATGCAGATGGATGGACGCGGATGAAGAGCTTTCGTCGTGGTATCTTCACGGCGGAAGAAGCTTTATCTGCATCGATCATTTCAACGTCCTCAGTCTCGGGCTTTACACACCAGATCAACGTGATAGGTGCAATTGGTCTGGCAGGCCAATCCTTCTCGAATGCCCAAGCTTGCAACGACCTCGTCCCCGCCCTCCACTTCTTCCCCTTGACACCCCAGGCGTCATCGCTATTGATACCAACCACCCGAAGGACAGCTTCAATACAAGCTTCTGTTCCTTCCAGTTGTATGGTGGACATATAGCTCATATCCCACGCTACAGCACCCCTGGCACCGCGAGCTCGATGTGTAGGCCGGTAACTCTTCTCAGTAGGCGAAATGGGAATTGCGAATCGCCAGATGGGATCTTTGGTAGTAGCCATATGAGCGCGTTTGGCATGGAACATGTGAGTCGGGAGCCAAGTCTTGCATCGCTGGCGCTTGCGGTACTTCGCATCTGCAGGCGGGGGGTGCGACAGCTTTCCTTTTTTTATTTTCGGTACTCGGGGCGCAATATTGAAAGTATGGCTCCCTTCTTCCTTGGCGGTAGCTCCTTTTTCCTTATCTCGTCGCATCCTTGCTGCTAAACGTCGATTCTTGGATTTGGCATTGATGTTTTGTAAACGTCGAGCGGCTTCAAGCCGAATGCGCATCATCTGGCTTGGTTTACGGCGCCGTGCAGTGACCGTAGGGGTATTGTCCTCGACCATCTATCCTCTTCGTCAGCTAACTGTGCATTCAGTTGTAAATCCAAAGCTGGAGAAGCATGTACCTCTCGCTGTGCACGCGCGCGCAACCTTCGTGGCACTCGTTTCACATTGTGACTCGCCGTCCGCCGTCGCAGCGAGCGTGGGACCTTCTGAAATGCGCGCGAGGTCAGGGCATTTTTTGATCGCTGCATCCCCTCCTCCAGTGCCTGGATCTCGAATGCCCGGGCTGCGGCGTATGCGGCGACATCAAGCTCGCCTGTTGCGGAAAGCGCGGCGTCGGTGGACTGCACGGCTAAGGTACGTGCGTCAAACGTTTTTGCACGCTTTCTCGCAGCCGCAGTAGCTCCATGAGGTCCGAAAGGTCCGGATGGCTTCCGTTTTGAGGGATTGGAGGCCATGGTGGCAGCTGTCGAGGTTGTTGAATTAAGCAATGGGTGTCAAGTGATGAAAAAGTTGCTGGGGCTTGGCGCGTCATGGCGGATCGACGGCTTCGCCCCACATTCGACTGCGTATACTTCGATGCAACTCTGTAGTTTACTCTAGTGACTGTACGAGCTACTAGCTATAACTTTGTGGGAAAAATAATATCAATTCATTTGATTTTCAAGATATACGTTAAAAAAAAAACGGGCATAACTCATTCTTCGTATTGGAATTATCAAGTCATTGCTAACCTCCCTGTACCGTCATCAATCTACATTATACACATTCTCGAGAAATGTTTGTCTCGATCCCTTACATCACGACCGCGACATGGTCGTCCATGTACTTAGTGATGTCACCCAAAAAGCACGAAGCCAGAATCGACACAATACCAAACGCAATACTAACATAATACACCCATTTGTAGGCCTCGGCATACGCGATCTGACCGGCACCAACTACCATCTCATAAGCTGTCTCGTTGCCAGCTATACCGGGAATTTGCTGAATCTCGGTCAACAGAGAAGCACCGGTGAGCTCGATGACTTCACTGATAGCCTCGACGCTGGTGATGTTGAGTTTGGTCACCATGACGCCACCAATATAGTACTTAGCTGCCGGAACGAACTTGGAGATGAAGACGTTGTAGTAGATGGTGTAGCCAACACTGCCACCCACGACACGGATCGACAGAGTGAGAGCGGAAATGGTGGCGATCAAATCATCAGGACAGATGATAGTTGTGATGATCGACGCGGGAACGACGATTCCACCGATTCCAAGACCGGCGAGGATGAGAATCCCCCACAGTTGGTGCATGTTATCGACACGACCGATAGCGAGAGCGCCACAGCCTTTCAAAACTTCTTAGCATATGCCATTCCCCTGGGAAATCAATCAGATCACTTACCAGCTGTCATGAGAATGCTGCTTATGATGAGAAGCTCCTTGTTATGTCCTCGGAACACACTAAGAAGAACTAGCACAATACAGGCACCGGCCAAGATGCCGAAACCAATAGGCAGACTGCGAACACCGACACCAACCGGATCATGTCCATAAACGTTGAAAGACTCAGTGGGCCAGAACATGAGCACGGAGAAGAAGTTGGCTCCAGAGATGAAGGTGATAACCAGGGTGAGGCCCAGGGTCCGAGGTTCCTGCTTCAGGCGTGTGGGGAATATGGGGTATTTAGCGCCGTAGATCTCCCAGAAAGCAAAGATGACTAGCAAGAGGAAGCCGAGAATAAGAGGAACAAGGACGTGAGCAGAGCTCCAGGGGTACTGCAGAAAGCGAGTCAGAGAGGCCAGAAAAAAGAGAGTTGACGTGAGAATCAAACACACCATGTAGCCACCCCATTGCATACCAGCCGTGAAAAGAACCAGCCCAGAAATGCTCAAGAAACCACCGATGAAATCAATGCGGCTGATGATTTCCCTCCGACTCAAACCGAGGGAGTTCACTCGAGGAGGGGGCTTGTAGAAAAGGACTGTGATCAAGAGACCAAAGCCGTTCCAAGCACCGCAGAATGCGCCAACGTAGCGCCAGTTGCTATGAGCGGCAATGAGTTGTGCCCACAGAACGGACGGGCAGAATGGCAGGATGGTAAAGATGAGGACGGCAACGTAGACGCCACGCTTTCGGGTTGGGGCCATTTCCGAGGTTGCGGCCAGCGCAGTCAACTCATTCACACCAGCGCCAGCACCGGCAATGGCCATACCAGCTGAGGCATACAGTCAGTATATGCAAGAAGTTCATGGATTGGAGTCCACCAACCAATAAAGGTATTCATAGTATTCGCCGTGCTGCTCACGATCATACCGAGGCAGATGAGAGAGGCACCAAGAATTGCGACATAGCGACGGCCGATCAAGTCCGACAGAGATCCGACGAATGGACAGATACCTGCAAGAGCGAGCAGGTTTCCAAGGACCTGTGACGAAGCCCAGTTTAGTATGGAGATGGGCGTTTTGACAGGCCGATCTACTCACAAACCAGATCCAACGGTCCGCCCCGCCAATGGAGCCATAGATATAGGGAGGAATGCCACCTGGTTGAGATTATAAGCAATTGCTCTGGCGCGAGTGAGGTAGGATCGAATCGTACCAAACAGATAAACAGGGATCTGACTGCCCGTCCACAGGAAGGCCATGGCCGTAAAACCCATGAAACGACGGAAAGTCATCTAGATCTCACAGTAAGTATGATTGTATCATTGACCCTCGACCTTGATTCTGGAACGGGCTGAGTGCTTACAGGGATGTCCTTCTCGGACTCGTGCAGCCCCGCCTCATTGGAGCTACCGTCAGCATCTGTCTTGTGCTCCTGGTGCTGCATAACGGCCTTCTCATCGCCATGCACCGAATCCTGAACATCAATAGACCCAGTCATGATGGGCAAGTAGTGTTCCAACAGCAATAGAATTGCTCAGAATTGGAAAAAGTGCCACGAGGGGCAAAGAAGACAAAGAAAAGAAAATGAACCCTAGCTAGGAGATGCTAATTCCCAGCTTAGCATGACCTTGAAGATCACTCCCCTTGGGTGGGGGGAGGGGCAGCAATATATCTTAGTAAAAAACATAACAACGGCCTCCAACCATAAAATGGCACTGCGTCTGGCCAGAATAGCAGGGGAGAGGGGTTTCACTGCTGTCTAGGCCGGAGCAGTCCGTCAGTCAGGTAGCCAATCAGTCGAGGGGGATAGTAGTGTATCAGAGGGAGGGCGAAATTAAGTTGGAGAGGATATAAGCGATAGCCGGGGTCGCGATCCCAAAATCTAGAAAATACCGAGGTACGCTTAGCATTGCTTAGGCGTTTCTTAGATCCTTGGAGTTTTCTGGGCATCGTTTGAGGGGCGAGTCAACTCAAGTCGAGCGAGTTGGGCCGTGGCGGGAGGGAAAATGCGGGGGTGGGAAAACGTGGAGAAGAGGTGGATTCCCGATCATCATCATTGACTCGGACTTGATTGACTTTACAGGTCTCGATTCTCTTGCCAGTCCGGACGCAGTACCGCAATAGGATCCAGCCCCGAAACTCTCCACAACTTAGACTAACCTGGAAACCCCTTGGCCCCCCTCCTCCGGAACTTGTTGGGACTGAGGTGAACTGAAAGGTCATTCGGTCGTGGTCTGTGCTGTTTGGGGATCCACTGATGCTAGCTGGAGTTCTGCGGGATCTGGGTTGCGGAGGACTGTGGTTCATATGTCCAGAATGGAAGGTCAGATCATGGATAAAAGTATGTACATGGAAGAGACTAAAAAGAACGGAGCTCGGCCGTTCAATCACTGATTCCTGCCGCTGAGCGCGGCACGATCACACAAAGACAGTTACAACTCTATGGTACAGGGCGGAGGTTTCAACCAGACGGCCCCCCTTGGGTTTCGCCCTTGGGAACAGCGGGGGACCGCAAAACAGGAGCGGGTGCAAGTGGCGGTCGAATCTATTACAGTCATACTTTGAAGTTGACTGTCCCCACTCATCGGAGCTACAACAGAGTCGTAGACGGGCAAGCCAGTTTCAAACTTTGACGTGTGGTTCGATTGCCACACAGTGACACGTTCATGGGTTCGTGGTTCGATATGGAGAATTAGAAATGCTCGCCCAGCCTCACAAGCTTGAGCTTCTTCGGGACGACGAAAAGTCCATTGGCCTCAACACAGATGCGCCCAGTCATATCGCGTACCTCGCACCTGACATACGCCTTGCGGTCTGTGCTCTGCTCCGGATCCAAGCTCGAGTGGATCGAGTAGAAGTTATCCGAGTAGACCGGCGCGCGATAATTGATATTGAGGTTGGCAGTCACGCCTGTCCGTGCAGGGAAATGGCGAACGGCCGCACGACCGAGATTCTCGTCGATTATAGTGCCGAGAGCGCCGCCATGCACCATGGTTGGCCACCCTTCGATGCCAGCTCCCAGAAATACCACGCTAATGAGCTGGTGCTCCTTTTCATTCCAAAATGCACGCTATTTGATACAATCTCGGTCAGAACTGAGCGGGATCCCGAGGCTCGGCACTTGCAAAACTCGGCACTTGCTGGCTCCCTCCCCGCGCAATTGCTACAACAGGGAGACCAAGAGCTCAAAGCGTCCGCCGAGAGATGCAAGCCGCGAACTACCATAGCCACTCACCTGTAAGCCGACGCCCCTGCTCCCATTCAATGCCCCCGAAGTTAGCCGTTGTCTCTTGTACTCTTCCGAATAGTTCTCGTAGACGCCCGTCTCCACGAAATCGGGATTTGCTCGAAGCCTTTGGACTATCGGGAGCCCAGTGTCGAATACGTGCTGAATGTCTTGAAGCTGCAGCTGGTCTTCGGGTGTTCCAGGGATTGGAGGCGCAGCGACCTTCTTATCCATCCATTTTCCAATGCTGACGCCCAGAGCTCCAAAGATCGTGGCATAGAGTAGTCGACGCGTCCAGCGCGACGGTTGGGCCGAGGTATTCTGAGATGCGGTGCCAGTGCTGAGGTTTCGGACTGAGATCCTTAGCGCAAGAGGGAATCCAGAGGAGACGTACGCCCGGGATGTGTACGCCCGGAGCGGCAGCTGTAGAACCCTGCGAGAATGCATCGCGATCACACTGCTAGTCCGTTGGAGAGGAGATGAGGCCAAATTGAATCGGAGTGACGGCCGAGGCATATATCACGTGATTTGATAGATAAACGATAAACAGTCCAGCGCACGCGGCGGAATAGTCAAGCTAGTAGTAATCGACAGCAGGAACGACCTATCCTATACGAGGGATTTACGAAAGCAAGAAGAAAAATTTATTCGCTTAATAAAGAGGTTCCACTGAGATCCAATCCATAGTTCCAAAGTAACTTTCAGCGTCGACTCATGGTCATCGTTTCTATGCATCAAAAACTAGGGCGGTCTTTCTCGGTTGCGGGGTCGAGTCTTAGAATAAGGGGTTTTCCAGAACAAGATGACATCAATCACTCTGCCAAAGTGGGGAGCTCAATAGCTCGGTAGAGAAGAATGAGAGCCGAGTGAGACTCGCCTAGAAGAAGGTGTTAGCGATACCGATGAATGAGCAGCGGACTGCTTGTAGAGTCCAGACTTACCGCCGCCGGAGAGGGTCTCGATTTTCTCAGCCTCTACTTCGGTCACCTTGTCATCATTGAACCACCACCATTTGCCATCTTCCTCCTCCTCGCGGCGCTTGTCACCGGGTTGGGAGCCATTCGATTTGCGGGCCTGCTTTTTCACATACGCAGTGTAGTGACCACTATCAGCACTGGCGCCCTGGTGGGTGATGACACCGCGAAGCTCATACAGGCCAGACTGATTGTTTCCACTGTCCCCAGTAGAGTGCTGATTGATCAAGTCATAGAGCTCCTTCTTGGCAGCCTTGATCTCTGCCATCTTCTCCGCCTCGTACTCAGCGTCGGTCTTGAAATTCTCTTCCATCTCGGTGTCGCCATCCTTGTCGTTTGTCTTGCCCTTCGCCTCCGTGGCCTCTTTCTTCTTCTGCATCGGCTCCTTGGTTGATTGAGCTCCCGTCTCAACTTCCTTGCTCTGATCCTCCTCTCGGTTGTTGTTCAACTTCTGGCGCTTGCGGGACCGCTCAACATCAAGCTCATCTTTGCGGATCTCCCGAACCTTGTCGCGGACGGGCACGAGTTGCTTCCTAAGCTCCTCGGTACAGAATTCCACAATATCAAGCTCGGCTGGAAAGGTTACCTTACGCATGATCTTGGCCTTCTTCTGAGTTTCGCGTTTCCAGAAGAAACGCACAAAATGCACTGTGAGATACCTTGGCAGGCGAGAAATACGGGACCGCTTCGTATACAGAGCGTTGCGGCCCAGTGTCGGGGACTGCTTCTCAATCTGCTCTTCCAAGCCTGCCATGATGCCGTCTTGAAGGTGATTAGTTTCCTTTCCAATGTGGCAATCCAACTTGAAGAAAACATCGGAGGACTTTGTGGCTTCTTCGCCGGCTGCCTTGGCAGTGGGGTCGTCGCATTCGGTGACCGACTCAAATCGACCGGCCATGTACTTGTCAACAAAAGACACACGTGAAGCAGAATCCCCATTTCCATCAGTGATTGTCAGCTTGTTGCGCAGTTGATTCACAATCTGAGACCATGCTTCTTCAGCATCCTGCTGTGCGTAGCCATGGCCATTGCGATCCCTCTGAGCAAATTGAGGAAAGGCAGTTCGGAGGGCATTAAGAAACATCAGAGGAGGAATGCCCTCTTGGGTTTCGGACATCTGCTTGAAAAGGTCCCGAAGCGAAGCAGTCAGATCACTTGAGCCACCTAAGCCACTCAGACCAAAGCTGCTGAGGTCTGCGAGGCCAGCCTGTCCAGAGGCACCACTTGCATGATATCTTTGAAGCTCTTCCTGCAGCTCAGGGACACTTCGGAGTGTTTGGAGAGTAGAGTTCAAATAGCAGGTATTGCCTAGGTTCTGTAGACCAGCTGGAGTAGCTCCCTCTTGTTGCGCAACCTCCGCCTCTGTCATATCCTCCAAAAATTTCACGACTTCCTTGGGGCGACCAAGATCAGCAGCACCCTGGCCTCCGGATGGCGTGCCCATCATCATAAAAGTCTGTCCCGGCTTGGCCTTGAGGGAGGCGAGGGGAGTGTCATCCTTGAGTTGTCCACCTTTCACTAACACCTTTTGGCGGTCAGGTTCCACGCCAGTCAGGGAGAATAGCTGATATTTCAAGGTTTCGCCGTTGGCTTCGGGATCGAGCTCGACTTCATGGCGTTTGCCCGCATGTTTCACGATGACTGTAGAGTGATTAGTAATTAGTCACGACAATAGAGCTCCATTTGAGATTCCATTTCTAATACTCACTCGGTATAGATGGCATCTTGTTCAATTTATCTGAGGGATAAGAAAAATGCTGAAGCTGCAACAATCAATGAGAAAGATGTTTGGGTGAGGATTGATCAGCTTGCAAGCTCCGGGGAAGGTGCTCGAAGGCCGTGGGGCAGAAAACAAACGCTACGTCACCGCCTTCCTGTCTTGCGGCCTGGGGACGCGGAACCTCCGCCCATGGCCCCTCTATATCTCCTGTCGCCTAGCTTGACGTTACCGACCGATTAACGAAGTCTTTCAAGAGGGTGGCCAATTACAACCCTGAAGAGACTTAAAAAGCCTTCAATTCTTCTTTGAGATTCTCTCAACGCCTCGGAACTCCCACCTTTTCGCCCAGCATGGTACGTTGGCTCCCGCCGCACCCCGTTCGCGAGTACTGAACCTCGACAAGTCGCAAAGCCTCCGGCCCTATTTGCAGTGCGTCCGTGTGAGTCTCACGGCTGCGCTGGCTGGTAAGATTCTTCTCTACACATACCATTTGGGTCTAGCTAACGCCATCAGTGTCGAATTTCGCGTCCCAAACCAGCGAGCGCCAGTATGATTATATCGAGTCCGAGCACGAGGCCATAACTCTGGAGCTAACTGGTCTCTTAGCAATGTACCGGAAGTGGAAGCAGGAAGCTCCCCAGAGCTCATTCTGAACCCTGTCACAATCAGCCGCAACGAGCATGAGAAGGTTCTTATCGAACCCAGTCAGTGCATTCATACTTCTCAATACACACTCCGCCTATCAAGCTAACTTGAAGCTAGGTGTCAACTCTGTCCGCTTCTCGATCCGAATCAAGCAGGCCGATGAAATTGAGCACATTCTTGTCCACAAGTTCACACGTTTCCTCACGCAGGTACGATTCCAACACGTTTAGTCTGGCCCGAGCTTTGCTTACCATAATCTACTATCTACTAGCGCGCCGAGTCATTTTTTATCCTTCGGAGGAAGCCCATGCCTGTACGTATCCTCAATACGTCATTCCTTTGATCCATTCATGCCGTGACCACTTCCCGGGCTATACTTGTTTACCCCCGACGCAACCCACATCGTCGGGACATCCACGCCAACTCTCTGACACGTCACCTAGGGCTATGACATCTCGTTCCTGATCACCAACGCACACACTGAGGCGATGTTGAAGCATAAACTCGTTGATTTTGTCATTCAATTGTAAGTCAATACCGCACTCGTTGGTTTCCGGCGAGGAAAACAATTGGATGCTAATAGCGGAAATAGTATGGAGGAGGTTGACAAGGAAAGTAAGTACTTCAGCACGCCATATAGATCTGTGAGAGTGTTTAATGACTAATACGAAATCAAGTCTCGGAGATGAAACTATTCGTGAGTTATCCTTACTACTGTTGCATGATAGCCTTCGCTGTAAATCTCGACTAACGTATTTTAGCTAAACGCCCGTGCTCGATTCGTTGCTGAGTCGTTCTTGACCCCGGTGAGAAACCCCATTATTGAAACTTCTCCTCATGATTCAATGCTTATTTTCATACAGTTTGATTAAATTTTTTTGGCGTTTGCTTCCCCCGACCCTTCTAGTTGCAGAGCAACTCCATGATGCAATGACCTTGTGGTTCCACCATATCCTGTGTTCCCCAGGCTGAACTCTCCCGCAATGCAAAGAGTCCAATCCATCACATGTTTAACAACTCCCAAATCATGATTCCTCCCATCTAGCTTGGTACTTACATGACTCAATGACGCTGGTAATTCAAATGATTGCAGTCGACGCATAGACTCGGGGGACGGTATATTTAGCAGCCAATAGCTCCCGATTCTCAAAAACAGTGAACCCCTTCTGTACATCTGCACCATCCGCTCGGATGCTCAGGCTGCTATCGACACTACGATTACCCTTCGAATTGACGATCGATAGGCCTACTCGGCAATCAGGAAGGTGACAAAAAGACTAATTCAATTACAATAACCGAGGCAGAATGCGGTAGGGGGTTTTCGATGTATGCCTTGGTTGATGTTGCGAGTTTCTTGAGGCTACTTCCGGAGTGGTTGCCGTTTGGGGCAGGTGCGGTTAGGGCTCAAAAAGCCAGAGACTCTGCCCACGGCCAAGTCAGAAAGTGCCACGGACTTCTCAGTTCTGCCGATCTTTCTTTCGAAAACACTCCAATTGTTTTCGTTTCCCTCCCTCACTATCCCGACCGCCTTGTATCTCCGCCCTCAATCTTCTCACCGCCTTTCTCCATCAACTCTCCAGACCGCCCTCACGACCGCCTCCGCCATATCATCCGGTCCAAGTACAGTCACGTGGCGCGTGGCATTAACATTGCCATCATGGCTGATCGTCCTAACGATGTTGCTGGTGAGCAGACCGGCTCAAGCGATGAGCTATCGCAGATTGTGGGCTTTCATGGTGACCAAAAGGCAGCTATTCAGTGTATTTCTGATCATTGCAGTGTTTTTATCCCAACCTTTTCCCATCGGATTGTATTTAACAACACCTCTCTAAACAGATCCGCAGACAAAGTCTTTCTCAAAAGATGAGATTGAGACTGCTTTTAATCAAAGTATTGATGGAACGTGCCTGGAGACACAATCACTGCCAGCACAGTACCCGCAGGATGTGGCAGATATGGTGAGCCCAAAGCTACCGGACAAACACGCCCGGTCAGCTTCGGCCGCGCCTGCCTACTCTCATCACTCGTCTACCTCCACCTCCAGACCTGTCGACCCGGCACTACTATTTCGCCAGCTCTGGGATCTAGGTCTTGAGGATTATTCCCCGTCCTCGCAGCTTTCTTTCTTCATCTCTTCCCTTCCCCCATCCTTTCCACTCCCGCACGAGCTGGCCTTCGACACCACCTCTTCAGGACCTGACACTATCGCTTCCGTTCATCAGTTCGAAATGTATCACTACCCTCTTAAACACGACGCGGTCTTCTAGTACCGAATGTGGATGGTGACATATCACCAACGCCAGCTGGATGAAGTCCTGGACCCAGCTGAGTGCCCCATCGGCAGTGATGCAGAGACCTGCTTTCGTGCTCGCTACCCGGTTGTTCTCATCGAGAACGTAAGTCTACATCATGCTTTACTTCTCCTCTCACTCATCCTACCTCTGAGAAGAAACTCACTCTGATGCAGATTCCCTATGCTATCACCCGTCAAGAGGTGATCCAGTTCTTTGGAGCTAAAGCTCGGCTGGCTGAAGGCTGGCCTGTCCACGTCACTATGGAACGTTCCTCGGGCAAGACTATGAATTGCTATGTGGAGTTTTCTACGGATGTCGATGCTGAGAATGCCCTACGCCGCATCAAGATTCTGCACGATGCCAACCAAGGACCTCGCATGGGCAACCGCTACGTCGACGTCTCCATCACCTCCCAGGCGGCCCTCATGAAGGCTCTGTTTCCCCTCGCCAAGTGCATCAACTGGGCGACTGGCCGTCCTGTGGTAGTCCCGGACGAAAGCTGGCCAAATGGCTTTGCTGGATTTCTCACCGACGAGGAACTTTTCTGTACCTCTCGTCACGCTTGTGAGCCAGGCCGCGTAAGTCTTTCTTCCCCCGTTTGTATTGACACGCACGGAGACTGACAAGAAGTAGAGTGCATACGCTACCAAGGTGCCCCAGCGTGCCTACGAGTCGATCATCAGCACGATCTGGAAGGTAAGAAGCCATTTCTGCCTTTCGATTGTTTGATCATCTAGCTCTTTTTTTTGGTTCCTTGTTTGCTAACATTGCGCTTTTAGTTCCCGTGGTTTGCTACCTACCTTTACACCGTGCATGATCGCAACAAGCTCTTCTTCACGCTGAAGACGATGATAGAGCACTTGGTGGACCGCCTGCGTGGTGGGCAAGTTGTCGGCCTCGATACTCGCCTGGTGGCTGAGCTCCTCCGTGCTGGTCTTGAGTGCCCGGCTTTTAACCCCCGCATGAAATATGTTCTTGCGGAGTCTAGCGGAGACCAAGCGATCGTCAGCCGGATGCACCAGGACTGGCTGACCTTTTTCCCATTCGACACTCTGACCTGGCTGCGTCCCAACAACGCCATCACGTTGGAGGTAAGTCTCTCTCCTTTCACAAACTTCTTTCATTCCTGTGACTAGTGACTAATGTGCTATAATCAGTTCTATGCGACGCTCATCGCCAACGGACAGGCCGTCCGCATCCCCCGCGGTCTGTCGCGCAGCTTCTTCGGCCAGGAGTACGCGCATCCCTACGGGAATTGGTGGTTCGCATGGGACGAGCCTGTGGCCTCGGAGAAGATCTTCTCTGACGCTATCCATGATGAGAAGCAGGTCCTACAGACCCTGCTCACCACGGGTCACCAGGCTATGGCCCTCGTCCGCCAAGCCCTGAGCGTGGCACCTTTCAACTTCCCTCGCTCGGATTCTTCTCCGATGGCCGCCGAGGAGCAGCGCTCGCTTGACTGGCCCCGCTATGGGACAACTCCCTACCTCGTCGCTGCTCCGGTGGCTGCCGCGACGCCGGCTCCGGCCCTCACTCCTTTCGGCCCCCCTCTTCCTGCCCCTGTGGCGCGTCGTCCCCTGGGTCCTGCGACCCTTCAGGGCCCCCAGGGCCCTCCCGGCCGTGGTAATTGGCGTGGTGCCTCCTCTCACGGACACCGCCGTCTCTAGTCGGCATCTCGTGAGACAAAAAGACCAGGTTGATTTCAACAACACCTGCGTCTCAACACTAACTGGAGAGGGTCCTGTTCCTCGGAATCTTTTCCAAGATGATACGACGGCCCTATGGCAATGACGCGACGAACATTTCATGATCTTGATGAGCTAATCTATGAATCAATATCTCGGCGTTGATCTGGAATGGCGTTTGCGGTGATCACTTGTATCTCTTTTTCTCGATCTCGTCATGGTGATTTTCGTTTTTTTTCAATTCTGTTGTCTTGTCATGACTACATACTCTTTGCATGATTGTTGGTTGTTCGGACAGGCCGGCAGTCTGGCAAACTCCCTTTATCTGGTTGAGACCGTCGATAGCTAGCCATATCTAAACAGCTGATGATTTCCATGATGACATTTTCTTTTGCTCTTTGTCAAATTGTAAACTATCCACATGATGCATCTTGTCTTTGACCTGCATGTGAGGGCTGTAGTGCAGATTAAGTCAGTAGCTACATGTGCGTCAAGCGTCAAACGAGGCTACATTAGCCATGCATGCAGCAAAGTATTTATCAGTTGTTTGAAAATTTTTTCCATGTTGATTTTTTCTCAAGCAGATTCCGTCGTCCATTCTCTCAAATAGGGCCTTTGCTTAATGCCCCCCACACGAATCCAGTTTCTTCTGGACAGGATTGATGGCGAAACCTCAGCGTCTCTAGCCATTCCCTACGCTACACATCTGAACAGACTGCGATCGAGCTTGATGCTGATTTAAGGCTTCAAGCCACAAGTACCAGCAGATGGCCAGTCGTTAAGGTCCAAGGTCCAAGGTCCCTTCGGCATCCCTGCTGGCATATGCTCGAGTGAGGCCATTCTCCAGACTCCAGACTTCCCCGACTACGGTTACTGCGACTGACTAGACTGCCCCTTAACCAGATCAGTGCCCGCATCAGCGAGTTTCAAAAACGATGGTTTGCCTTTGACATACCCCTCGCGACATGCAGATGGGGCTATGGGGGTCTATGGATCATGGCTGACGGGATTGCGTCAGGCCAGGTTCAATATCGGCGATCGTCAAATTCGGCTGTCACAGCGAAAGAAAGGTCCGGGCAGAAAAAGAACAAGAAATTACCAAGAGGGTCTGGTATGGTGGAAACCGCTACAAGGCGGAGCAAATTTACAGTACTCAGAGAGGAGACCTCGTACATACTACTAATGCTACTACAGTATTGATTATTTTACTCGTATTACACAGTCAGAAACAACGGAAGGGAAGCCGGTTTTAATAGGCATGCGGCCCCTTTGCTCGTGGAGAACTTTCCTTTTCTTCTCTTCAAAACTGGACCTTCGGCACGGGCGCTAAATCTGGGAATCTACGATCTTGCAGTTCCCCCCACAATTCTGTCGCCGATTGGAGTCTCCCGAGACTCCGGTTCTTGGTTGTCGCAGCTTGAGCGCGTCTGTGAAGAAGTATTTGACCATTGGCGGGAGCCACAAACGGAGCCACAAACATCTACTTCTACGACGACCATTCAACAACGCAAACCCCTCCAGAGCAAAGCTCAGCAACGGAGACAGCAAATCCCGACCAAGAGAATTAATTGCATCTACGGTATTCAAGACTTTCAAATCGATCGATTATACATCCAGCCATGCCACGGCGATCATCGCGGCCCGCGCCGGCCTCGCCACAAGCGCCTGAGGCGGCGCCAAAGCGACGCGCCTCAGCTAGGCTGTCTGCGTCGCAACCCGAGATCAAAAGGGTCAAATCCAGCGCATCTTTGCCCAGGGAGCCCGTCAAGTCCACGACAAAGAAGAGCAAGTACTTTGAACCTGAGAGCGCCGAGGAATCCGAGTCGCCTTCGAGCGAGTCCGGGGGAGACGAATCAGACCTCGCTTATGAAGAAGACGAGGTCTCCGATGTCTCGTCAGAGCATGACGCGGTACCGGAGGAGTCCAGCGATAGTGAAGAGGACTCCAGGAAGTCTCGCCCGAAGAAGGGGAAGCAGGTACGTGGCGCTGTAACGGACGAGGAGCTTCTCAAGGGCAAAGAGCTCTGGCGCGAGGGTGTGCGAACGGGCTTGGGGCCCGGAAAGGAGGTGTTTATCCCCAAGCCCAAGCCACGAGACCCTGGCAACGTGCCGTACCAGCCCGAAATGCTGCATCCCAACACCAAGCTGTTCCTGCAAGACCTGGCCAAGAATAACGATCGCGAATGGCTCAAAGGTAGGAAACACCTGTCATTGCGATTGCAATGCCAAGTGCTAGCCCGCGAGGACGTGAATTTCAGGCAAGCTGAAGCTGACGAATCCACGTCTAGCTCACGACCCTGACTATCGCGCGGCAAAGAAGGACTTTGAGACGTTTGTCGAGACCTTGACCACGAAGATCGCAGAGAAGGACGGCACGATCCCCGAGCTCCCGGTGAAAGACCTGGTGCGTTTAGCAACTAGCAAAGATGTTGTCTGTCCTCATGTTGTTCATCAATTTTTTATAGGTATTCCGCATCCACCGCGACATTCGATTTAGCAAAAACCCACTTCCGTACAAGGTATGTTTTCTGCTGCATGACCGGACCCTTTTCCACCCTACCACCCCTGCAGAAGCAGGTGATGCAGGTGATGTGATAGGGGATAGAGGCTTGTGTTACAGTGATTGTCAGTAGAAGTGTGCGCGTGCCCCTGCTGACGGACGAATAGATTCATTTCTCGGCTGCTTGGTAAGTGTCCTGGTCTCTTTGAGGGAAAGAGAGAATGCAAGCACTCATCAACGCAAAGGTCCCGGACGGGCAAAAAAGGCCCTTATGCAGCGTACTATGTCCATTTCCAACCCGGCGCTTGTTTTGTCGGTGAGTTTCTCATCACCCAACATAGTGTGCGCTTCTTTCCAGAGTCCTTGATTCCCTTCACCGCGCTTTTCCCTTGGCAATCTCGCTGCTCTTTGTCTCTGCTATTGCTCCATTTGAGCATTGTGAAAATCACCTGGACTCATGTGAATTCGTGATGTATAACAGGCTGCGGTCTCTGGCACCCAGAGGCTGATCCATTGGCGACACTTCGAGAGGACATTGACGAGAATGCACGTCAGTGGAAGGATGTTCTCCGAGCGCCAGCCTTGCGTCGCGAGTTTCTGAACGGAGCGTCTGATGATGACGATGCGGTCGTGAAGGCGTTCGTGCATGCCAACAGAGAATCGGCTCTCAAGACCAAGCCTAAGGTATGTCATGGGTTTATTCATTTTTCTTTGCTTTAGCAATTCCTTTTTCCATTGATAGGGTCATCATGGTGGACGTGCGTGGTGCCACCACCAGTGTCTTTATTCGTATTGGTTCCAATGATCTCGGTTTCTACTCGATGGGCGACGTCGAGGGAGGAGGTCGAGGGAGGAGGCTCGGGAGGGTGGTCAGCCGCAGTGCGATCGAGGGCTTCGTTCAGCACCCGACCGGTATCAGGCATGCCGATGGTTCCTGCGTGCGTCTCCAAATGGGCATAGCATCTTTCAGATGAAGCATGAATCCTGAAATTGCTTCACCCAAAGGTCGAGGGAACGTCAGCAGGCCCATTGGCCAAGTGTCAGGACATGTTTTGCTTGACGCGTCCCAGGGCTAGATCGCCGCTCATACAAGTGCCATCGGGGACTGGACGAATCACAGCCTGCCCGGTCAGTCCATCCACCAGCATTCAGCTACCAGTTGGCAAAACGGACGAGCTTAGCAAATTGCAAATCCGTCGCTCATCTTTGCTCGTCATGATCGCCCCTCTGGCTGGTTCGCGCAGTGGCGAGAAACACGAGACTGGCGCTCGGGTGTCTGCGGGAGTCGCAACCCGTATTTGGTGGCAATCTGGCGATGCCGCGATGGGTTAAACACTGGAACTCCTCCGAGAACCAGGCCCAGCGGGTTCTGAGCTTTGAAATGTGGGCAGTGATGGGCACTAGACAAGACAAGGACCAGGGGGCTCAGCATGGCCAAGGACTGTTGCTAGTCACGGCACCATTGACCATTGGCCATTGGCCATCTATCGATGGCCTCTCAGCTCTTTGTTTTTTTTTCGCGCCGTCTCATCTCTGGTTCCATGGTTGACTGCGGGCCTTAACCGCACTTGGGACCAACTTTGGCAAAAGATGCGGTCCCCCTCTTTTTCTCTTTTCACACCTACGAGAACCCAAAAACGGATGGGAGAAGTGGAGGGAAATCATGATGAACTATTGCTGTTGTAATATTATGCACGGAACAAGACTAACACAACTTCATGGTACGACTTTTCAGGGCTACAGCGCAGACAACGCAAACATCGAGTTGCTCCGACTACGCAGCTTCACTCTCGGACGGCCTGTCTCGGACGCAGAAATGCTAGCGGCGGATGCACAAGACCGGATCGTCGCTTTGGTTGAAGTTATGGAGCCCTTCGTAAGTCGACGCCCAAACCCAATTCCATCCCATCACACTCCAACTCCTCTCTTTCTGCTACCTCTTCCCCTCCCGCAAATCATCTCCTCTTTGTACGATTCTCGGTACAAGGAGACCCGAAGGGTTTATTTGGTCTGGCTTGTTTTGCTTGGGTCTGGCCTGTGCTTTGCCCTGGCGCCTCGTCATTCATTTGTCCACTGCCCGCGGCCGGTTTTGCCCCCCCCCCTTCCCTAGCCCATTTCCCTTGTAAGCTAGCCACTTCAATCGGGTTGGCCGTCCCTGGGCCACCGCCGAATCAGCGTTGCGCGATGGGCGATGGGCAATTTAGCCGTCGCTTTTCTTACTGCACACGACGAAGAAAGAGGAGTCACTGCAGCGCTTTAGTCTGTCTTGTGTTCCATGCGCTGACCGCTTCTCGCTCGAAATAGGTGACGTATCTCAACAGTGTAGTGATGCCCGATCATTAGCGTGCTTTCGAATCACTTTGTCCTGGTCATTCAAGCCCAATTGTTGGGGGCTCCCCTCGCATTTGACACGGGAAGATCGTATATTGAGTGGGGGTCCTTGGGCCGGACAATGGATGCATGTATCTGACTCCCTACCGCACATTCCAATGTTTGATATTGATTTGAACAAAATCTCGTTTGCATCCTTTTCGACTGGCCGTAATTATACCTCTCGTTCGGTACACTACACATACTCACCCCCGTAAAGACTTGCTCGAGTGTCCCGCCCACTCTCCGCTACAAACTCTCCGCAGCGCTCTTGCAGCCCCAAGCCTGCACTCGGCCACTCTAGGAAAATTATCTGACAAGCGGAGACAAACAGATAAAGTCACAGTGAAGTGTCACTGCACTCCACGGCCATTGCATCCTACCCGCATGGTCCGCAAAGTCGAAGTGATCTAAATCAAGGCTCGTCATAGAGCGAAGTCCCCGGATTAACCCATGGATTGTTGATCGAGTTTCGAACTTTGCCTGTTGTGATTCACCCTAAATCTGTTTTACCTCCATACACACCTGTATTCGCGGCCATACCCTCCCGGACCGAGCCTCTAATGACACTGCAGTGAAGCAGTGCAGGGCTAGGAATCTTGATAAGCACTGTTCACATTTTACACTTAAATATCCTACACGAGGCAAAATTTTGCCATCGTTGGAAAGATCAAAGGGCATAAGTCACAAAAAGGAGAATGTTGATAGCATCCGAGGTACTGTGTTATTCTCCGTCCGTCCTCGGGTCTACGATAAGAACGAAAAACCTAAACCCGGAAGACCCTTCTCAGGACCACACTTCTGCAAGCCACCTCAAAAAAATGAATACACGGAAGGGGAAGTGGAAAGAAACTAAAATGTCTCAACGCCTCCGTCGAGCTCAGCCATCCTGCATGTGTAAAGCAGGTTGTCCAATTAAAGCGATGGATGCAGCTGTACAGCATGTGCACTCTTTTATACTTCATACACTTCATAATCCACTCATATAAATAACTTTACATACATGCTTTGGTCAGCTTATACTTGTTGTAATGCAGAGCAACGCATTGTTGTCCTTTTTACTCTATGCTTCAGGATGAAATCGCCACCGCAAGCGCCCGCACCGGCCGCGTTCGGCCCGTAATCGGGCTCGCCCGCTAGGCAAAACCTTGGGCGAGTCCATCGGACCCAAGTCAATTGGATTGAATTGGATTGGATTCGGATGGGGGGGGGGGGACTCCACCGTCTGTCGAAACAGTCAGCTACAGACTCCTCTTCATCCCTTGGTATGTTTAATTATGTGGCTCAGTGAAAATCTTTTATTTGTGTTGCCGGTGTGAATCTACGGCCCGAAGGACGAGCACTACCAGAACGGTATTGTTTATCCGTTCCTGACCCTGCTCAACATATTACGGTACGCTAGAAAGCCCTTCCAAACAATGAACCGGGGCCTGGGCACATCCCTGCTCTAGAAAGGAGCGGACCGGATCCAAAGGGGGGCCCAGCGTTCCAAGCGGAGGAAGCATTTGGTTCAGAGACACTTGAGGTGATCCAGAATTGGATGGGTCGAGGGCTCTCCAGACTCCAGAGGGAAATACCGATTGTTTGGGCGAGTGCGCATGGCAGGGCGGAAGCTAGGAGATTACTAGACTAGCTTCATATCGACCATGACCCTAGGATGCTGGTGTCGTGTCGTTTCCATTGTTTGGGTGGTTGTTTCTGGAAGTCGTCCGAGACAAATGCGGATTGAGCGCATGGCTGGAGGTGTCCATGAAAGAGGAAGGTTGGGACGGTGGCTTTTTTTTGATCGTGAGGACCGCGAAGCTTGCATCCCGCGGGATTAAAGCTATCGAGCTTTAATTTCCTGTCCATAATTGCGATGGGTGGCTTGCCGTAAAACGTGGCGAATTGTGGACCGGACCTCCGCGGACTGGAACTGGTAAACGCTAGCCCGTCTCCATTCATCGGGTGCTGTGGTAATTTTTGGCGGCCACAATAGTCTGTTCTCTCGCTTAGGTGAAGTAAAAGACTCTGGAATCTTGAAAACTCTCAGTGATCTGGCAGCTGGTCGTAGCCGAATCAAGTCAAGAGAATCAGGCAGCCCGCAAGGCTCATCAATTGAGATACTCCGTAAAGAGAATTGAGATAAAACTGCTGCTAGAGTTATAGCCAATTGGTACTTCTGGTTTTCTGTCCTCCAAATGTACACCGGGCCAAGGTGGGCATACGAGATCAGTTTCTTTCAAGTCCATCTTCGTGCTAGCTCGCTAGCGAACCTTGCTTGCCGCGTGACCCATCTAAGAAGTTTGGCGACGCATGCGGATTCGAATAGCTTTTGGAAGTGCCGGGGTGTACTAGAAACCAACAAAGGAAACATCATCGAGAAGTAGACCCGTAACGTGGGCTGTAGACAACATCGTCGAATATGAGGCCGTGGCCCATTAACGCATCACGCAACCGGTTTTGAGGCCCCAAAGTATTTGCCCATCCAGTCACTCGAAATGTTGATGATCACTCGGTGATCGCAAAGTAGCCAGGTTGCACGAATATGAATACATGATCCTTGAGGGTGCCCGTGTGGTGTCAAGGCATTGGGGTCTGTACACAATGCGCAGAGTCAGATGACATTGCCGGGTGACCGAGTCAAGACGACTATTGAGATAATCTCGAATGTACCGAGCCAGTGATTTCACGCCCAATGATGTCAAGGAAACAGCCTGGGGCATCTTGAATGTATTGGTCTTCCTACTTAAATGCATACGTTGGTCGTCGTCCTTTCCTTTTTTGTGGCGCCGTGACTTGGGGAGGAGGGGCCCCGTGCTGGGATGGCGTCGACGACCGCGACAGCAACGGCAACGGCAACAGCAACAATGACAACACACTGTTCACAACTTATCATCGCACAGACCTGATGATTCGCATTCCCTGTCAACTGCACGACGCACGTCAATCACATTTCCTCCACGTCTTCGAGGTTTCCAAATCCTAGTGCCTGCGCTGATGTCACATCCCGTCGAACATCCCAAAATGCACCTTGCTCGACAAGGCATTACACAACGAGCATAGATGCCCGAGCGAAGCACGAATCGAAACCCGTCAGATCGCTCGTGCGCCGGCAACCAGCCGCACGCAAAAAAAGCAATGTGATCCTCCCGCCCTGTACGACACAAGCTCGGATTTTCACTCCGAGCAAAGTCAGAATCGCAACTGTGTGTCACCGCCAGTTGCTTCCTTGCAAGAGGACTGGGGAGGGCCTCGGGGACACGGCGATTATCACACGACCTCAGCCCAGCACAGCCTCGCGTCTCGCAGGCAGGACAAACCTACCACCCGTTTGACCTTGCACCTTCAGCCCGCAGGTCTCGCGACGTTTCTTATTCCGGTCACGTCAGATCCCTCAGGACCAAGACTCGCCATTCTGCACTCTCATAGGCCTGATTGTGTTCCCGTGACCGTTCAGCCATGCGGGTAGTGCATGGCAGCGTCTATTAGTGCCCGACGGGCTCCATCCCTGTTGATAGACGCGCTCCAGTGTGGGTAACAATGGACAAGAGAGGGGCGACCGGAGGGGCCGACGCGAGAACGGGAAAAGTTCTGTTTCTCTCATCTCATCACCCAGACACCCCGAAGAACGGGGGGTTCCAACGGGGCACCAGGAATCAACACTGGTGGTCGCAGGCCGCAGGCTGCGACATTTGCGACCGGTCGGGCGGCGGTTGGGTCCTCAAGGGTGCGCTCAGTCCCTCCCTTGGGACCAACTCGACTAGCGCGTCTCCAGGACAAACGGCATCGAGTGGCCAGCGGCTCTGGTTCGGGTGTGGAGTAGACTCCCTTAGACTCGCCCGCAGGCTGGGACGCTAAGAATAAGTTGAACAGGCCACGCCAGAAGGAGTGGAGTGCGGTAACGCGGAAAGATGCGGACGGCAATGCACGAGCCGATTGGGTCCTGCCCGCCTGAGCAAAAAGGCCCCTCCAAGAAAGAGAAAAAAAAAAACGTGGCAACATGGCGCCAGATCAAGGCAGGCCGGGAGACCCAGTCACTCAGCAGGGGAGTGGTGGGACGGTACTCCATCCGACACCTCCTGGTGTACCAAGCAAAATGACCAGGCCTAGCGACGCTCACCCTGATAGTTTCCCATGTTCACGGTTTCAACGGCACAAAAACGCAAAAGACTGTAACCCACCAACGGTCTCCCCAGACATCGGTGGTGGTTCATTGCAAAAAGCGGGAATGTGTGGACGCCCATCACCGGATTCGGGTGTTGGACGCTTGACCAGGCGAGGGTTATTTTTTTTATTTCCAGATGGCACACACATGCATGAGATCGGCGGGAAGGCCGGAGCGGCCCGTGGGACAAGTACCCCGACCACACAGGCCGCGAAAGTTCGCCTGATTTTGCACCCCCCCCCCCTCAACAAGCTAACTTAGCGAGCTGCTGCTAGTTGATCCAGGACGTTTCACCAAAAACAGAAACCACGACGGAGCACACGGGCGGGACGAGATCGTTGAACCATGATGCGAATCAGGTGTCTTGTCTGCGACCCAATCAGACTTCCAAACCCCTTCTTCATCTGGGGAGGGCTTCCGGCGTCCTCCTTCCTTTGGCTACCCATCATGTCCCACGATGATTTCTTTTTGTTTTTGTTTTTTTTTTAGAAAAAAGATAATCTTTTTTTTTGTGGATAGCTCCTTTCCGACATCCTACCGATCCCCTAGTTCTCGAGTGCGTGATCGCTGATAGACCGCGCGATCGGTCGGTAATGAACGACAGCAGTGCTCCCCGTATAACGTGGCCGTGGCTCTTCAAGGAACCAGCCCCATGTCAGCGGTCGACTCGCACGCTAATGCAGGTTACCATGGCTCATGATGGGCTTTCCGGATCCAGTCCTACGGCCCTGGGAACTTAGTGACTCCACCACCGCCGGTCAGCACGCCGGAAAGGGCTCCGCTCTCGTCACCCGACACCACCACCTTCGTATCGGGAATGGAATTGGTGGCGAGAGCGCTGGGACCCCACTCGTCAGCTGAAGTCTGATCGCCACTTCACACCGCCTCCCGGTGCCGCCTGCACAGGGGATTTTCTTGGGCTTTTGGGGGAGAGGGGGGGGGGGCCCAAGGAGAAAAGCGAAGGGAGAAAATAACAAAAGGTTCGATAACAAGTTCTCCGTACATGCAGTAGCGTATCTGTACCTCGCCGGGAGCAGGCTGTTTTTTTTTTGGTGGTGATTTCCACCCGAATACCAAGATCATCCATCCTTGGTGTATCTGTATGCGAATGTCGCTTTCTTTTCCCTTCTTTTCCCACTGGCTAATTGTGCGATTATTTCATTCTTATTTTTTTTTTTTTGCCCCCGTTCGGTGACGTTCCTTGACCTTCTTCTTCCCGTCCTTTTTCTTTGGACACCATCACCCCGCTCAACTATGCTGGCAGGCGGAGGAGAACAGGAGGCGGCACAGGCAGTGGAGGAGGGCTAAAGTTGACCGTATTGGGTTGCAGCAAAGACACCCGACATTTCGCCCCGACCCGCGCCCATCGCCATGGACAAGAATCCTGGTCCCGCGGGGCCGGTTGCGGTTGTGCGAGGACGGTCCGAGTCGTTGCTGGTCCATGGCCCAGGCGACTTGTCTGAACCAGGGATTACGGAGGAATTCCCATGATGATCCACGCCCAACATCGTGCATCGCAGGGTTTATCCATGCAATCCCTGGTCGCATGTCGAGTCACCTGGTGCGATCTAATCATGGTTCTGCTCTTTCTTTTCTTCTCATTTGTGCTATTAGTCGGTGATGATGTCAGGCTTTTTTTTTTCCAGGTGTCAGTTGTTTGTCTTTGCTGGTTTTTGGGGGGGGAAGGGGGGGGGGTTTTTTTTTTCCAACTTCTTTGTTCCCCCCAAAACTGCAAAGCCTATCGATGCATCAGAACCAGAGTATGATGGCGTCTGTTTCCAGACATATCCCCGCCACGAAGTTGGGGGCTGAAAAATTGGCTGAGATTTTGTTCCACTGATATACCAACTGCCACGGACCGGATCTCGCTAGTGGGAAATTTCGAGTGTAACGAATTAGTTCCCAGGATGATGGACGGAGGACGGAGACCGAAACTCACCAGACTCAAGTTGAGATTTCCAACCCCACCATCGTGAACCAAAGCATATTGAACTCCTCGCAACCAGTGGCCAGTCACAAAAGAAAGTTTCTCTGCAGGCGGGCACTAGCAACCCATGCGCCCACCAGTCGCCGTTCTCGGCTTTGCAGCAGCCGATGACTGGTACCCTATGGTAAGCCAGAGACACCCCGGATAGTCAGGACCCCCTCCCTCTCTCTCTATCTCTCTCCCTCGCTCTCCCTCTGTCTCTCTCCCTCTCCGAGCCACGAGCCATGAACGAGGGAGCGACCGCCAAGGAGGGACGCTAGGGATGCCCCCTCGCACTGGGCCTGTCAGGCTGTCAGGCTGTCAGGCAACTTGGTTCTAGTGCTCACTCTGGACTTTCGGGCAAGCTGTCTACATATCTCATTTGGGCCCGGGGCTAAGGGGAGGGAGCAGGAGCAGTCAAGCAAACGCCCCCAATCAGGCGGCCCTCTCCAGTCCCCCAGTTCCCACGGGTCATCCCATGGGCGCGGGCCACACGGGGGCTTACCTGGTTCAGCTGATGCCCTAGCGTCTTAGTGTCCAGAAGGGGTCCGCCGTCCATGTCAACGGGTCACCGGCGCCGCTTTAGCCCGCGGGTCCTGCCCGGGCTCCACCCCGTTTACTGTATGCTAAAAAAAATTGTGGTTTCGGAGTGCCAATCAGAAATTGCGACCGGAGATGTTGCTGTCATCCTTTATTTCGGGGGTTGGGCCCAACTGACAATAATTCCTGGCCCGCAAAAGATGACGGTGGATTATGGACGGAGTCTGGGATTGGGTCCCTGTCCATCTGGGTTCTCTGAAGGACTCGGTTGTTGAGATACTAGATCCATACCGCGTACCGGAGTGGCTCCTGCTAGCTAGTAATTTTCTTTTCCAGAGGTATGAATGCCGATAGGGTTAGTCAGATTGTCGAGATGATTATGATGATGGCGACGGTGATCAGATCAATTCATGGACTCGATTGTTCATGATGACTGTCGTTTGATCTTGAATCAAGTCCCTCCGAGAGAGAGGACTGAATATCAACCCTGGGACTCCTTGTCTTGTCTCTGAATTCCATGCTAGGCTTATCGTGGGTCGTGGGGTCATCTTGTCGTCCTCGTCTTTTTTTTTTTCGCTCCGTTCTGGCTCTTTTCCTTCTCCTCTTCCCTCTGCTGCTTTACAAGACATCGGTTTACAGAACATTCATGCCTTCTCCCCCCCTGCACCGAACGTCGTTTCTAGGAGAACTCGATCCACAGGGCTGTCTTATCCGTCTTTCATACTCCGTTTCCCCGTCCGCCTCCACTTCTTGTCTGCTCACGTCATAGTCCCGAGGCTCTTCCTATTCATTTTCTTGTTTTTTTTTTTTTTCTTTTTTTCTTTTCTATTTTCTGATTTTGGGGTCCATTTGGTCCCATTTTCTGTTTTTCAATTTTCCACATTTCCATTTTGCATATTTTCATTTTCCCATAATTCCCAGATTCGGAATATTCCTTCTTCTTCCTCCATTTCCAGATTATCCTTAGTGCTTTTTCTTTTCTATCCATTTCCCTTCGTTCCGCCAATTCCATTTGGTTACCTTTCTTTGCCATTTTCTTCAACTTTCCTTATTTGCTTGTCTTGGCTGTTTCCTGCGTTGGGTCAAATTGAATCCGACCTGCATCCTGCTGCTTTCCCCTGCGTGACTGCGCTATGCTGGCGTCGCCCGTGTGATTATTCGATTATTCGGTTCAACTTACTCCCACCCACCCCCCCCCCCCCCCCCCTTCAATAACTCGAACGTCACATCCCTGTCGAGCTTGACTCATCTCATCTACATCTTACGTCCCCTCCTTTTCTTCTCCTCTTTCCTCCTCCCCTCATAAACACTTCAATGTCCCGCCTTCCCGAGGGAGACCTCACTCGCCGGGGCCAATACCCTCCTCCCGATACAGATCCAAGTCGTCCGGGTCAATATCCTCCACCCTCGGACGATCCCAATCGCTCGCGCGCCTATCCCTACGAGCAGCCTCACTATCCGGTATGTGATCTCTCTAAAAAGGGGGGGCTGGCCTCTTTCTCTGGACGACTTGTGGACTGGCGGATTTCTCATGATCCCTTTTCCCCCCTCTAGTACCCCCCTCAGCAGTCTTACCCTGCTCCTCCAGAGCACGATCGAGGCTACTACCCACCTCCACCACAATCGCAATATCCAGCTCCGCCACACATGGCTGCCATTCACCCACACGCGCCGCAGGACTACCGTCTGCCGCCTCCTCCGGGAGCTTACCGGCCTGATCCATATCAACAGCCTCCCCCGCAACAACAGCCGATGCCATATCATGCAGCTGCTCCACGCCAGCGAACTGCTATTGCCTGCCGGTACTGTCGTCGACGCAAGGTATGTTGGCTTGAAATGATGCGGCCTCGCTGGACCAACCCCTCCGAAGCCTGGGATCCGCACAGCAATGCAGCGATGCTGACGTGATTTTTTTCTCTCACATCTAGATTCGATGCTCGGGATTCGAGAACTCTCCCGATGGACGATGCACCAACTGCCAGCGCTTCAATCAAGACTGCATGTTCACGCCCGTCTCCTCCCAGGCGCAAGCTTTTGTCCCTGCGCACGCCGCCTATCCGCACATGCGCCCCGGTAACAATGTCAACGGCCAGCCTCCCCCAGGGACAATCCTCTACGGGGCCCATGGGCAACCCCTACCTCCTAGCTCGGCCGTCCAAGGCCCCGACACCACCTTGCCGCCGCCCCAAGGGATGTACGCGCATCCGTATAGCCGAGCCCCCACTGACGGTCACCCACCGCCCCTTGCGCCGACTATGCCGGATCCGGTAAGGCAGTCATTCCCCCTCCATTATATGGAAAAGGTCTGATCTAATATGCATTGCTTGGTCTGTACAGAGACAGCGCCGCGGCTCTGGCACGGGCTTCGATTATCCTGAGCCGGCCAATCTAGCTCCCGTCACTCCCGCTAGTTCCACTCCCGGATACCAGACCCACACTGCTCCAAGCCCGTACTATGGTCACCCTCACGACCAGCGCACCTCGCCCCAGGCAGCCTACGCCTACGAGCAGCCACGTCATTCGACTTCTCCGCACGGCTCGCCGTATGCGCCACTGACTGCCCCTCCTGCCGGCCAAACACCTCCGCCTACCTCGACTCCTGGCGGTTCCCAACGCGGGGGCCTCAACGTTCGCGACATGCTCAACCCCGGTGCAGACGGTGACTCCCAGGGTCGTTCCAGTACCGATAGTGACATGCTCAACCAGCTTAACCGCCGCGGCCCTCGGTAAATACTACCCTAACGGGCAGTTGCAGGGGGTGGGGGCCTCGTCAAGAGGAACAGCGCGCAGGACGCGACGGGAATGCGGGGAACCCGGAAGGAATGGCCCGGGGACCGTGTGCTGGCCACACGGTTGGAATTACCATGTGTTGAAATTTGCGCATTACTAAGAGAGGTATATTGGCCTAATTGGAGCAACACGGTTGGTCTCAACTCGTCAACAGTCTTTTCGCCGCGGAAAGACATGTCCTCGTCAATGGTCTCAGACACGCACGTATCTAGACGCACGCAGGGGGAGATGGCTTCGGACGCGCACGAGCAGTTGACAGTCTCGATTACTATGGAAGTCATTTGGAATGAGAGGCAAAGATTCTTGGGAGGGACCATTTGGGTTACTTTGAGGCGCAACCCACCGGATATGTGAAATGGGTGAAATAACGAAAAATCCATCTTGCTGATTTGCCTCGATCCGACCACGAGGCCACGAAAGAAAACGCGGACCCACGAGCTTTACGAGCCGCACGACGTTATACACCGAGGATTATAGGCCGCGAGGCTTTGGACATCGGTATACGATATTCTATTGTTATACATTTCGATTCTTTGATCTGAACTGTGGAGGGAAAAGCGAGTCTTGGAACGACCGGCCGTTTGGCTACCAACAGATCAGGCCGAGACTTTGCAGTACTGCGATATAGTGTCATCCAGATTTGACTATCGAGATGCAAGCAGGATCTGGCGTCTGATATCCACACCCGACCAACCCTACTCACATACCACCGCTCGATTCTGCGAGCATCACTTCATTATCGGGCGGCAACAAACACATTTTCCATTGTCACAAATTTCGGGCGGCTATTTTGACTTCTTTTGCACACGTTCTGCGTTCCGGTTCGGCTGTTGGCTTCTCCATCATTCTGCGTTCCCTTGCTCTATCTGCTTTTTGTTTTCCTCGTACATCTCTATCATCCATCAGGGAAGGCAATCTGATTTCTTGCGTGTTGGTGGTCCCCTGTTTGCGATAAAAGATGGTCGGCTGTGTGAACTTTTTGGAGTGAGTTTGCGGTTTTTGGTCTGGTTCGTGTAGTATTTGCGTGTTTGGTTTTTTTTTTATCACTGGGAGGCTGTCTGATCACTCTTTTCATGAGTTTTTATCTTTGCATGCGATTTTCATGCGTTGATGTTTGATGCTTTCTCTTTTACTCGTCGTTTAAGCGCCTTATCTCGATTGAAAAACGATAGTGTCACAATCGTGGAGTGCGGTTGTCTGGTTGGACTTTTTTGTTTCTCGTATCGATTTTGTAGGGTGTACGGGCTAGTGAAGGTGATGAACTGGATCACGTCATCAAGTCAGGATGTCCGATCGATACCGGCATTATATCCCAGAGGGATGATGGAGGTGTCCATGGACATTGACTTAAGGTTAATTGGGTTGCCGCGGTGTGGATGAGCGGGACCTTGTCGGGGCTGCAATAGTTCCTGCGGCTCTTCGCCGGTCCGGTTGCTCTAAGAAAGGAAGCATCCAATTATGGTAAAAGCACCTAAATTAGCCGACTTAGGTCAATCTTAGTGTGTGTTTAGCTCCACCAATTCTATTCCTCCTGAATAACCACCGTCGCTCCTCCCCCCTTCTTCCCCCGGGGACTTGAATGATTACCCAACTGTCCCTTAAGATCTCCAATCGAGTACCTGCCCGTGAATGGAGGAACGAAGGTCCCCTAGAGTCCAGCCGGTGCAGTGATTTCCATGACGATCGTCGGTGAAGCGAGCTATCTCCGACATACGCTTCAGGGCAACAATCATCGAGGCGGTCATCGCTAGTCCAAGAGGCTGCCCTTTCTCTCCAGAAACAGGCGTTTTAGTACTTCCACTTGAAGCACAATATCACCGAGTCTTCTGATCCAAAAGGCTTGGACAGTACATAGCTCCGAGCCATGACTATTCCTCGGCCAAACCTTCTCTGAAAACGTATCATTACCGGAACGAACCCACTGATCATAATAGACCTGCATGATATTGAAAATTCATAATTCACGATGGAAGGATCAAAATTTATCGTCCGAATCTAAATCTTTCTCCGTATCCAATGGGCTGAAAAGCGTGTGAATCGGGATTTGACCCGATCCAGCTTGTTGAGAGAAGGCTTCCTCAGCTATTCAATGAATGTGCCAGTGGAGAGAAGACGATCACTCAGCCATGAGTTAATGGTCACGCTTGCCGGGGTCAGAGCAGGTATACTGAGTATTGGTTGGAACGCCATACTCGATGAGGACGTTTGGTGATGTCATGGGGTTGCTGGAGACATTCTCACCTCTGCTGATAGTGACGTGTACGTTGCGCACATAGGCAGGTTGTTCTTACCGGGGGTCAACGGTGGAAACTCTTGTACACACCGCCGGGGATGTGGAGGTTTAGATCGACAAAGCCGTAGGAGCTGATGTTGAAGTGGGTTTTGCGCTTATCATTCAGGCAGACCATATAAGTCTCGTCATTAGGGCACTCGGTGTGAATAGTGTGCCAAACCTTCTCGGTCACGTTGAAAGTGAGAGGGAATTTGTCCCGGATGTGAACCTGGTAGACTGGTTTGAAAGGTCTCGGATCGGAGAGGAGCAGCCAAGGCGTTGATGAACGCAAATAAACCGTCACGTTCAGCTTTGAAACGACTCCTATTAAGAAATTTGTTAGAAAGGACACTGGAATAGCCCGGAATCCTAGTGTACAACTCACGGGTAAGCTTCAGTGTATTTGACCTCAATCTGAGGATTGTATTGATTGTCTTCTGCAACTTGAACATGGAAGATTGGCATTCCAGGCACGTCTCTGCCGTATTCCATTGCCTTGTAGATGAAACATCCACCGTAATCAAGGAGATGTAGAGAGCGATGTAGATGAAGATGTCTCCAAGATTCTGGACTACAGATGCGCTCTTTGCATCGCTACAGGCAAATTGACTTCTCAATCTCTTTCGAATAAAACTGGGATAAACGGCTACTGGAGTCGTCTCAGGAGTAGCCTGTTGAGGTTGGGGAATTGTTGGCCACGGGACATTGCTTTGCGCTGCTCCCGGGGAGAGCAACAAATCAGGCTCGAATCCAACCCATATCCTGCGGACATGGATGACAAAAAGGCTTGTCTGAAACTGAGTAAGCTTATCTCTTTCATGAAGATGATATCGCGAGCGTGGGCAGCGGGGGTGGTGTAGCTTCCCCACAATGAGGGCGCAAGCCGAAGTTGAGCCGACATTTGACATTTTGCCCATTTGGCAGGGACTTCAGAACTGGGGGATTTAGGGGGGAGCAATTTTATTCTATTGCGGAGCTTATGTTGAAGAAAATTGGATTGATTGGATTCACTAACTGCAGACATGGGACTCATCGCATTCACTCCTTTTCCATCCGGCGTATTCCAAGATTAGAAGCACCACTCAAGCAAGCTTGTCTAGTAACTGACATGCTGCGATTATGAATTAATGGGGGAGGATTATTAGATGCGATGAAAGGGATTTGTGACACAAGAATCGGAGAGAACGAAGACATGGTGATGAGGCTCGGGGCACAAGACGAATAGGGGGTGGCGATTTGATTCTCGGAAAAAAAAGAACATGAAGTACGCAGAGTCAACAACACGACGACCAAAGAGAGCGACAATAACTGAGAAGACCAAGAGAAGGAAATCGATGAAAACGACTGACACGCCGAACAAGACCAGGTTCGGCAGGATTGGTATGTTGAGTGAGATGCAAGCGAATGTAAGTGTTTGGATGCAAAGATCGAGAATCGAACATGGAATGCAATGAAAAGCTTTTGCAGGGCTAGAACGCAAAATGAGTGAAAGATGGGACCACAAGGCTGGCTGAGTCGATACAAAGACGAACTGGGCTAAGACGTGAGTAGCGTAGGGGTTAAGGTGAACTCGGAATAGTGTCCAGAATGCGAGCCATCTTCTTGGCTCGAATCGGATCCTTGACAACCAAGCCACGGCTCTGAAGCATCATGTGAACAGTGTCGACCACCTTATTGAAGGAGGAGGCCGCACCTCGTTCCTGCTTGAATCGGACAAGGCTCAGATTGGCTTGACGGCCATGCTCGAGTACAGTGTAGAACTCAGCGATGAATTCAACCTCCCGGAGGCGAAGGACTACATTATCGTCAGCATTGAGATTTCTTGATGGAATGGGGCTGGGCTCACAGTTGGCTTCGCCCACTCGGCCGTGAACAACACTGTCGCTCTTGTCCATGTACACGTCCTCCATACCATACTCCTTCCACTCACGCAACATTTTGTACAGTTCCTTGCGACCCTTAACTTTGGAAGTGTTGAGCGCAATCACACGGGATGCTGGTTTAATCTGGAAGACTCGGGCAAACCAGTTCTGATTCGCAATCGAGAGACGCTTGTTTCGAGGAGAAGTCACGGCGTTGACCGAGTCAAACGAGCTTTCCGGGTCCGGGAGCCCGTTACAGAGCATAGCGGAATTCCGCACGTGACGGGCCTCGGGCTTTTCGATGTCTTCGCAGGAGGTCAGCATAAAGTGCCAATAGGGGAGGCAGCTAAACATACCCGTCTCTGATTGGGACAGGAACTTGCTGGATTTCTTTGGCATGAGCTTCTTCAAGAAGCCCCCACCAAAGCGTTCCATGGATGATTTGCGAGTTGGAACTTTCTGTTCATCAGGAACCTGAATAGGCACTACGTGATCTGGCTGGGAAAGGTCCTGAGGAGGATTCACAATCGCTGCTCCATCACATGGAGCGATTGGCTTAAATTCCTTGACCAAGAGGCCTTGTGAGTTGTCTGAGACCTGCGGTCGATGCTTGAACCACGACCATTTCTTGCTGTCAGTTGTTCTCTTTGGTGATACAGGGACTTCCGCAATTGGGTCCAGTCCACCAGGGTGGCGACTTTGACGAGAGCTCTGAGAGAAGTTCCGGGTGGCTTCTGCAGAATCGCTATTGACAGCGTCCGAATCCGTGATCTGGACTTTCTTGCGAATCATCAATGGCTTGACTTCTTCAAGTGATCCCATCGAGCTATGCGGAACCATTCGGATGGTTGTTTTGGTATCATTAGCACGGATCTTTGCAGAAGGCGGCCCTCTGTTCTTCTGGAGCTTAGGCATAGGACTGTACTCGCTCGGGCCGCGGATCGGGCTTGCAAATTCTTCGTTGATCACAGGCAGTGATGTATCTTCAGTTCCTCCGTTGAAAGGGTTCACGAGGGTCGACGTGCTTTCATGCATCTCACGCCGTGATAGGCCGTGGCTCTGATCCTCTTCAATCAAGCGGTCGAGATGCCCAATAACCCCGGACAGATATGCTGGGATATTATCACTGCTACCTTTGCTGTGTTCGACCAATTTCCGACGAGTCTCAGTGAGCTCTTGAATGCTGTATGAACGACCCGACTCAGTTGTCGTTCCCTTTGCAGTTGCCAATGGTTGATTCACCGCAAGTGCTGGTCGTTGCTTCGGACTTGAAGCCGACACCGGGGTTGCCGGTGTTTCATACCCTGTTGCAGAGCTGGAGACACGCATTGTCGTAAGAGAGCTTCCGTTGAAGGCCTCCTCGCAAATCTTGCTGAGCTCGTTTGATACCTTGCGAGCATCTTCCGTCCAGATGAAATCTGACTGGGGGACCTTTCTCTCACGCAACAGGCTCTTAGCCTTGGCACCGCTAGGCCGGACAACAGTTGGCTGTGCTGGAAGAGGAGGACTGCTCGGAATATCTGGCAAAGCAAGCCCATCTGCGATCATAAGAAGGCTTGCTGCACTGGGGGAGCGTTTGAGTTCAGCCTGTTGAATTGTGCCAGTTCTTCTGCGCTTTGGCTTGGTAGAGCCCTGTGATCTGTTGCGTGCGTGTTGGAATGAAACGTTACGCCGATAGCTAGTCGAGCGAGTGGACAATCCAGCGTATCGTGAGCTAGAGTTGTGCACTCTAGATGACTGGAAGGACCTCATCGAGCTTGGCTTGTGCTTCCGCTTTTGCAGAACAGTAAACGGCGAGACATCCGTCCCTTGAGCATCCTCTGGTTCTTCCTCCTCGACAATAGAGGGGGGAGATATCAAAACTGCAGAGACTTCCTCACGCGCTGGAATATCATGGGCTTTGTGGATTGTGATCTGCGCAAACTGCACCTCCTTCGCCGGGGGGTTCGTCTTTGGCGATCTGTAAGGGTCGTAGCTCTCTATGCTTGCACTAGACTTGGGTTCCTTTGTCGAACTCATTCGACGGTGGAGGTCCTTGACCATGGAGACTTGAGATCGTCTCTTGGAAGAGCTCCGTCCCCTACGAACCCTGTCTCTAGGACGCGAGATGTGATGATAATCGCTCGCAGAGTACTCCAATGGCTGCCCTTGATAGTTTTCAAGTTGTTCATCTCGGAACTTGGCCAGGGCATTGTAGAACATTCGTTCATGGGTTGGTCTACAATCGCTGTTAGCAATGGGGCCAAAATCAGTTAGAGATGAGCAGAGCACTTACTCCGGGGACATCAGTCGGTCGATCAAAGTATCAGGCTTCACGTCATGCCACAATGTCTGAAGGTTCCGTAAAATATCGAAGTCCACATCTTGACGAGAAATGACAGGCTCTCCACAATCCTTGATGGACAATGGTGGAGGAGGGCCAATGTAGTAGTCGGCCATCGCGTTATGGAGTTTCTCGTATTTTTTGAGCAGCGGATGCTCCCAAATTTGCTGCATCGTGATGCGGTCTTCCGGGCGCTTTTGCAGAATCCATTGAATGAGGTGGGCAGCCTCGTCACTCAGCTCAGGAGGAATCAAATATTCACCCTTTTTGACCAGTCGCAGGGTTTTGGCTAGGTCACCGCCATCGAAAGGAAGATAACCAGTCAATAAAGCGAACAGGATAATTCCACAGCTCCACATATCAGCCCGGTCCCCACGATATTTGCGTCCGTAAATGATCTCCGGTGCTGCGTAGTGGGGACTTCCGCAAGAGGTATTCAACCATTGTCCCACGGGCTGCAGCGCAGCCATACCGAAATCGGCGAGCTTCACATTGTGATTCCCGTCCAGGAGGATGTTCTCCGGTTTCAGGTCTCGATGGCAGATATTGAATCGGTGGCAGTACCCAAGGCCAGCGATGATTTGGCGGAACAGACGCACCGCCTCTTCTTCTGGCAGAGGTCCATGGTTGGAGACATAATCGAAAAGCTCGCCCCCCTCCACATATTCTAAAACAAGGTACCTATTTCCTCATTAGCATGTTGGTCTGAAACCGACCGGTTTCTCTTCCAAAGGGGGATACACACAGCTCTCCACGGTTCTCCCACACATCGTACAAGCTGATTACATTAGGATGTTCTATCAATTTCATGATTACCACTTCTCTTTCGATACCGCAAGGCATTTGTCGTGTGGTTGAGCCGCCAGGAAAGGTACTGGCAGTCCGGTCCATTGCTGCAATACTTTCGCTCTGCACCATGGCGGCAGACTTCTTGGACACAATCTTGATCGCAGCGGTCTGTCCTGTCAGGGCATGCTTGGCGAGTCTGACGCGGCCAGTGGCACCTTTGCCCAAGGTTCGTCCCAATTGCCAGGGTCCAACATGAGTCTTTCTCTTGCCCTTGTTAGACAGGATTGATGCTGCTGATACTACCGAATTTCTGGCAGACTCGGACTGAAAATCCGTGGCGACAGATAGCCGTTGGTTTTCTTTGTTTCCTTGGGGAGTCGGGCTCGTGATGGCGGACACACAGTCTGGTGTCTTGAGCTGGTCCAGGTTCTCAACCCGCACACGAGGCGTCTCACCATTGGAGGCTTTGTTGTAGTTGATTCTGCTAGACGCATCGGTCAAAGGCTGACGCCTGCGAAGAGAGTCTGGGTGGTCCGACATGGCCCGGTCCATCGATCTCAGTAGTGTTGTCGGATATTGTATACCAGGCACATCAATGCTTTGGTGTTTCTGTGTTTGGATGAATGGATGTTATTGTTTTTGGAGGGGCTAGAATTGTACGCTATTAGTCCGGCGTTCGCATTCTCAGTTCGCGCCTCCCATAACAGAAAGACTCACCGGATCGAGTTACGGATAGGTGAAGCAAACACTCACTTGGCGTGAGGGAAACGAAAATGAGCGAATCAGTGGGGGATTAAAGATAGACTTCAGAAATCTCTGGGAAAATGAATGAATGACGGGGGACTGGTTAACACAGCATCATTGGTTTCGGTCGACGAGAAAAAGAGAGACAATCCGAGAGTCGATGACTCGGTGGGATGGGGGCAGTCGATGCGAAGGTGAGGGAGTCGTGAAGCCGGTGAGTCTCTCACAGCGTGCCGAGATCAAAAGAGAAGAAGCGAACCGGAAATTGGGGGTGGTAGTGGCATGCCTGAGCACGACTGTTGTGGAATGGAGAATGGGAGGGGAGGAGGAGGAAACGCCGTCCAGTTGAGATGGAATGCTTCCCAATCACCACGGCCGGTTTGCTCTCCGAAATTCTTCTCCTTCCAACTCCTCGTGTTCTACGATTTTACTATTCCACCACTTCGATAGGAGTGTTTTCTTCTACGTTGAGTCGGGTCGATCTAGGCAAGTGTTTGAAGCTATTGTATAGTAGGGGCTAGACTGAGTGGTGATGTTTACTCCACCCATGGAAGTGGACAAGCAACTAACTTCGGCTGATCGACGCTGCCTCCACCCGCTAAAGCGCATCCTCTGGACGACAACGCTCATCTTGCTCACTTTTTGGGCTCTTGTTTGGATCAGGGAAAAGCAAACGGGAGGGTATACATTCCATCAAGTCGAAGGGTCAGGGGTGTGTAAAGCGCCTTATCGCACTGGTTTATCGTACCGTCGTCCCCCCTCTTTCCCAAGGGATGTCAACCCACATTGCCATCGACATTCCGTCCTCCCTACAGTCCTTGTCAAATCCAAATGTGAGTTGACCTTGATTTTCAAGATCCTGCAAAGTTTGGTCCCGCCGAATTGTTCCATCCTGGATGGTAAAGGAGATGTGGAGTACGCCATCACGTCTCCCGCTCAACGCCATGCAGCAGATAATGTACTTTGGGCGTCTGCAACACCTGACAAGTTTCCGTATTGGAAAGCCACCCATTTGATGCTACGTATCGTATCACCTTATCTATGCTTTCGATTGTGGTTGACATTCGTTGAATATGAACAAATTTCCATAGTCACGCTAGCTAGGAAGTCACACATCCACTTGGCCTTGGGAAGAATGGACTGCATAAGACTATTCAATGCTGTCGACACAATCCGAGCCATCTCACTACATGAATATTGCACGCTTCATTCGCGCCTGGGATTGCTTCTGCGTTTTTGCGGGCCCGTCTTCACTACGGTTGAGTAGCACAGTAATCTTCAGCAGTGTATCAGGTCGGATATTAAGGGAATATCTAAAAGTTAAATCAACAGAGCCAACCCATTTTACTTACGTCAACCCAACTTCCATCTATTGATTAAACAGGGGCAAACTCTTTCAGTCATTGATTGGGAGCCAAGCCAAGTCAGAGATCTGAAAGGCGCGCTAGATGCTCTGAATACACAGGTCTTCGCCGTCCAGCCTCTGGTCCACAGAGAGGGTAGTTCTATCTCGTTTCAAACAAACCCCGAATGATGGATGAGAGAATCGGTCTATGTGCCTGTAACAGAAGGCGGATAGGCGCGAGATTACTACTTACATTGGAACGTGGCCCCGTCAGTAGCCGGGTCTGGTCTTCCCTATATATATATTGGGTCCGCTACTGGGTTCCACGGTCGCTGCGGGCCAAGTGACCTTTTCTCCTAGCCTTCACCGATCTGAGGACGAACATCAACTAACAACCATCCATACCTTCCAGCCATGGCTGATATCAAACCTCCTTTCACCGAAGAGACGGCCAGAAAAAAGGTCAAGGCCGCTCAGAACATGTGGAACACCCAGTGAGTTCTGATTTCAGTCCATATTTCTGGCTCGGAGACCATGTGGCCGAAGGCAGGGGGTCGAGGGTCTTATCCCTTGCATTCTTCTGATCTCCAATGTTTGTCCGTGCGAGACTCTGCACACATGCGAGCATACCTATTCTGGTCGATCCTAAGCCATGACCATGGTTTCTTCGAGAATCTCAATTTTGGGATGCCCCTTTGCACAGCGTACAAGTTTCATGGAGATGACGTAGGAGATCCTAAGACTGACCATGCGAAAAGAGATCCCACGAAGGTCGCGCAAGCCTACACTCCGACGTGCATCTGGCGTAACCGGACCTTTTTCTTCTCAGGCACAGACGCCATTGTCGAATTTCTGACCGCCAAATGGAAGCGCGAGCGCAACTATCGTCTACGCAAGGAGCTGTTCTCTTTCCGAGATGATCGAATCGCGGTCCAATTTTGGTATGAGTACCAAGATGCGGATGATGGAATGCGATGGAAGCGCTGCTACGGCCTGGAGGACTGGACCTTCGATCCTGAGACTGGGAAGATGTGCAAGCGCATGATGAGCGGAAATGATCTGCTTCTCGGCCCGGACGGGAATGGTGAGGGGCGCTGGTTTGTTGATGGTGTTGATGTAGATACCGTGCCGATCGGACAGGAACATTGGTGATGGAGGAATCAAATGAATGAGAATTGAATGAACTGAATAACATCCATCTGAATCCTCATGTAACTGGTCGCTGGCACTTTTAGCAAAAAATGATTGCAGTGGGTTTAAATGTAGCCCCCGGGCCCGTCGATTTATATATAGGAGGGGTGACCTCACATACGGAGAATAATCAGGGGCCGATACTAGAGACCTACGGAAAACGACTACTGTGTAACAGATTTTACTTACTATCTCTTGTGATTCCAACGTTGTTAGAAAGACGAACATAAATCAAAACATACAACAGTCAGACTATGCGATGCTCACCTAGCGCCCACTGTGCGGCCGCGTGTGGCTCGCCGCTTTACGCAGCTGGCCTTTAGGCGGCAGTTCACCCTCCTGAATATTCTTCACCTAGATAAGTGAACCCCTACCCTAAAATGTGCCTTTATATGTTGTTCAAGGGAAAGATTTCGCGATGCGGCAGTAGATTACTATATTCTTGCCTTTAGTGCAGTTGCCTCTTATTGCCCATACCCTTTTCTACACTATCTTCTATTTTTCTCCTCTCTGCTATTTCCCTCTTGCTTTCTCTCGATAGTCATTATAGCGAAAAATGATATAATACTATTTGATACCTATAATATAGTACATCTGAGTAACTTCAATAACTTTAAAATTAGACAGTTAGTCCTACTACGTACTAGGTGCCTCTGTTATCTATCTTTAGGACTTCTAGTTTCTTAGGCGTTGCTAGGTAGGTTTCTGGAGAAGATACCTTTGTTGCAGGCTATATATAAGAGCTAGAAGGTACAAGAAGGGCCTCGAATATTGTTTGACTAATAGCTAGTAGTCTTAAGAATATATTTATAACAATCTGTGAATAAAAAAAACGCGTTTAAAGTTAAGGATACAACTGCTAAATAGATTTCTCAGACTAGATTTTAGTAGCAGAAAACCCATTTCTCCACCGAGGAAGGAACATAACAGATCTGTTAGGACTTCGTGCCTTCTGTACAGGTAGAAATCACGCAGGTACAAGTGCGATGAGTGCGAACTATGCAGTAAATTACATTTTAGCTACTTAATTAACGTAATATTAACGCCTACTACAGAGTACATAACTCACTCCACCGGAAGTATAGTATCTCCTGCCTCCGGGTACCCACTTCTCTTCGACGCTAAACTAACCCTTTGAGAGAGTCCGGGTCATAGCCAAAGGGCCAAGCTAGACCAAGGCAGGCATTCACGAGCCCAACTTTGCCTTTATTCATACTTTCACTCCTTGTCACCTACCGGATTTTTTAAGCGTTATTAATGACTCATGACGCGTCCAGGGACAGAGTACGTTTTCGAGACAGTGTTTAGTATGGGAATCAGCCATAATAAATATAGGCGAGACACTATATCTGAATGCCTAGCTTTGGAGGCAGACTTGAACAGTATGGAAATATCTATTCCATAGCTCAGCTTCTTGAGATGTTTCATGGAAAAGCATGTCGTTTTGGAGAGGAGGGGAGCGAGGGAAGTGAGTGCTGGGATGATAAGGCTCAGACAGTGCAACTTGGCGGTATGTACCGGTGGGTAGAGGTGTTTATCTCCTCCCATTGTAGCTTGTGATTCCCACGAACTAGCATCAGCTCACACAACAATCTTCTCCAGCTCGAATAATATCTGGTCATGGACAATCAGTTATGCGAAAGTTCAATATTTTAGTTAACCAGCTTACTTTTTCAATGTAGCGGACTCCAACTAGTATGCCGTCGTCGTCTTCAAATTCCTTCGTATCTCCAAATCTCTGATTGTTTTTGTCCAGGCACGTCAAACACGAGATAACAACGTCGGTGTATATCTGGCCCATCACCGCTGGCAGACGCGCTAGGGCCTCCCGGCAAAGAGTATCCTTGATCAATGTGGCTGCCCTTTGTTGGTCCCTAGCTCCAATGTATTTCTCAATTGGTAGGTCCGGGCTGGGATTGATGAAGTTGGAATATTCAGAGTAGCAAACAAATGAAGTCCAGAGACCAATCTCTAGTAGGCAGACTCCGACACTATAAATATCGTGTTGCATTGTGTATTCGTCTTCTGGGTGGAGGCCCTGGCGTTTAGGATGTCGATATAAGTTCTTTTCCCATGCACTGTCACCTAACATGTATGTCCGCCCCCCTTCCAGCCGGAAGCGCTCAAAACCGACTAGAGACAGCTTTCCGAGGACATCGATGGGCTGTTGAAGGAGGATGATGTTTTCGGGGGAAATGTTCTTGTGCACAATATAGGACGAGTGGAGGAACACGATTGACCGAGCAAGCGATACTGCTAATTTGATGCGTTCGTTCAGGGGATAGCTCGTTGGTGATGTTAAAAGGAGAGAACGAAGGCTTCTAGGCCGTGCATGGATCAGCTTCTCCGGGATAGAAAATATGAGATTGAAACCGGTGATCTTTTGAGTCGATGGCTCACGACATTCGATGGCACCGTGACAGGGAAGAAGGCTGAAAAGCTCTAGGTCGGCAGTGGAAAGGACGCGCGCTAGATTTCGGACATCTTTTACGGTCAGATCGATATCAACTTGCTCCCTCACTGGAATATAGTCGATGACGAGCCCCCGACCCGAGTTGCAGCCAGTAGATGCAGTAGAGAGTGAAATCAACTTCCGGTCCTCTATTGCATAACTGGTTGGAAGAAAGATGCTAGATGATGCCACCGTGTCATTCCCAGTAATGTTGTGAGCGCGACGTAATTGTACTAAGCTCGACACGGCCCGGCTTTTGCCAGGGGTTTGATCAGCCAAGTGCTGGTCAATCACAGGAACAGCAATGCGGGCTAAGAGGAACCAGGAAGGATCAAATGTCCTCTGCCACTTCTCAAGATCCGCAATGATGCCCTCCAGAGACGCTTTTGCATATGCAGCATATTTGAGTCGATGAGTATCCCCCATTTTGGCTATCATCCTGTCTAACCTCGATTTTTCCCGTTGTTCATCGTATACTAGGCTATGCACCTTATAAATCGCGTTTTGCAACTTCCCCTGAAGCACTTGTAACACTAAATTCTGATGTATTTGAAGGTCATCCCCCAGCAATTCCCATACCCGATGGAGGGCAGATATTTGGTGCTCGATCTTGATCCAATGACCTTGGATGCACAGGGCGGCTTCTCGCAACTCATGATCGGCTCGTAGATAGGATTGACAGCGCGCACAGAGGTCCTTTCCTATTCTTTTTCGTCCAGAATAAAAGTGGTCAGCATCTCTTTACCATAAGATTTCCGTTTGCCCGTGGTATTATGAGTTTCATAGGCGACAATCCCTGGGGCTCACCGTAAACACAGCTCAGCCATCGAGGCGGCAGCAAATCCCAGCCCCGCAGCTTCCATTCTGCCTTTTTGCCAGGTCGGGATTTCAGTAAAACCTAATTTCAAAAGGACCGTCCTCCTTTGACGTCAAGATATTCTTGATCAAACTGCAGATTGCCGGGACGCTCTGTTGGGGTTTACCCCGCACCATTAGCGCTAGACGGCTCAATCTCATTGGATCTCCGTCCAACCTGCTCAGCCTCGTCGCTAACCTCCTTTTCACGCCAGATATTTGGCGATAATGGCCTGAAACGCCTTTCGATTACCAGGTATCCTGCGCTATTTATGCTTGATTTATCCGCAGAGCTTCGGTTTTTCAGTCATGGATTTGTCCTCGCTCGCGCCCTCCCGGGCCCTCCTGCAGGATCTGGAGAATAACCCGGAGCTGACAGACTGGATCAAGCGCTCACTCAACCAAGCTGAGGCCAATGATCTATTGCAGCACTACCATTTGGATGCAGTTGTTACGAGTGACAGCACAACCCAGGTCGAATACAAAGCGGCACAAGGCCTAGTGCCCCAGCGAATTGAGAAAAGATGGTGCCGACGGAAGGAACCCATCGGACATGGCCTTTGGGGACAAGTCTGGCTGGAGCAAGAGGTTGAATCATGTAATCAACGGGCTGTGAAAATCGTGAGAAAGGATTCGATGAAGTTCCAAGGAATAGATTACAAGAAAGAAATCTTGGCACTGGCCAAATTCTCGAAGCGTCACTATCAGCAACAAGAAGTGTTTGTCAAGTTCATCGGATGGTGCGAAAAACCCTCGGATCTATTCATTTATATGGAATATTTTGAGCAGGGGGACCTTGAGGGTCACATAAATGGGTCAATTACGGAGGATGATATCAAGGACATCAGCACCAACCTGCTCAACGGTCTCCGCATTATGCACCACGAAGGCTTTGCTCACCGCGACCTCAAGCCTGGCAACATCTTTGTTGTCCAAAGGCCACCAGCAGCGAGGTGGTGGGTCAAAATTGGGGATTTCGGAATCTCCAAGCGGGTTAACCACAAGCTAACTGCCCTTTACACACAAATTGGGACGCGGGATTACATGGCTCCCGAGGTTACTGGTTACCTTGATACAGATGAACCGACATCTGAATACAACAAAGCGGTTGATATGTGGTCTTTGGGGTGTGTCTTATACAAAGTCGCTACCCAAGTCGTACCGTTCCCAACTCCTAGGGAGCTTGTGAAATTTTGTTCCGGGGGACCCTTTCCCGAGCAGCCTCTTCTGGATCGTATCGCCGCGGAGGGAGTGGAATTTGTCAAAGGTTTACTTGTTCCAGATCCACAGAACCGTCTAACTGCCGAGAGCGCACTTCAAACCTCGTGGCTTTCGCCGAGAAGACGACCAACTGAAGACTCCAATCGGATCCGAGCCCAACTATCTTCCGATACAAAGGAAGCGGAAGCTGAACAGACAGTAGATAACGGCACGGGTCCATCAGAAGCGATTTCGGGGATCTCAACATCACGGCTAGCTCTCCAGCCCGAGAACACGGAAGCTGAGGAAACCTTCGAATCACTAAGGATTTCTGCATCCGAAAGTGAGGAGCAGGAGCCAGACGAAGACCTGGACGCGTCTGAGGAGGAAGAGAATACTTTGGTACCATCCAGTCAATCATCTTCGTTGCCTAAGATTATACGCCTACGAGATGAGAAAGTGGCTGAAAAGGTCACACGCCTCTTGGAAACACCAGTGGCGAATGTGTCCAAAAAAGTCGGAGGGATATATATAATATCCCCACTTGACCCACCAGGAGTACTGCAAGTCTGCTTTTCCATAAAGCCTCGTGTTATGACAAGTTATGTAACCCTCCGCCGGTGTTATGGCGAGTTGAAAGTGATTACTGCAAGATCAGTACCTTATGCGCGCCGCGTGGTAACGCTGTTGCTGGCGGAGTTCTCTAATAACCGTTGCAAGCTCAAGGAAGTTTGTCGCAGTTGCATGCGCAGTCACGATGGCCTGCTTAATATCGACAAAGAGAGTCTCTTGCGAAGCCTGGAGAAATGGACAGCCTTCGTTGAATCCTTTCCATACAGTGACACAGGTGAATTGACGCCAGACGCTAAAACAAGGCTCCCTGCACCTGCTTTAAAACGCTATCTCAGGGGAACCAAGACTTTCAGATCAATTCAACCCGCTGCTTTGCTTGAACTTCAAGGCCTTGATGTCGAGCACATGGTCGAGTAGACTGCGAAGCCACTTACGATCTATTTTTTCAAGACATCTTCTACTCAATTTCAGATTTAGATGGTCAGGATTTTACATCTGGTCGCGCAGATCGAGAATTTTCGATAGATACAGAAGAGAGAGAGAGGGAGGAGAGAGGGAGGAGAGAGGGAGAGGCCACTGGACCTGATGTAAATAAAATATAAGACGTTGCTCCGTCAAAATCGTAACATCGCCGATATCCTAACGACGTCGAGTGGCCGCTGACGGGAGCCTTATGAGCAGTGAATAATAATCGTGTCTACGGAGTCCGTATATTTGAAACACTATGTAGTCGGTCCGTTGATTGTATATTGTTTGTGCTCTCGGCAAACACGAAGGCCTGGCCCGTTCATGGAGGCCCACTTCTTAGAAAGTGCTTGACTGGGATTGACAATGTTTTGGATTACCGTAGACATTAAACTAATGTTGTCTGTTCGTCGCTTCACCAAAAGGCAAAAATTGGGGTCGAGTAAGACGCGAGCTGTACTATCAACGGTGTAAGGAAGAGGGAAATATGTCAGCGCTTTGGGGGCACTAGGGCGAGCTGATTAAGAATGTGGGCTGGCAGGGCGTTCAGAGTAGGTAAAGCGGCAAGGACAAATGTCCCGGAATAATGACAAAAAATGAGTGAACAAAAACATACAACAGCCAGGATTCGCATGTGGTCACCCACCATACTACTAACTGGCCGGCGTGTGGCTTAAGTACGGCTGAGCGGACGGGAAGCCCTGTTCTCCACACCCTATGGTCGTATGTACTGGGATTAATGTGAAAATCAAATAGATGGACTGAAGCTTTAATTTACAATGCATAGAGGTCAGTGCTCAATAGACAAGGTAAGAAGCTGGGTGAGAGCGGGTGAGAATCACGCTCCGTTGCGCGCCTAGCACACTGACCCTCTTAGCTGGGCTCAGAAACCGTGTTACTGGCTTACCTTGGCCTGGCTGAAACTGCGGTCTCTTGGCACTTGCGTATGCGCTGTAAAAACATAACATTGTGTGCCTAGTGATTCCCGGTTGTATCCCAGAGATTATATGTTATTCTGACTTTGTGCTTAGCTTCCGCTGACAGGGCGTTGATGATCCTCATTCACAGATTATCTTACTACTCACTCGTTATTATTTCTTCCATCAATGATCGCTCGATATAGCCTAACAACTTTTTCGCATGTCGGATCTCTTTCCCGCCCCAAACGAAGGCAGATCTCCGCTAGCTCTAGATGAAGCCACCCGAGCTCTGTACCGCCGGGCGATTGACAACCCATCGTCCTTGACCGACGAAGAACGGAGAACGGTAGCTCGCCGCCCCCCCTGCCCCAGAGGAAGACGAGCAATGTCAGCAAGCCTGCGGTCTCAAGTTCTCTGACCTCATCCTCAAGGCCATCGATCAGCGCCATGCCCTCTTGTATCGAGAGGCGGTCTTTCTCACGGGACGATCCTTCCCGGGCGACGTGGGAGGATGGCTCCGCTACCTGCATCGTTTGAGTGAAGCTGATCAGAACCTCCTGCATGCAGCGGTTGAAGCGGCGTGGACGGAGGAAATGCGCGAAGCTCGCGCAAATGCGCAAGCGGTGCAGAAACGAGCCCTGCAGGCGAATTCAGACGCGGCGAGGTTTCTGAATGCTGATGACATGCGCATGTTCGGTTTGCGATGATTCCGCCGTGGCAGGAGCAGGTGCTCTCGGATACGGCGAGTGAGCTATGCGGATTGGTGGGTTTTTATGCGGACTGGGAGGAATGGCCGACATTCCAGAAGCAGATTGAGACGGTTATTTATCACGGGTTGCACTTTCGACCGGAGTTGATGAAGGACGAGGCGCTTGCCAAGTTTACCCTCCATTGGGTTCCCATTGACAATCCCTCTGGCCGGGATCTACGAGATGTTTTCGCCGAAAAGAAGGATCAGGGTGAATTCCCGCGGGGTCTGCGGACGGACTCTTTCTTGTTCGTCAACCAGGAGGCACTACAGTCCCAGGACTCGAAGAGACCGCTTGTCTGGCTGTGGGAGCCGAAACGTCCCAGCGTCGATGAAGAGAGAGACGAAAAAGATTTGGATCGCCTCAAAATCGACATCAAGCATATCGCCCCGACGCTCTTCGCCCGTCTCACTCAACGGGATTTCGCGACGGAAGAGGCCAGAAGGAAACCGTATCGACTTGACTCTACGCTCAGCACCCTTCATCATGTTACCTGGAAGTATCGTACGACCCGGGGCAGAGACGGGATTTGGCCGCCTCCCGCGCGATTGATGTGAATATGCATTGATTCAGTACTGTCAGATCCACCTAATGGAGTCGAGCATATCCACGAGCTTGTTGTATTACTTTCCAACGCAGACATAATAATTCGGCCACAGTCCACTACAATCATTTTCCACCGCTGGATTATACGTGAAGTTCCGAAATAATAGATGCAAAATTCTCACAGGCTAATCGCGGTCACTAGCAATACTTCAAACCGACCGGAATGGGTCTGATTAATTGCTGATTTGGCCTGCTCCTATCCCAATAAACATAGAACGCGAATTTACAGAAAGTAAGACGGCAAGAAAGATGTTAACACCGACTACTTGCTGAAACTCTTGCGAGACATATGTGACCGTTGGGGCGATCTACTGCCAAAGAAGTCTGTCAATTTTATTTGGAGAAAGGTGGAACTCGGGATTGATCGGTTCATTATTCATACCTACTAGAAGTCCAAGCTTGGGGCTGGGCTGGCAAAGATGACACCCCGCTTCCAAGTGAGGGGCATCGGGAAGGCAGCCGGTGGGGAAGCTTATCAGTAGAGGTCCGTGTCGAATCACCGGGTCACCCTCCCGTGGTGTTGTAGATGATGCGCCATGAACCACTTGTCGATAAAATACAAGCTAATGAATATCTGGGGGTAGAATCCGCTGCTTATGGGGTAGGGACCCTTATCTGACCACTGATATTCGATCTTATGCCGGAATGCGACACCTAGGAACGAACGCGCTATCTCCGAGAAGCCCTGCCAGCAAGGTGCTGAATAGTACCTCTATGGTAAGCTGCCAGAATCGTTACGGATATGAGACTCTGGTCAGAAATTTTGAAATTAAAATATGGCATCCTTTGAGTGGAGATTGTCTTGTAGGATTAAATTGAAGCCCAACTGCCGAAAGGATAAGAATCCGCATACCATGTCGAAGAGCAACCGCGTACATGTACTATGACCATCTAATTATGTGAGTAAATGCCACCACTTTATAGAAAATTCACAAACGCCCCGGCAATTCATATTGCGTTGCTCGATCAGATGTTCGGAGGTGGCAACGGTTCCCTATCGGTATAGGTCGCCTCATCTTAATGGTACGACCCTTGTTATCTCAAAGGCAAAACCGGCTGGCTCCACCGGCCAGACTCCCCCGCATGATTCACTGAATTGATAATTTCACGTTCTCGGCTTCGACGGCATCACCACCCGGCATCTACAATCCATTTATGCTCATGGCGGGTACCGGTCCGCGAGTCGCTAAACGATCTTTGAATGCGTATGTTGATATCTGGGGGGTTTGATAGGAAGCTCGAGCCCTGAACAAAGAATGCTGACGTGCTTTGAACTGTCTCTAGCTGTACTCGATGTCGCAGGCAGAAAATAAAATGTTCTGGAACACAGCCTTGCGATGGCTGCAATAAGCGCAAACTGAGCTGTATATTTGATGATCGTGATCAGAAGATTCTGGTCACCAGAGGGTACGCGTCCGATGACCTAGATCAGGGAGACCGAGAGCACAGTGACTGACCCAGTATAGGTATATTGATGAGTTACTGCAGAAGATTGCCACTTTCCAAGAAAGCGGTCGCATGAATCAGACTCCTCCAAGTCCACAATATGCAGAGAATAAATCGCCGGGTGAGTTTTACTCCCCGACTCCTTGATGGTGCTCGCTTGGCTCATGACGAGAGTGCATTGTAGATCCCAAAGAACAGAATCATATATCAGGTATTGCAAAGTCAACACCTAGTGGCCTTGAAGAACTCCATCATGAGCTGGAAGATCCTGTATCGGAACTAACAAACCCTCTCTCTACCGGACCTCCCGCGTTCATGTCGGCAGAGAATGGAAGAACATGTATGTTGGCACCTTGCCACGGCAACCTGAATCATTCTCACATCTCTTGCTAGTCTATCTAGGAACCTCTTCAAATTGGTCCTTCACACGCCGAGTTCTGAGTCTAACACACGAGCACATTTACCAAGAAGCTCTCCCAACTGGAGCCTTGCTCTTTGATGGCACGACCTACGATCTTGGCTGGGATGGCTTGCGTAGGCCACAGGATCCAGATATTCTCTCTGTTCCCACTTTCGATCACGCGCTCTACCTCATCAATGTTGTCAAGTTCCGCTGTGGACAGCTTTACCACCTCTTTGATGAAAGTGACTTTATGAGGAATCTGCACGAGTTCTACTCAGGACCTCAGCCGAACGCAACAACCGGGTTGTGGCATGTACACTTCCTTTTGATCGTGGCATTCGGCAAAGGCTTTGTTCAGCATAAATTACAGGGCAATAAGCCAGCCGGTGCAGAATACTTTGTGAAGGCACTCCAGTTACTCCCCGATATCAGTGTTCTTCACCAAGAGCCCATCGAGTCCATAGAAATATTGTGCTGCGTGGCGCTGTACTTGCAAGCGTTGGACTGTCGCTCGTCCGCCCATAACTATGTAAGCCATGTATTGATTCATTGATATGGTCAAATTCTTGCTAACTTTTGATGTCTTTAGATTGGACAAGCCATGCGAATGGCGATGGCCGAAGGGCTTCACACTCAAATGCCGATCGAGTCCCTTGGAGAATGTTTCGTGCAAAGGTGTCGCAAGATCTGGTGGACCGTATATATTATGGATCGTGAGATGACTTCACTCATGGGGCTTCCTCAGTCTCTGAACGACGATCATGTCAATGCCCTTCTTCCCACATTCTCAGGCGCTGGACAGAAGACCGCGAGAATCGGTATGCAAATTAAATTGTCCCGAATAATTGCAGAGATCAATAGTAGTAAGTATTTTGAGCATGCCTAGGTTTTTCCAGTCATCAGTCTAAGTGCTCTCTCTCTCAACAGCTGTCTATGCGATTGATGGCCGCTTGAACCGAAACTTCTTGCTTCGGACTAAGACTGCCTTGGCAAGCGTTGCCCGTCTAGCCGATGAACTGCAAGAGAGTTTCCCCTTACAGGCGGAGCGATCGACGAATGGCATCTCCCGAACATCCGCATGTCTTCACCTTCTCTATCACCAGTGTATTGTGCTTGCAACTCGACCACTTCTCTTCTGTTTCTTGAAGATTCGCTTCAAATCGCCGCAACATTGCGCAGATGCTTTGGGTGCTTCCCGCAACGTTCGAAACTTGATCCAAATGTGTATGGAGTCTTCCCAACAGATTCTCGGTATTCTTCATAGCCTTCAATCGGAAGGCCTACTTGGTAAATTCCTCATAACCTTCCGAAAATTTTCACTGACTCAAATCTCCACAAGAAACATTCCTCCCTTTCGATCTCGAGTCCATCTTCGTCTCGACAGTAGTCCTCCTCATCGGACCGGCCATCGACATCCGGTGGAACTTTCCCATGTGGGTTGAAAAAGCATACACGATATTCGAAGAAATCATCGAGAATGGCAATCTGATCGCCAAATTCCGGCGATCCGAGCTGCAGCTTCTAGATGAGCTATTAAGCTGTTTCCCCGAAGATCAGCCTAGACGCCTGTCTGCACCGGCCTCCTTCCCGAACAACGGCTTCAGTCACCCGCACGGGCAGATAGCAAACTCATTCCCGCCATCTACACATGTTCTCAGCCATGACATGTTGTCTGACCCGGGTGCTGATATAGGAGACGATGGCGCTTCTGAACGTGGGTGGACTGCGGCGCAGATTATGGCTGTGGCGGATTCTATTGAGGGTATTGATACGGAGTGGATGTCGAATGCGATGATCGAGCATAGCATTTGGTAGATATGATTTGAAGCTAATGAATGAATAAAGATCATTTAATCGAAACCGTGTTGTCTGCCATGATGACTCGAAACTTCTAATGAACCTAGTCTTCGTAATATGTCGCCGATGCTCAAACTAGACGCCTGCAATGCAATAAATAGTAATCCCAAATGATCTATCTGAGGTATTTCCCCATCCCTCAGGCCTGCAATCCCTCTCAAAAGAAATTCGGCCATCCATCATCCTTGCACGCCTGACACGGACCCGCTACCTTATAATACCGGGGATCAAAGTATCTCGCATACTTATGCCAGGTTACCGAGTAAGGCTTGAAACGGGATTCTTCGATAATCACGCAAGGTTCTTGACTTTGCCGCTGGATAGCTTCGGGGCATTTCTGGACGCCAGCAACGAAGATATGGCCGCAGCCGAATGGGCCGGAATGATCCAAGACTGCTAGTAAGCACATCTCGTTAATTTGTCAGCGCTTTATTTTTCAGATAAAAGGGGCAAAGAATGATTTAACTTGGCAGTATTGATGATGAGTTCGGTCAAGAGAAGCTGTAGTGTCAGCTTCTTTCTCAGTTTTGTGACTTGTGTGGGACTTTGCGGGACTTGCAGAGTCGTCGATAGTTGGCGATGATTTATTGTTTGATTGATGTCTACGTAGAGAGCACAGTGTTATTTTATAGTCAGGAGGAAGAGCTTTGTGTGTTTGCTTGAATACATTCACAAAGAGGATATTTTTCTGTAGTGGTATTAGACAAAGAACTCGAGAACAAAACGTGAAGTTCTTGAAACTACTAACAAAGCTTTGATGATGAATACTTCGGAATGGTCTGATGCAATCAATTTACAGCTTTGAGGCCTTTGGAGGCATGATGGCTGACAACTCCTTGGAGTCTCCGAGACGCCAGCTCACATCACCTCCCCAATCCTTGCCATCCCTGGGATCTGGTTGCTTCCACCGCCAGCGTGCGAGATTCTGCGTATTATTGGGTGACTCCAGCAAATCAGTAACCCAGATACCCGCGATAGGGAACATCTTGAACATATGGCCCGAATCACCGGATAAAAGCATGAGAGAGGACTCCAGATTCGGCACGTAATCGATAATGAACTCGGAGTCGTTTGTATCAGCGAACCAGCAAAGTGATTTCTTAACAAGGGGTCGATCAGCCAGGGATGGAAGCGTTTGAGCCAATAATTTCCTCATTTGCCTCTCATCATCCTCCGGAACGAAGGCGCTCTCTTTCAACGACTTCGGTGAATGTGACACGCCCGTCTTGGGATCGGTATTGATGTATCCACCACCCATGGGGCACAGCTTCAGCAAGTTGGTCTTCGGGTCTGGTTCGAAGAAGAATCCCAAATCCCGGGCATAAGTCACCGGGATACCACGGAGACTCGAGGTCTCATCGTCGGTGAGTTGGACGTGAGCAACGGACCATGACTTGGCGACGACCTGCTGGCCAATTTGAGGGACCAAGCGACCCGCACCAGCGCCGGCAGCAACAATGACTAGACATGATGAATGGAATCGGCCATTCTTTGTCCGAATACCAGCACACTTGCGCCCATTGACGGTGCTCGCGTAGACAAGCTCATCCACAGCACCTTGATCACCTAGGAAAAATCGCACTCCGGCAGCCTGGGCAGCGCGGTATATCCCTGCAAGGGCGTTACCGGAATGGGCATACCCGTCGAAGCTATTAAAGTATCCTCTCCAGCCGGGAAGGGTACCATCGAGCTGCCAGCAAGTCCGACGGATCTCCTCCTCGCCATCAAGAGAAGAGACATGCGATTTGATTAGAGCGTTGCGCTCAGCTGAAGCGCGAAATCTGTTCAATGTATCGATCGCTTTTTGGGGCGCCTCTCCAGATACACAGTGGAGGAAGCCGGTCTGGTGGAAATGAGGGGCAAACAAGGGAGTCTTCCATGCGGCAATTGCTTTCTGAAATCCAGGACTTGATTAGAATAAATTAAACAGGCATGAAAGAAAGTGAATGAAATGGGGAATACATGCGATTGTCAAGTCGGTATAGAAAGAATCCTCGTATTCAGCGCGCACAATCTTGTTCAGATCATTGGCTGCAGAGTAACGAGGGGGGATATGATCGTCCCTCTCGAACACAGAGACATTTGTGTATCCTTTCTGCGCGAGATGGTAGGCTGTAGAGAGACCAAAAGCACCTCCTCCCACGATGAGAATCGCATCCGACTTGGAGGCACCCATGGTCACGAAACCCGAGTTCGAAATAGTTCCTATCGATTTCCGGAGTAGCTGCAGTAGCCCCGTCTCGTGTGATGATATTTATAAATTGTAAACGAATACAGATTCCCCGCAATTTTACGCATATTCTTTCTAAGGACCGATATCTTTTGTGACAAGGACCACAAGTGGCTGATCTGGGCCCGTCGTTATCAGTCGGGATGCTCTGCCGAGTAGGTTGCGCTCTGTGAGGAGAAGAAGAAGCGCCCGTTACATTGCGGGGGTTACGACTCCACTTCCTCCGGGCACCCTCCCGAGGAGCATCGGACTGCTGGGACTGTATCACAAAGTATTTGCTGCTATCGCTCTATCATCTCTCCAATTATTGATTAAAGTGAAACGATTGAGGAGTTCAGTGTCATCTGAACATTGAACACAATGACCGTTGCGAAAATGGAAACCCTATGCCTGCTGGGATGTGGTGAGTGAATAATGCAGTGGCGAGCTCACGGAGGCTAATTGGCTGGCTACAGGAAACCTTGGATCAGCTATCTTGAACAGTTTGTTGCAAACGTCAGGAAGTGACCATTTGTTCAGTAATATCATCGCCTGCGTCCGCAGCGAAGCCTCAGCGCAAAGGCTTGCAGAGCAATACCCTCAACACCGAAACCGACTCGCTGTCTCTCGCGGCAATAATGTCCAAGCCGTGCATGAGTCTGACGTGATAATTCTAGGGGTGGACCCAGCCGATATTGAGAGTGTTTTGAAGCAGCCAGGTCTGCCTGAGGTCTTAGAGGGCAAGCTCTTGATCAGCATCGCGGCTGGGTGGACCAGACACAAGCTCGAAGAGACTATCTACGGGAGCGAGACAACCGATGCCAATAAGTCTGGCCGAGCATGGGTTATACGCACTCTTCCCAATATAGCGGCGCAGGTTTCACAGTCCCTGACGGCGATTGAGGTCTCTGAACCCTCTCCGCCAGAGTCATACTTGAACATCACGACTGCGATTTTCGAGCGTATTGGGCGTGCTGTGCAGATCGAGCCGCGACTTATGAATGCGACCACTGCTGTCGGAGGATCGACCCCGGCCTTCTTCGCTGTCATTTGTGATGCAATGATTGATGCGGCCGTAGCTGTGGGCGTGCCTCGGAATCTGGCCCATACCATGATTTTCCAGTCCATGCAGGGAACAGCCACGATGCTCCAGAGCGGAATGCACCCGGCTATACTCAGAGATCAAGGTACATCGCCGGAGGGATGCACTATTGGAGGACTGATGGTGATGGAGGAGGCAGGCGTTCGGGGTCATATCGGACGAGCCCTTCGTGAAGCGGTGACTTTGGCTCGACTGATGGAGACCACGGAGCATGTGAATGACACTCGGCATTAAGACAATGAATTGCATACGAGAATTTCATAAAGCGATATCATATATCTTTACATGTCCATATAGTTCCCTCGAAGGCTTGTCGCATAACTTCGGCGGTATTTCCATACCTGGTGTCCCTCTCTCCTTGCCTCAATTCACGCTCCTAAATCTACTTTATCATGGAATGTCGACCTCAATTCTATATTCGCCAAACAACCAAACCCAAATGCAGGAATAATCCTTATACACCTAAGCACTGTAGTCGATCCCACATATCGCTGAGATTGCACAATCCGATCCGACAAGGGCACATGATGCTGCCGGATATACAAGTCGAGTGCAAACAAATGCAACGGCGTCGCTACCAACTGCGTCAACACTGGCACAGTCAATTGTGAAATAATAGGACCTGCATGTGGATGACTGGTCAAATCATCTGGTATCACCTCTGCGAGTCTCGGGGCCAATGTGAAAGAGCCAAAGATGGTGATGCTGTCGCGAGCAAGGAACATGGCCGTTGCTGCTCGTGCAACGCCTCTGTTCTGGACGAGCGACTTGCGCACAGTCTTGACATTGTCGAGACCTCGTTGTACTCCAAAAGTTTGGGCGTATTTGAGGTCTTTCCATACACCTAAGGGGACATTGACAATCGTGGTTGAAAGCAACGTAATCATCCCCGACGCTGGAGCTTTCAGCTCTGTGCCGATGGTGTCGGCCCCATTGGCGACCGCATAAGTAGCGGCGTACAAGGTCCAGATGAGACCAAAAGGCACTTGGAAGACAAATCGCGCCGGATTCCTCAGGGCAGCAAGTGTGTGAGTGTGGAGGCTACGAACGAGAGGTTGGTTGAACGAGGACTTTTCGACGAGGGCCCTGGTAGATTGTTAGTATAGAAACTTGGGTAAAATTCTAAACCGAGAGCCTACCTGTCTATTATTGCTATTATTGGTGTCACAAGCGTCGCTGATATTGCTGCTGCGCCTAGATCTCCAGAAAGCTTTCTGAGAATCGAGCTATTCCAACGTTGTTGGCTTGTGGCAGAACTGTGCTCCATGGTAAAGATAGAGATGTATGGATTTTGTGGTGATAGTGTGCGCATTCTACCATTCTAACGACACATCCTTGACATATATTCTACTCGAGACACCGATAAAATATTCCTTTTCTACAGATCACTCGTCTTCGGTCTGGGTTCTGTTGTCTGTTTGGTCGCGTGCGAATCTGCGATTCGCAGATTGCCGCCGACAAACGGTGGCGGGGCCATCGGAAGGCCTCCCGATGGACAGATTGGTGTACTTCTCCACATTTTTACATATTTTCGACGGTTTGGTTAGTTATCCTTTATCACTGGCTCCCTAAGACCAGAGCGTCATACCTCTAGAGCTCCAACTAGAAAAGAGGCAGCGGGGTATCTTTTCGACAGATGTCGGTCATCCATCCGATGCCATCGAGGTGGCCGGCCTTGATAAAGCTCACACTGTCGTCAACAAATCTCAATCTATACATAACCCAGAAATTAGACAATTTGAATTGAAGTTAAAATTGTCGCCATGTCCGCCACATCACTCATGAATCTGCGCTCAGCGCGGTTGTATGCGCCTCGTTTGCGATCTCTGCCCGCTCGGCCTTTAATTCAGCTTCGAGGCAAGGCGACAGCTCCTTTCCGGCTCCCCGATCCTCGTAACGAACCAAACGTGAGAGCCAAAACCCTCAAAAGAGCCAAAAAATTCCCCACTAACATCAATTTGCTCCAGCCACTATACAAGAGAGGCTCCGAGGAGCGCACCAAGCTCGAAGAAGCCCTCTCCAAGCTTCGGTCCCAGTTGCCCGTTCGCAGCGACATCTACTACGATGGCAAGATTCAACAGAGTCTCAAGTCTTGGAATCAGCCACTTCCCGCCGAACACGCCACCACATTCACCAACTACCCCCTTGCGACAAAGGAGCAAACCACAGCGGCAATCAATGCCGCATTGAAGGCCAAGAAGGAGTGGGAAGAGACGCCATTTGTTGATCGAGCGGCCATTTTCCTCAAGGCCGCTGAATTGGTGACCACCAAGTACCGGTATGACATGATCGCGGCTACTATGCTAGGCCAGGGCAAGAATATCTGGCAGGGAGAGATAGATGCCGCGGCTGAACTGGCGGACTTTTTCCGTCTCAACTGCAACTATGCTGCGGAGATCCTGGAGAGACAGCCCACTCGTGGCAGTGACGGAATGTGGACGTGAGTGGAAATAAGCTACCATTGGCGATACTTGCCAGGAATCGGAGGACCTCCGCTAATGGTATCTTTCTAGCCGACTGGATTATCGTCCCCTGGAAGGATTCGTATACGCCGTCTCGCCTTTCAACTTCACGGCTATCGGTGGTAACTTAATCTCCGGTCCCGCCTTGATGGGTAACGTTGTGGTCTGGAAGCCATCGCCCTCCAACGTCTACGCCAGCAACTTGGTCTACAACATCCTCCTCGAGGCTGGTCTGCCTCCCAACGTGATTCAATTTGTCACTGGTGACCCTGAGACTGTCACCGAGGCTGTGCTGGAGCATAACGACTTCGCCGGTCTGAATTTCATCGGATCATCGGACGTCTTCCGCTCTTTATATGGAAAGATCGCCGCTGGAGTCGCCAACAAGGCGTATCGCGAGTTCCCTCGCGTCGTTGCCGAAACTAGTGGCAAGAACTTCCACCTCGTTCACCCCAGTGCGGACATCACCAGCGCGGTCAACCACACCATCCGAGGCTCTTTCGAATATCAGGGTCAGAAATGCTCGGCTACTTCGCGTCTATATCTCCCCGAGTCAAAGGCCGAGGAGTTCCTGGCAGGCTTGAAGTCTGGCGTAAAGGATATCAGCATTGGAAATCCCGACAAGGATCTGGAGGCCTTCATGGGCCCCGTCATTCACCGCAAGTCCTTCGACAAGATCAAGTCTATTATTGACAAGAGCAACAAGGACCCATCCATCAAGCTCATCGCTGGTGGTACCTACGATGACTCAGTTGGCTTCTACATCCACCCAACCGTCTACCAGGTCGACTCACCTGACCACCAACTCTTCAATGAGGAAATCTTCGGTCCGGTTTTGGCTGTTTACGTCTACCCCGACGCGGAGTGGTCCTCCACCTTGAAGAAGGTCGACGAGACCGGCGGAGGATTTGCCCTGACCGGCGCTGTCTTCGCTTCAGATCGTAGGGCTATTCGCGAGGCCGAGGATGCTCTCCGCTACTCTGCCGGTAACTTCTATATCAGTAAGGCTTCACCAATCACTCCACCCTATATCTTAGGTCCGGATATCAAACTTTCAACTCCCTAGACTGCAAAACCACCGCTGCCCTGATCGGCCAGCAATCCTTCGGTGGTGCCCGTGCTAGTGGCACCAACGATAAGGCCGGTAGCTCAGACGTTCTTCGCCGCTTCACGAGCCCCCGTTTGATTAAGGAGGAGTTCTTCCCTCAGACTGAATACACGTATCCCAGTAACCATTAGATTGCATTATAGCGGCATTTTTCTGTATGATCGAAGGTTTGTTAGACCTGAATTGATGCTTCAAAAGCGCTGTCGCTTGGATACGTGACTTTTCATTCCATAACACGAATCCGATGAAGACGTTAGCTAATTTCATGAAGTGAGATCAAGGAGCAAAGAAAATGAAATTCTATTATCATTGTGAATTTTCTGCTTCATAATCCAAGTAATTCATAGTAGATATCTTGTAGCGCTGCCCGACATGTGGTTGACTTGGCGTCAACACCATCTCTCAATTTTGAGATACTCGTGCAACGAAGCACATGGACGATGCTTGCTATCGATAAAGAGGGGTAGTCTAAGCCTAGACTACGGAAGTACATCAAAATGTACAAACCCCTCATCTATTTTAACCTGCATGCGGGCACCCCTCGTTTTTCCAACCCTATTTGGGTGGCGAGATCCGCCGACTACTGGAAACGGCTATCGAACAAGTTTCCTGCAGACGCCACTCGGCAGGGCTCCCGGTAGAGTATCTTGAATACCAACAGTTCTCAATCTTGCGTCAAAATAGTGTCAATTATGATTTAAGATAGCAAGCAAGGTTGTTGTGTTACGTTTCGGAAATTGAAGTGAATTCAATTTAGTATGAGAGAGCTGCTAATCACGAAAAGAAAAGAAGGGAAAGAAATAATAATTCATTTCCAGGTTATTGTCATTTACACTCCATTTCTTTATTTCTGCATAGCAAAAGAGAAACCACCCTTTAACCTACGCTTAAACTCCGCCATGAGCGCATTGTACTCATCACTCGTCCGCAATACTGCATCCCGATTCTCGATAGCCCTTCGCAACAGATACGCCAAACACTCGCCCATCTCGCCCCAGGTAGAGCACTTGTAAACCTCCGGAGTCCCATCGCTGCCTTTAAGAGCGAGGAGGGAGAAGCTCACTTCATCAGACATACCATGGAGCTGGGCGAAGCCGACGGGGACAGTGGGGAGTCCAGCCTGCGTCCGTTGCTTGTGGAGATGATGGGCGGCCATGACGGACTCGCGGTTATGGCTGGCCAGGAAGAGGTTGACGGAGGGGAAAGGAATTCTAGTTCCAAAATCACCGATGGTGCACTTCAGAGCGCCTTGGGCAATGGTATTGTAGGCATTATCAGTGTCGGACTTGGTATCGTGGATTAGAGCTCGTTCGTCAGAAGCCATGTAGGCACCACGGACAAGCTTGAGTCCCAAAGTGAACCCTTCTTGCTGGGCAGCGGCGAGATGCTTGGCTAGTGTGTCGGCTGTACTCTTCAGGTAAGCTTGATAGGAGTTGTAGACCACGGCGTATCCGTCTCGGTTATATTTGCGCATGAGGTCGAGGGTCAATCGGAGGATGCCCCATTGAAAGTGCTGAGATTCGGCGTCGACGAGAATTCGCACGTTGGCCTCTTTGCATCTTTGGCAGACTTCATCCATGGCTTCGATCATTTGGGTTGGGGGGAGATCGCCCTTGGAAAAGGCCTCGGTGACCGTGGGACCAGCCCCGGTTAATCTGCATAAAAGGGAGTTAGTGAATATGAATGGTCAGATAGACAATGCTAACATACTTCACAGCCAGATAATCTCCGGCTTCAAGTTGCTCCACGGTCTTCAGAGTTCCTTTCCTCCAAGCCTCAATATCGGCATTGTGAGCCAGACGAGTATCTATTTGTTCTCCCTTCTCCTGCGCCTCCAAAGCGGCAACACCCAGCCCATGTTGGGTCTTGGTGTGATGGTCAAACACAGTCTCTTTGGCGTATGTCATGATCACTCCACGGAATCCCATATCCTTCAATTCCTTAATTGTTGCCTTGGTCTCGGCTGCATTTTCGCCCGCACAAAATTGCTCATAAAAGGTCTTCTTCAAAATTTTATGGAGTATAGGATTGTGATCCACGTCAAGAAAGAACCCCCGATTGGGCTTGGAAAGAATAGACATCGCCCATAGAGTAGGGCGAAGGAGCCATGACGTGGACGAGATGGTCGAGACCAGGAGGGATCGAAGAAGAACACGAGTGGGAAGAACAGACAAAGGAGGGAGAGAAGGAGCTGCTTGCGCCGTCTGTTTTTGCGCAATCTGCAGTGTGGATGTCGACCTTCGTTGCTTCAGGTTGAGCCTTGACGAGCTTTGCCGAATTACACTCCATCTGGCAACGACGACTTTTCCCACGCAAGGGGTCGGCTTTCCAATAAACGAAAGGGCCATTGTATGTCCCAAGCAGTGACGAGATTGACTAGCTCTGAGTTTGACTTGACTGTCCTGGTCCAGAGGAACCAGTTTATTTATCGATACGACCCCGCCACTCCAGGTTCCCCGCGTTGTCTTCTCGATCTCGTTATCTGGATAGAAAATCATCGGGTGCTTCCCCGGCAGGCTGGCCGGGAAAGTCAGACGAGATTGCGGGGGTTCGAGTTCCAAGATTCACTGAGCGTTATCATGGTACGCGTGTGTCTACCCAAGCCTACCGTGGAATCATGTCCGATCAGCTGGTCGGGCGTGATAAGATGCTGTTTGCTAATGGGATACCAGAGAAGGAGCCAGATGGCCGGGAGGATGGCCGTACGCGGGGCATCTCGCCACCGGTTGAAGACTCGGCCATGCTACCGATGGAGTTGGGTAGATAGCAGTCAGTTGTCACGGGGGCAATTGATAAATAAATTTTGATGACGAGGCTGTGAAATGTTTGACTCTAAAAAATAAAACTGGCATGGCGGGTGCCAGGCAATCCAGCAGCTTTCATGAGATCGTGTATAGTCGATGGGTTTTGACAGTGATGTGACACAATGGCGGCGAGGTGACTCCAATCAGAGAGGTCTTCCATTGAAATTTCAGCGAATCACCCAGGACGTCTCAGGTCGTTTCGCGCAGGCGTATATACGCCTTGGACCTACGTCGAGTCTCTATGATCTCCATGACTCTCACGATTCTCCGCAGAGAAATGGGATCTGTCGGGTACAGAGTCGGGGACATACTTCTGTTTGATGCCTTAAGGCCTGAATCACAAGGCGACAAAGATGGCCAAATGGTCCAAATTGAAAATTTCCCCAATCGCGCAAGCGCCACCCGCGGATCACATGACATCATGCAGGCACGTTGGAGATACCCAGGCAGCCAGGCACTCAGGTATCAAGGCACTAACATCGGCCCGATCATCGGTCCCGCCGCTTCAAAAAGATTCAAAACGTTCCAAACATTCCTCCCAACCGCGAGCCAATGAGATTCACTTGAGCGGTGAGATACTTAGTCATTAGCGCCCCGATAAGTCAGCCGGCCAGTTCTCGGCGGTCTATTTTGCTAATCCATGCGGTTCGGTATCTTTCTTCTTCGGATCACCCCATGGATAAGGCCCAATGAGTTCATATGATAGTTTCCCATAGTCCCACTCCCATTCGTCATATGGCTGATCCCGATGGGCCGATATGTGTAATACAACAAATCCCCTGGCCTTGTTGCCGCTGGCTCGTCTCGGAATATTAAAACCGCTCATGCCCCGGGGGGGAAGACCCCTCCCTATTTCTTCCTTATCTCCAATCTATAATTTCTTCCTCCTTCAACACATCTACTCTCCCTCTCTCACTTCCACCACCACCACATTTTAACCCTATAATCGCAATCATGTCTCTCAAGGCCGGTGACAGCTTCCCCCAGGACGTGACCTTCTCGTATGTCGCTCAATTCTCCCCTCAAATCCCGCCATCCCTCCTACAACCCTCCGCCATAAAACCCCGCCACCCCGCCACCCCTCCTGCAAAACACTCGTAGTGTCACGAGCATTGTCAATACTAACCCAATCTCTCCAATTAGCTACATTCCCTGGTCCGAGGAATCCAGCGAGATCACCTCCTGCGGTATCCCCATTAACTACTTCGCCTCCAAGGAGTGGGCTGACAAGAAGGTCATCCTCTTCGCTCTGCCTGGTTCGTCACCGCTTTTTCCCAAATCTTGCATGGCTTGGGATCTGTCTATCAAGGTTCTCTGTTGCTGACCGCCACAATTGATAGGTGCCTTCACCCCTGTCTGCTCTGCCAACCACGTTCCCGAGTACATCCAGAAGCTCCCTGAGCTCCGCGCCAAGGGTGTCGATGTCGTTGCCGTCCTCGCCTACAACGATGCCTACGTCATGAGCGCCTGGGGCAAGGCCAACGGTGTTACCGGTGATGACATTGTATGTTTCTCTGCCCTCATCTCAATCGCAATTGCGATATTCCCACCTGCCAATCAGACCGGACTAACATTCCCTCCCTCTACAGCTGTTCCTCTCCGACCCCGACGCCAAGTTCTCCAAGAGCATCGGCTGGGCCGACGCTGAGGGCCGCACTTACCGCTATGCCCTCGTCATCGACCACGGCAAGGTCACCTACGCCGCCAAGGAGGCTGCTAAGAACGTCCTGGAGGTCACCTCCGCCGACCACGTTTACAAGCAGCTGTAAGCGGTGTCGCGTGCTCGCGCGTTTCTCGCATATAGATATGGGTTAGACTGGCGCATTTGATTACAAGGCATTTTGATTCGAGGTGATGTTCACCGTCATCTCCCGGGCTGCGAGAGCAGCTTCTTAGATATCACTGCCCGCTTATTCTTTGCTCTTCGTCGACCGTCACCATAGAGGAATATCATTCTAATGAAGCTATGACAAATAATGTTCTTTCCGGCAAGTAGAGTATCTTAATTTCGTCAAGACATAGTATCGTGGGGATTTGAATCTCTTCCAAATTCTTGATGAAGCAATTGCGTATGGTAAAAAGGTGGAGGCATTGAATTCCAGAGCCTTAGTAGTTTAGTGTCAGGAACCCCCTGCCTTTGATTGGTGCCCCGCCGGCGCCTGCCCACGCGGAGGCCAAAGCTCATGACACTACTCCGTCGTCCGAGAATTAACCTGGTCTGATCCGATGTGGACTTCGGCACTCAGTGGGGGGATCGGCAAAATCGGGTCTAGACAAACCGTTGCCCCTGATTCGGTTAATTTTTATTTTCCCCATCTCGGGGCACTTGCTCATTCTGACGGCTAGATTGGCACAATTGGTAATGTCAACAATTGGGCTGTGGCGGCATTGCAAAAGGAAGTCATGGACATTGATCTACCAGTGATCTCCTACTCTCCGGGCAAGATCAAAGACCAATCGGGCTGAATGTATAAACATAAAATTAGATAATGGTGTAGAGCTTGATAGAATACATTGATCGACGTAGACCAAAGACAAGGTGGATATCATCGTGAAAGGAAAGAAACCAATAAGATTAAGCCCAACGCCTCATTATCATCGTTGAGATCGAAGCTGCCACGATCACTTCCTCTTGCCACGAGGCTCGGCGATTGCAACGGTCCGATTCTTCTTTCGATCGTCCTTGGGTCGTAGACCCTGACTGAGTCCACCACCCATCCCCCGCGCAAGAGAAGCAAACGGTGAAGAGGTTTGCCACAAGTCTAGCTCATCTGGAACCTGGCCAACGCCAGCCTTCGGAGTAGGAGTGTTGCGACCGCTCGAGTCAGGGCCGGAAAGTGGTTCGGACTGACGGCGGCGATGTCGTTTCTCGTGTGATACGTTCCGGTGGGGGTTTCCGGGGGTTTGCTTGGCACCAGGTGACATGGGAGAGTCCCACACTGGCATAGGCACCTCGGCTGTGACGTACTCGGAGCAGTTGCAGCCGCAGCCAGTAGGACACGTCGGAAGGACATTGATGTCCTCGGGTCGATCGAAGGGACCGTCGAATCGATCACTTGCTCGCTGGAACCAGTGATGATGGCATGAGAAGCAGCTCACGTGCCCACAGCCGAGACACGGCACCAGCATTCCGTCATTGACTTCACCGCAGATAACGCAGGGAAGTCGAATAGGAAGAGGTCGACGGGGTTTGCACTTGGAGCATCGAGAAGATGCGATTTGTTTACGACGAGTGCGTTTAGATGGGGTGGTCGGGGCTGGCAGCGAAGCAAAGATGGACACCTGCTGAGCATGACCGCACCCGGCGCAGTGACGCTGGAAATCAAGACCGTCCAAGCCTGGTGAGGGCTCATCTTGTGCCACATCAGGGAGGTTTGAGGTCGTCTTGGAAGTACGATTACTCCAGTACTGGCTGGTATGCATGTCATCCTCCGTATTGTCGATCACCGCCCCGATCTTCAAGACTTCACTTTGTTGGATATGAAGTCCCCATATGGCTAGCAGCTCAGCGTACGCAGCACGGTAGGACCGATACAGCCATTCCTTATCACGGTCAAGCAAGGAGTCAGGTGCAGCATCGTCACCGTCAAATGCGCTTTGATTCTTCAGAGTGACCTTGAATCGTGCTGCCGGCTTGGTTGGTTTAGAGGGGAGGTCACTCTCAGTATCGGATGGAGCCTAGAAAAGTCAGAAAACTGCAGCATACAAGCCCATATAGAACACGGCATGTTGGACGTACCACTAGCACAGTTGCCACACCCGGACTCTGGCCCGGGCTTGGCTTCTTCTTACTCAAGTAATTCCCGGGCGGCGATGCCGATGAAGGCCCGAAGGTAAAAGAACGAGACAATGACGAAGCAAGCACAGATCCAAACCCAGATCCACTTCGAGGCTGGGATTGTTGATCCGGCGAAGCTGCTATGGAGACATTATGGCTGAGGGCCTTGCGATCCGCAGCAATACCTCGTGGGCGAGAAGTTCCTACGGGAGGTGTAGTACCGGTAGAGTGAGGAGGAGTAGAATCGAAGCGCCAAATCTCACTCGACGAGCGGGTCGAGGTCTGGGGAAGCATTGATTGAGGCTCTTTGGGGAGAGACGAAGCAGGAGTAGCAGTCTGCGATTTGTTGTTCTGCACTGTCGACGCAACGGATGAGAACTCCAGAGAGAATGCCCGTTCCTCGAGACGAGGCTCCGACGGTTTCCCTGACCGGCCCTCGTGGTTCGCCTCTAGCAATACACAGGATAGCATTGCCACCATTTGCACATCACCGATACGCTCGAAGTGGTCAAACAGAGCTGGTACGAGCCAGTGGCTCCCCATAGGATGGTCTCCCCACCCAACAACACTACTCGCAAGATCTTTGTAGAGGCCACCTTTGTCAGAGGCTTGGCTAGGGGTCATACTGTGGATTCCCTGCGCGATCTGCTTCACTCCCATCCTTGATTCCAAATGAGAGACTGGTTCCCCTCGAACTTGGAGTATCAATTTGATGAGACCCCAGATCTGAGCCAGTTCGTAGCAGCCCGCGTCGAGAGCAACAGCAGCGTTGTGGGCACACACATCCGTTCCTTTGCCGCAAATACGATACTGGCTAGCAAGGTCGCGCTTGACTGGAAGCATATCGCTAAGATCATGAATAGAAACCACGTTGCGAGGTGCCTCGGGGAGTTTTGCTGTCGCGGCGCCAGCAGTAGATCGTTGGGAGTTGTCCGTCGACCGTGGTCTGTAGATCCCGATACTACCGGCACTGCGCCAGGTTTGAGGTGCTTGGAAGCGGGTTGGTAACCCCGAGAGAATGTCAGACGAACCGGAGGAGCTGGAAGTCTCCGAGTATGAATCGTCAGAGTAATCAGATGCGCCGTCATCGGTACTTGTGATTGTGCCGGTCATGCGCGGGCCCGGAGAGCTTGTCTGCAGGCGGCCGAACCCTTCGAAAACCTTGTCCGACCGGGACAATCGACTCATCTCTCTGAATCCGATGTTATCAAAAAGCTCTGTGGACTTATCCTTTTTCGGCGGGAAGAAGCATATCAGGCGGCCGTCATTTGCCCACAGGGCACCGCAGGCCTTGGCAACGGGCACCATGACATTGGCATTGACTGGTCGAAGCAGCTCTGAACTCAGTCCTAGTTCCTGGCTCTGTGTCATTCCAACTTCATCTTCATCACTAGACTCGCCCTCCAGTTCACCATTGATAGGTGATTTGACTGCATCACCAGTCTCTCCCAAAACCCATGCGATGCTTTCCTCGAGGCTGCTCTCTCCCAGGAGATAGCGCACTGCGCCTTCAAGACAGCCACGTTTCCGTGACATGTAGGTCTCGGCGATAGTTCGCAATTCTGCTGTAAGGTTCTGAGATAACTCGTTCGTGACAGCTGCGGTCTTCTGAAAATTGAAAGTGGGGATGGATGTTTTGGGGTAGCTGACGGGGAACTTGATATCAACCTTGAGAAACAACGATGCACCTTCCGCGCCCCAGGGACCGTTGAGTGAAATAGAGATTTTTCTCTGTCGCACATCAACTGATTCAAATGCAACCTTGCTGAATTTTTCACCCACATGACTGATCTCATCGCCTAGTGTTTCAATATCCCAGCCCGATATTTTTACGCCGCGCATCCACGCAATCGGGTTGGCATCGGCTCGGAGGTTTGAACGTGGCTGCATGCCCATATGGGTATCGACATGGCTACTTCGCCCCCATGCACGGGCATGGGGAACAGAAATAGCGTTCATACCTGGGCTACCAGGGTACTGAGTAGTCACCGTGTGATGAGGGCCAACGGAAGAGGCGGCATCGAGCTCCTCCACGTCTAGATCCGAGTTGACATCCCTGAAACTCCGGTAGACCGCACCTAAGCGTGTCACATTCCGAGTTGAAATGAACGACTTCCCTTTCTCATATCCAACGCGCTCCAGGATCTCGGGATCCACCCGATGAAGACGCAGCTCGCGATCGGTTCCCCATGTGACAAGTTGGAATTCTCGATTGTCGATGCCATCCACCACACCTCCTCGTGGCCTCCACAGGAACTCCTTGACCTGTCCTTTGTGTCCCGGAAAGCTGTGCACCAGGGGTAAATCATCGTCGGGGTTGCTTCCCTCGCCGGCTCGCCGGCTGTACAGGTGGAGGTCGCTGTTTCCTCTCTGGGGCATCGCAAGTACGCCCCATCCGAAGGGCGTATTTCGAGCTCGCCACACAGGGAATGGTGTGCGGATCAACTTCTCCGGCACCTCAGTGTCGGTCGTATAATCCCAGAATTTGATGGTTTTGTCCAGCGAGCAGGTTGCGAGAGCGCCTCGTCGTACTCGGTTCCAATCCACGCCATAGATCTTGGTATCATGAGCTTCAATGGATTTGATCGGATAGGCGCCCATACGGTCGTCCCAGATTCGGAGATAACGATCGTGAGAACTTGCAATGACATGAGGATCTTGTCGATTCCATTTGACTTGAGTGGCACCTGTGAACCAATCCGAGAATGAAATTGCCGGTCGTGAAGGTGTGCGCAGGTCCCAACAATGCACGAAACTATCAACAGCACAGGTCGCTAGGATATCCGGATGAAAGGCCGACCAATTGATATCGGTGATTGCTCTGGAGTGGGCATGCAGCACATACTCGATCGAGTTCTGCCATGTCTTCATCGCCAAGTTCCAAACCAGCGCTTTCTGATTGGAGGTACTCACGACCCAGTAGTCGCGGGACGCAAAAGGTGACCACTGCACATCGGCGACCTCCCATGGCGTGTGGTGAGGGAGATATCTCGGTGGGGAGTAAGGCGAGTCCAGATCGATGACATGAAGACCCTCCTTGGATGCCAGGACCACATCACGCCCGCATGGAGATATGGACATAGATCCAACCGGCTGTTCCACATGGATCGAGCTATCCTCATCAAAGGTCGGGCTCTCAAAGGCCGATGTGAGCGGTCGGGGTTCCATGGAGCTCGACATCTTGATAGCTGCAATCGGCCCTTTCGGCCAATGCAGGCCTTGGCAACGGCTGCAAGATCAGATCACGATAGTTCTTGAAGAATTCGCTTGAAGTGTTGACTTGTCATTTTGGGAACCTTCCTCAACTGCTTGTTTGAGATCCCTCGATGTTCCATGTCTCGCGTGCCCGAGGGGGAAGCTGCGATAACGCGGAGAGCTAACGATACCTGTGGCTGGTGATTGTGGCGTATCTCCTTCATCCGGTAATATGAGACACAACTACTGTGGCGGTGACTGCAGCACATGACAGTACGGCAGTCGGCAGGACCACCCCGCCGGTGCCCCTCGAACGGCCTCTGGTCGCGGATTTTGTTGACAGAGCGCGCTTCCATCGAGTCCGCTTTCGAGTCAGTCCCATAAGTGTGTTTCGGGATCCTCAAAATCCTCGATTTCTGTTCGAGTCCTTTTCCCAAAGAGACCTTCCACCAACACCCCCTCTGTCTACTTCCGTGAATCGCATTCGCCATGGCTCTGCCGAAACGCATTATTAAGGAGACGGAGCGCCTCATGGCTGAGCCGTAAGCCAACACTCTGATACCTTCATTCTTTTGATATCCAAGGCTGACTCGATGGGCATTCTCCAGGGTGCCTGGTATCAACGCCGTTCCTCACGAGGATAACCTGCGCTACTTTGATGTTTCCATTCATGGCCCAGCCCAGTCTCCATATGAAGGTATGCAATGAAGAAGATCTCCCATATTCGTCTCAATTACGAACAAGCTCTATACTAGGTGGCATTTTCCGACTTGAACTCTTCCTGCCCGACGACTATCCCATGACTCCTCCCAAGATCCGCTTCCTCACTAAGATCTACCACCCTAACATCGACCGCCTGGGCCGGATCTGCTTGGATGTTCTGAAGAGTATGACATCTGCAAGGAACTTCATATAAGCATCGCTAACAAATCGATATAGATAACTGGTCTCCCGCACTCCAGATCCGTACTATCCTCCTCTCGATCCAGGCTCTCCTCGGTGCTCCCAATCCCGACGACCCGCTCGCCAACGATGTTGCCCAGCGCTGGAAGGATGACGAGCCGGCGGCCATTCAGACCGCCAAGGAGTGGACTCGCACCCACGCGATGACTTAAACGAGAGACCAAATGCCATGTGACCATGATCAAAAGAGAGAAAGAATAGTTGCAGTGCATCATAACAGAGGCCTGGGAGATGCACAAGCCTCTGTCGTTTATTTATTTTCTGGCGTGACCTTTTTTTACTCATAAATTCCATCCGCTTTGACGGTAACGGTATCTCATCAGGCGTTGCATAGAATTGAATACGTTATCTGAAGTTCTCTCTTAGTCTGAATAGGCCCCGCGTCCGTTCCACAAAGCTTTGTTTAACATCGCGGTCTAGAGTCCGGTCTATGATCCGTTTTGTCCGATGTCCATGCGAAGCCTACGGAGCATGATCTATGTTTTCCAACCATGACATGGAATCTAGAGCAGACAGTACAGATGCGTTCAGTGTGAATATCAAGGCGACATACCATTCCGCGTGGCTATGGGAACAAGGCTGGAATGAGAGAAGCCTGATACCTTTCCGGATATTCGGTCCGGCTTTGGTTCTGTGGGTTCAAAACGGCCGGAGCACCAGATAACAGGCGCTCAGGTCACCCCTTTCTATAGTTGGAGGAAGTGGTAGCAGCGCCATTGCTACAAATCGATCTCATATACCCTTAGTCAAGGAGTACACGTATGGTTGTTACAGATGAGGCTGAAATCAAGATCTACAAGAATATACTTGTCTGTATCAAAGATTCGGGACCTTTGTATTGACTGCTTCTGCAAAAAACAAAAAAGGTATTTACAAAACAAAAAGAGACTTTTCCATCGTGAATGTGCTGGAAGCCAAGATTTTTGGGGCAAACCGCTGCAACGTAATTCAGAATGAAACGCGATTCTCAATGTCCGCAAAACAATGCCCATAGAACCAGTAGGTATCATGAACAAATAGACCCAACCAAACGAGAAAAACATGTAGCTCACCAGTCATCGTTATCATCCTTTTCATCATCTAAAGCCATCAATTAGCATGGGCCTCCTGATTTCTGGAGGATATGATAACTTACCGCTGCCACTGACTCGCTGTTTTCTCTTGTTCAAAGCATCTTGTAAGGCACCAGCCAAGCCACCCTGTGGACCCCCGCCGGAGCTAGTAGCTGCAGCAGATGATTCGGCTGCGCTTCCCGGAACCATTGCCGCACTTCGGTCCTTCTTTTCAGAGTCCCGAACCTTCCTCAAGCCTCCTCCACTTGCACCACCTGTGCCACGAATAGCTGCGAGAAGATCGTCTCTTCCACCGGTAGGCTTAGGCAATGGAGGCGCTCCACCGGGTGGTGCTGGAGGGGGAGGGGGCCCTCCCGAAGAACCACCTGGTGGTGGAGGTGGTGGAGGTGGTGGAGGAATTGCAGGCCCAGATCGACCTGGGGGTGGAGGTGGAGGGGGTGGGCCTCCAAATCCGCCTGGTGGAGGAGGTGGTGGAGGTACACCGGGCGCCCCAGATCCTGCTCCAGGAGGAGGCGGAGGAGGCGGAACGGAAGGTCCAGAACGGCCAGGAGGTGGCGGGGGAGGTCCTGGGGGTATCGCTGAGGTCGTCGCAGGAGAGATAGGGCCTCTAGGAGGCGGTGGCGGTGGAGCGGGAGGAGCAGCTGCAGAAGGAGATGGCACAGGGCGAGGTGCCGGTGGCGGAGGCAGAGGAACCGTAGCTCGAGCTGGTGGTGGAGGAGGAAGGCCAGACGGCGCACCCGTATTGGGCACCTTAGGGGGAAGCTGGGGCGGTGCCGCCGGGCTTGCTGTACGAGGCGGCGGCGGCGGAGGACCGCCAGGAATGGGGCTGCGACTTGGAGGTGCAGGTGGCGCGGAGACCTTGCGTTCACCAGTAAATGGAGGGGGCACTCCAAATCGACTTGGAGGCTGGCTCGAGCCATCTTCCATTGGTGTCTTCGGAGGTCGTGGAGGTGGCGGTGGGCCTGGAGTGACATTTGATATCGCCCTTGGCCGCCGCGGTGGTGCAGGTCCAGCAGGCTCGGCATACTTGCCGGCATCTGCGATTGGAGGGGGTGCTCGGAACATTCGAGTTGGCGCTGGCGGTGGAGATGGTTCACGAGGTGGAGAGGGAGCCGGTTCTTCTGCAGTCTCAGCCCGTCCTTTCCGCGTCGGGGGAGGCGGCGGCGGCCCACGTCGGCTTGCCGAACTAGTTCCTGTACCCTGAGGACTAATCGTAGTCAACTTGGGGGCTGGCGCACCAGGAGGAGGTGGCGGAGGTGCGCGTGGTTTGTTCTGGTCGCCTGCAGGAGACTCGCCAGCTGCGGTCTGTTTCTGGGCAATCCAGGACTTGATGAATTCAGAGTTGTCAGCAATTTGATCTTCGGTGATGCCCATCTGTAAGAGCTCGTCCAAGAGTCCCTTCTGCGTTGGATCATTGATGTCAAAGGGCAGATCTCCCTTGGCTGGCGGTGCGATTGGAGCTAAGGTAGGAGGTGGTCCAACTGGTATTGATGGTGCAGGAGCCGGGGGGGGAGCGGCACTCGGGGCAGCGCTTGAACGATGCAACAGACTACCAAAAAGGGATCGCCCGTGTGCTTTGCCATTGGTGACTGGTGCAGGTCCTTGGCCGCGAGAGGAAGCGAAGGGGGTCTTGCTGGTTTCCTTGCTCGCATGCTTCTCACGCTCGTGTACCTTCTTAATGAACGTCTTGGCCTCTTTCTCGTCGGCGAAAGACAGGCCCGCCGGACAGTCCTCGAGCTCGAAAGTATGAAAGAAAGTGCGGTCCTGATTGTAGGAGAAATTGTCATAGATTTCCTGGTCCCAAATGACACCCTTTCCAGCGGGCTGCAATGACCGGAATGTTGTTAGCAACTGCAGTCATGCAATGATCTTCACGAGTTTCTGGGCACCCACCGAGACATCAACGATCTTCAACCAAAATGTGCGTCCGACCAGATCATTACAAAGTACTGCCGCACCCTGTACACCGGTATATGTCCATCTTTGGGGGTCAGGGTAAGCAACGTAGAGTCGTGCGACAGCTACGGCCAGGATCTTGTTGGCAGGCTTAGGCACCTGTCGCTTGACAGTTTCCTTGTCTGCGTCGGTGAGGATCGAGGGCATGGCGAATTAACGCAAGCCCGGCTTGGACAGCGATGGGGAGTTATAGGTGATTGCGGAGGTAGAATCGGGGTTGCCGTAGGCGCATGGCAGAAAGGCCGGAGCGGAGCGGTTCGAACGTGTGGTCCCAACTCACCGACAGAGGGGATTACGGGCGGGGAGAGATAGTACAGTGGGCCCGTAATAGAGAGAGGAATAAGAAGTTGAAGATGAATCTTGGGGGGTCTAAAGGCGAAAGACGAGGAATTGTTAAGGAGCCGACCGGCGGTTGCCTTGGGAGAGGTAGGTTCAGAGCCGTGGGGGAGAGAGTTTGGGTGAGTTGGAGGAGACGGTTGCTGTAGTGGGGGCGCAGTTCACGAAGGACTCCGTTAGAAGGACGTCGGACTTGGGCTGGGGCGCTTGGCGGCCTCAAGGCACGTGGTATTTTATTCCCTGTGTCTACGTGCTCAAAAACAGTGAGCCACCTAGAAATAAATTGAGGAATGTCCATAAGATACTGCGTCAAGCTCTCCAGGAGCTCAATCTGGAATTGAATTAAATACCCTTGATTTTTTTTTATTCTCCGTTTTCTGTTGCATTGTGCTGCGAGTTGAAGCCTGAGGCGCATTTAATGAATCTAGACATGATGTCATGCCCTAAGCTCCCAGGAGCTGCAAAAAAAAGTACCATGTCCTTGTTATTCAAACAGATCTCTGCGTAGTTTTGATGGCTGCCATACTGTCACCACTCGCAGTGGCCATCACAGTGATACAGTGAGTGTCATATGAGGTTTGAAATTACTTTTGATCAATGTTCAGAATCCCTTTATAAGCTAAGCCGTTAGTTGAATGGTAGACAAAAAAGTGATACCTAAGCTATCAAGAAAGTCGATTCAAATGATCTCCAAATAAATCTATGAGAAAAAATGACATAGAACAATTTCCGGGTGGACCGTTACCTCTGGTGTCTTGACTCAGACTTGTGAATCGCCATTGCATCGTTGAACCACCAAGACAAAGATTATATCTCATTAATGGTGTATCCAGCTGTGACAAGACAACTGGTAGTATATCCCACCTCACAGACAAATTCTCCAATTTCCGCAATCTCTGCGGCCGCCTTGACGTACGGATTAGATGAATTCTCACCCAGAGCCACGAACACCTCCAAGAGCACAGCTGACGATTCCAAAATCTCACTAGCGAGCGACGCAATGTCACTATTCGCAGCCTTTTGCAGGCGTTTGAAGTAGCCTGCATCTGCCACGAGAAAGACGATTCCCAAACTTGCATCGACCACCGCCCAGTGAGTTCGCGACGGCGTTCGAGTCTTGACGGCCCGGAGGACGAAATTGAATGTGGAAACGTTCAGGTTGACAACATAAGGCCAATCCATCGCGTCACTTCCTATCTCTGTGATGGACCACGCATAGCACGGGAAATCAAAGATGATATCAGCGAGGAATTCGAATAAGGCGCTTTTCCAGGATATGGCAGTTCCTGGCGGGAGCTTCGCCTTCCGGTTAGTTAGCCTTACCAAGACGAAGCCAGGAAGAGTCGCAATATTGGCGATGGCGACGATCACCCTCTTAGCCTCTTCCGGTAGTCCTCGGTGCCCTTGCTCTTCTGTAGCTTCACCAACCCGCACGAGCCCTTTACCATCAGAATCTAGACCGCGTGGTACGATTCTTTCCTTAGGGATTAAATTCTGCAGACGCTGAACTTCCTGGAGAATCCTATCATCCGGGAACGGAGCTTTACCGCTCATCAGCTTGTAAATGACCGTCGATGGAATAGCGCAGATGAGGCAGAACAGATCTAGAATAGACATCTCCTTCTGACCGGTCACCTTTTCGTACATCCACGTAATGACGGGAATATCTATTGGAGTGTCAACACCGTCAAGAACAGCCTGGAGAATTGCCTGCACCAGATCCAAAATGGCGGCCAACACGTTCTTTGCGGTCTTCAGCAAGACGACGCTGCAGAGCGCCAACGTCTTCTTGACGGCTTCCACGGGGTCTAATTCTGGCAGGCGGTCCGCGACTTCAGTCTTGAAGGCACTTATAACGTTTTGGACATCATTCACTTCTCGATCTGCAACCTCCTGGAGCTTCGTCAGCAGGTTGTCACACTGGCTACTGATGTTGGTGGATGGTTTGTATTCCGCCTGAGAAGCCTGAGCGCCGTTTTTGAAGTGATACGTGCCCCAGCTGGATTGTGGGCCACCGGAGTTGCTCGACTTGGGATCTTCCAAAACAGTCGCTGTGGTGCGCCCAATGGGTTTCATACCAGCCATTTCAGTGACATGGTCGGAAAGACCATCAAACATGGCGTCAGATGATTTTCGGAGTGAATTCAAAGAAGCAACGACTTGCGACGTCCAGAGTTTATAGACGCCCTTAATCGCGGCTTGCGTCCGCAGGATATCCTGCCAGTCAAAAACAAATCCAAGCCATGAGACAAGGTCATCGTATGCAACTTTCAGTTTGTGAAACACGACCTGCATGACGCCCACAACCGCTTGCGCCGTGTCAACCACGGCATTGTAAAGGCTGGTACCCATCTCCACTACAAGCTCATAGACCCCTTTCACCGTTCGGATAGCGATCATCCCCACCCTGCCCGCGAAGTACGAGAAAGTCTGAAGAAGATCACCGATTTTTGCTTTGATGGCGTCGCCAAAGTCACCAAAGAGCTCAGCATTCTCAAGGCTTCGTTTCTTCCGCTTTGACGAAAGAAAATCGTTTATTTTGTCCTGTCCTTCATAGTAAGCAAAGTCGGGATCGCTGAAATCGATCGCAAACATGATTGGAGGTTGATCATCCCCGAGCTCTTCTCTTTTTTTCCTTGCAGATGTTGGATCTAGCTTCTTGCTCACTTCGCCAAGCTGTACAAGGGTTTGGGCTGCCTTTTCTCTCTGCTTCTCGGTCACGGTCGACGGCAGCAATGGCTTTGTTGTTCCATCCTCAAGTTTGATAGCGATATTTGCCAGACTCCCTCCGTCCTTGATGGTCAGCAACTTCGCCTTCGCCTTGACAAGAGGGTCCACGATGACTGGCTCCACTGCAGCCCCTTTGAGTGCCACGGTGAATGGTGCGATTTCCAAACTATTAGACTCCAAGACGATCGTAATTTCTCCCGTATCATCGGATTTAAAATCCAGTGGCTTACTCGGGGTCAATGCATAATAAACGTTGTTGACATAGAAAGACATATAGGTGGATGATGAGATCGTCAAAGGTTTGTCAGGAACGGCTCGGCCCAGATCATCAGCGGTGACTATACGGGTTGTGGAACTGTGATATTCAAACACCTTTCCCGAGTCCGTCGTTGGCAACACGATGGTACGTGTAGACCAAGCGCTTGTAGTTGGGTCTTGCACAAGCTGATCGAGATTATGACCGTGATATTGTGCGAAGATGACATTGCTTGAATCATCGCCATTGATATAGGCCGAGAATTGGTTGACCTGCACAAGAATTGGGGGTGAAGTGGACCAAGCTTCTGGTTGAGCCTCTTTACCTGCAGCACACGAGAAGTAGAACAGCTCTCCCTGATCATTCAAAGCCCAGACCGTTGTTGCCGAGTTTACAGTGGCCGCAGAAAGTTGTTTGACGTCCTTGAAAATCTGGCTCGAGCCGACAATCCTCTTTGGTTCCGCTCTATCGTATTGGTTGTCGGCACTGAAAAGATACAGACCCCCCTGAGTCGCCACGAAAAGATTCGTGTCACCTTCACTGTTGGGTACAGAAGCGATGCAGGTAAATTGAATCCTAGCTTCATCAGGCAAATTCAACCGCGAGGGGCTCGGAGCCACCTCAGAGTTGAATGGGTTCGACTGAGGCGTATAGATAAGCTGAATCCGCTCCGGCGGAGCTGCATCGACCTTCTCATTCCCACTCGGTCCGCCCACAGCCCCCAGAGTGTAGATACCGGGAACTCTGTCACCATGACGGTACCCAGGACAGCTCTTGACAGAGCCAACTTTGAGTTCCATGGCGAGAGAGTGCCGATTCCAACACGGACTCGAGTCCGGCTTGATGTAGTAGCGATCAAGCAGTTGCAAGGAGTTGAACGGCGCCCGTTGAATGTCAACAAAGAAGTTCTGAATATTGACTTTGTTTCGACCAGGAGTGTTCATCAAAAAGACATCCGCAATCACCACTTGGTCAGGCTTGGCCTCCGCGTCGAAAGAGAGGTCTTTCCATTCCACTTTGCCAGCCCAGGCGGCGTTACGACTGTCATTGCTGCCTGAGAAATAAAGATGATCCGAGTTCGCAATCGTCACAACAAGTGCCAGATCGAAGAGGAGATCCTTTGGGTTTTGGCACAGTGCAAATGATTTGACCACGATGGGATTACTTCCCTGCGCATTTGCAATAGAACTCGAGAGTTCTTGTCTGGTCCAGCCCGTTGGAGTGTCAGGGGCCTCGCGAGCGGCATAGAATGCGCCATCCGAACCAATGAAGAAGAAGACAGCATATCCGGCAGAGGTCTGAATGACTTGAAAAGAACCAGATGGCGAGAACAACTGTGCCTGCTTCTGGTTTTTCATCAGCTCAGTCTCGTAGAGGAGCTTCATGGTGGCGGGGATCCGTCGACGAAAACGTAGAGAGAACAAAATTCAGTTTGGACTAGTAAAGGCTCCTCGGCAAAGTGAGAACCTGTATTTGGTCTGAGAATCTACTTGGCACTCATGGAGAGCGGAACAGTACATCTTTGATATGTTGTGAATCTGAGTGTGGAATTCCGAGCATCAGCTGGCTCACAAGAGCCAAGTCTGGCTGGCTGAAGCCGTGCCTCTTGCTCCTGTGTGCACGGCGTCCATTTACATGACGGGGGTTTTCTTTCATCGTTTGGTCCATGCACTAGTCAACATTGAAGATTTCTATTCGACGATCGGTAAATCTCCGGTGATGAACCCGAACACGAATTATACGCTTCTACACTCGACCAAGTCCCCGTCTCCTCGGGCTCTGAATTTTTTGAAATTGAAAAAAAATACCCAAGATGGAGTCAGCTTGGAGAGGCGTCACAGATCGCGTTACCGACGTTGAGTGGTTCGCGCATCGATGCTTTGAGATATCAAAAAGGCAGCCATCTATTTCAAGTACAAAGGGCGGAGAGAGATCAAATCCGAGATTCTGATACGTTCTTAGCTGAGATCAAAGTTTGCGTTATGACCGTGAGCAGTTCGTGTTCACCTCAAGCCATCAGGAGCCTAAGGACGTGGCTGTTTGGACCCTTCCCTTTTTCGGCCATCGTTGACTGGTGCTAGCAATAATCCATCGGCAATAAAGTCCAAAATGATTTCTTAACAGCGATCGGCAGGGTCCAGATCCTATGACGGCTGATGCGCAGCAAGCGGACGTGCCCCGTAGGGTTGCAGTAGTGCAGGATGAAGCATCACGGACTCGAAAGATGATTGGCGAGTGATGCGACTAAACCTCATAAGCACTACCTGGACATCTCACGACTCTGCATTCTGCAGCTGTCTTGAAGGCATCTAAGCTTCGAATTGTTGATGGGCAGTGCAGAGCGGAACACGTGTACGGGGAACGGGGTGGGTTCGTCGTCCCCAACTCCTGGGTTCGGAAGCTTAATCTTGTCGCGAACTAGATTTCTGATTCCCTCAATCTCACGAGTCAGCCGATGGCTGATGGCTAACTGGGCTGGTCCGTCTTATCTCCCGCCCGCCATACCCTCCATCGCTAAGAGAAGTTGCTTTACTGACTCTGTTCTGTCTCACGCTGTTCAGCGCCCTCAGCCAGCCACTAAGTGCACAAAGAGATCGATCAGGAGTCCAGCGCCATTTCTTAGCGACCTTTGAAGAAGTTTGAAGGTTTCAGCAAAGTCGCTACGATCGCCATATCAATCATTATTCTTGACGATGGTGTCGAGGCGCAGGCTTCGATGGCGCAACAGGACCCATTCCTTCTTCGGCCAACCCGGAGTGACAAGAGCTGGTCTCAATATGGAGAATGAAGAGGGCTCGTAGTTGGGTTCGTGACTCGTGAAATTTTGCAGCGGATAGAGACGCTGTGGAGTTCTGTCATTCTCGCCTATTTAAGGCAAGCCATTGCCTCATCAGCAGATGTCGTAGCAGTATATGACAAGTATCGGATGATTGCTCGCTTCACTTACTACTCTCTTCGCTTTTTTTAAATTGCCCAATCATCATTCCGACTCGAGCCCGATAGCGAAAATGACTTCATACAAACAATCACAACTTTCCCAATACAGGTTCGACTTTGTCGTGGCTGTCAGCCAGGCAAGTATCAATGCCACCATGAAAGCCTACCTGGATCGTGTCAATGTGCCTGAGATGAAAATCTGCTATGTCGTTGGTCACGATCCCATCACGTCGCAGGTCGTTCCAACGGAAATCGACTTTGCGAAGCTCCTCGAATTGACCGAGGGAGTCGATCCCTTTACCGTGAACATCCCGACAACGCACCCAGAGAACGACCCCAACTTCCAAAAACTGATCAAGGCAAAGTTCATGACGGGCTTCAAAGTCCAGATGGGCGTTCCCGATGTAACCAATCTGAGCAAAGTGCCGGATATTGTGGGACTGCGAGCCGATACCGCCACAGTGGAGTACAACCTGCTCTGCAGTCATTTCACCGTTGCCGCTGTGCAGAATGAATGGGAAACCTACTCCTGGCTGCAGAAGTCACAGGATCCCAACAACCCCTGGCTTTACTCCGCCACTGTTGATCTGCGCATGGCGGAAGTTCCCAACTCGGCCTACAGCAAACTTCCCAAGGACGTCAAGGATAAAATCAAGAACCTATCAGGCTCGGCATTCAGCATCCAGCAGTTGTTGTTTGACCTCAGTAACGCGGGCTTGTCCAGTGCTGCCAGAATCGACGGTGTTCAACCAGGTTCGGCCCTGGAGACTATCCTCAATCGCTACTTTGTTTCCAAATATGTCGCGAAGCTGCGCGATGAAGGTAGTCCTATGTTGGGACTGGCCGTCGTTCCCCACGAGACAGACAAGTCCACTCTGATACTAACGGACCTGAACTTTTCTACCAACCCCTATATCGACCCCACCAACGGGGATGTCGTGCTGCCTCCCGGAAAGACGGAACAGAATCTGGCTTGTCTCAACTATCTATGCGCGGTCAACAAACATGTGCTTCCGTCTCCAACTCGGTTTCCGTGGAATTGGTTGGAAGCCGGCGACCTCGCAGATCACGACGGAGTCGTCTCCATCAATCGAAACACCATACGGGACTGGCTCGAGCCTTCCCTAAAGGCCGTGGCCAAGAAGCACTGCCTCAAACCAACAGCCTGGGCGCAGCATCACGATGGCAACCTTCTGAAGCTATATGCGGTGATATTTTTTGGACCCGAAGAGCAAGAGCCAGTCATTGAACGGAAAGAAGAGGGTCCAACCGTGCTGACACTGTCGTTCAGTGGAGCTTCCAGTGACAATGACCAGGCAGGATCGATTGATCTCAAATACAAATACACCCTGAATGTGGATTTCGTCGACACCAACATCGTGATCACTCAGAACGTCTGGGTGTGGTATAAAGCCGAGGCTATGTCATCATCCAACCAGGATGTCGTCGTTGATGACCTCCAGACAGACATTTATCCCATCAGCGTCAGCGCAGGTGAGCTCATAGTAGGCAAGTCAGGGAAACAACCTCTCGAGCAAAGAGCCCATCCTCAAGACAGGAACGAATTTGTTGGTGCCTTCACTGGGCTCAACAGGATTTCCGACGACATTAAGGGCCAACTGAAGGCACTGACATCGATCCAACTGGGAACCATCCCCGTTTCTGCCATGCAGGGATTCGTGTTCCCAGGAGGCAACACGTTTATTTTCAATAAAGCCGTTTTCTCTGAGTACCAGGACCTTCTTGCGTTCATCACTTACACAACTTGAACTGGGGGCATAGGATTGGGCACAGTGAAATCCATTCACTAGTGGTATGGATTGTGCGTGGGCTCTGCCAGCTCGCCAAGGACGCTGTCTCGATAGCATGGCTTTCTATTCAAGACCTAAGGCTATCGGAGCTTGCTCACTGTTCCCTGTAAATTTTTGGCAGGAAAATTTTAAATGCTCATATCTTCCTTTCGCTTTCAATCAAACTAGGCACCTGACCAAGGAGTATAGCTGACAATGTGCTGAGACTAATCGCACCCTAACCTCTGGTTTCGCAGGACACACTAATCTTTTTTTGAGATCAAAACAGAGCTATGGGGATTCCCAACACCGAGGCCAGAGAAAAAGGTCTACTATGTAAATACGTATGCTTTAACCTCTAATTTTTTTTTCTTTTCTTGTGAGAGATCTCAGTCAGTGCTCTTCTCTGGGTCTTTTGAACTGTCTTTCCAAAACAGCCAAGGTTTCTATTCAGACTCCGATTTGTCACCCGGTTAACTGACCAGTTAAATAGTTAGTTTATTTTCTCCTCCTATCCGGAAGAGGACTCAACTATGGAGTACATTGACCCTCATTCCAGCTTGGCTTGTACAACCATTCAAGTCGTGATCGATGAGACGACTTGGAAAATATAAAAAATTTCTCACTCGAAGAGTTTTATTGAATGCAGACATTATTAAGATGTCGAGATACACAATATACCTGGTATTGATCATGTCCAAAAATGGTTCATTGTATCGTGCAGAGGCCCAAGTTGGAGCACGATGAGCGTCGGCCTTTATACAAGCCGTGCGATGATAATAAAAAATTTCTTTAAGACTAAACAAGGCACAAAAGGGCGCATCTCCTCGTAAGAAAAGTCCTGGAGAGCGAGTGCTCAAAATGATGGCACGTCACCAAAGCCCCGACTTCCTTGTGAGACCCGAGCCAAACACTGACGTCATTCCATGCCTGACCTATATAGGTTTCCGGCGGCCTTGATCAAGTTTGGCATCTTGAGTATTTCCATTTTGTGAAGGTCACTCCATACCATTTCAGAATCGCTGGAGACAGTTAGAATCAAACTCAGCTTTATTCCTCGTCTTCCATTCATCACTTAATCATGCCTGTCATTCCTGAGACATCTGACTTTCCGTCTGCCTCAAAGAAGGGCTCTAACGAGTCCCAGACCAAGCCAGGCGAGCAACGGGAGAAAGCATCTGCTATCGACCATCTTTCCAAGGGACCCCAGATTCCAGACGGTGAGAGAGTAACCAGGAGCTTTTCTGCCACACATTGACTAATAAATGAGACAGACATGCCACCCAAGGCGTCGAGGGAAGAGATTGAGGCTCGGATGAAGGAACTGAACAAATCGAAGGATTGAATGACTCTTTCTATGACATAGCTTGAATATTTGCTAAATATTCCATCTAATTTCCCTGTTCAATGTGCCTTTTGACTCTGGGATTTGAGTATTCTGTAACTACTGTAACTACAAGTAGATTGATTTAGTTATCGCCTGCGCATTACATCATAGGTCACGTGCTCTCGCGACAGCTCTCACTGGCGTCTGACTCTTCTCTCTTGAACGCGTCAAGAAGGGCTCCTCATGCCGCCGGAACGAGCAAACCCACCGGTGAAGCTGTCTTTGCCTCTGGTAAACCATCTGAGTCCCCTAATTCGTAGCCTTTGTCGCTGACCATCTCGGCATCTAGCAATACCAGCAGGACATCTTCACGGAACTGCGTGCCCAGGATGAGTTGGTCATCCTTGCCCGCGGCCTGGGGCTTCTTCACCTTATAACGAATTTACTTCACTTCTACGACGCGGCGGGCAACAATTTGGTCTTGGTAGTAGGTGCAGATGACCGCGAAAATGAGTGGATCGGAGAAGGTAGGTTAGGTCAACCCGAAAGATCGCAGATTGTCCGACGCTGACGCTCTGGACCCGTAGCGTTGGCGGAGCATTATGCGACCAGCAAATCTCCACTTGCACGGGGATTGAAGGTTATTAATACGGAGAAAGCCACGGTGCCGATGCGGTGGGTTAAGGAGCCATGTCACCGATGTCCAAGGCTTTGCTGATCCTCGCGTTAGAGAACGAATCTATGCAGAAGGCGGTATTCTGAGTGTGACATCCAGAATATTGGTCGTGGATCTACTATCAAGTACGTTGAGAGCCTGCTTTTCATCGATGCCATACTAAGTTCGTCAGAGCTCCTTGATCCTGAGAAGGTCACCGGAATGATCATTCTGCATGCCGAAAAGTACGTATAGCCTTATAACACAGCAAAATTTCTTGATCGATGGCTCACCATGTATACTAGAGTCGTAGCGACTTCCCTGGAGGCATTCATAACTCGCATTTGCCGACAAGCGAACAAGCGGGGATTCTTGAAGGCATTTTCGGACTCACCCGAGCCATTCACGACTGGTTTTGCTCCGCTGGCTAATATGCTACGGAATCTTTTCCTACCCAAAGCTTCATTATGGCCGAGATTCCATGTCTCTGTGGCTGAGGCTTTGGAAGGAAACCGCAAAGCCGAAGTGATCGAACTGGAAGTTCCAATGAGTGCCAAAATGCGGGAAATCCAGAACGCCGTTCTCGAGTGTGTGGAGATTAGCATTGCCGAGCTTCGAAAATCTAACACAGGCCTAGACATGGAGGAGTGGACCTTGGATAGCGCCCTGCATAGGAACTTTGACGTCTCAATCCGGCGGCAACTGGACCCTATATGGCATCGTGTCACCTTCAGGACTAGGCAGATAGTCAGCGATCTGACGGATCTTCGAGGAATTCTCCAGTGCGTTCGTTCCCTGTCTTTTTTTTCTCTCCCTACTAATCCATTTGCAGTGCTCTGCTTACCTATGATGCGGTATCCTTCATGAAATACCTTGACACGATTGTGTCAGCGCACTCCCCACCTCCAGGCTCTAACAAACACAACTACTCTCCCTGGCTTTTCCTTGATGCTGCCCATGTCCTATTCCAAACAGCAAAGTCGCGGGTCTACCAGGGTAAGATGACTGATGAGATGTCCCGTTCCTGGTCATCAACCAACTTCTCAGCTGAGCTAAAGCCCGTTCTTGAACCGCTTCCAAAATGGGAGGTCCTCGCCGAAGTTCTTGAAGAAATAGAGCAAGATGCTTACTTGAACCCACTTAAACCAACCGAGGACTCCAACGGTACGATATTGATCATGTGCAGTGACCAACGCACCTGCCGGCAGCTTCGTGAATATATTGGCACCATGCAAGCCAAAGTCTCCCATGTATCGAATGAGAATGATGAGAATAAGGAGACTTTGAGTGAAGAGGCAACATCTGCAGAAGTGATGATGCGACGCCGACTACGTGACTATCTCAATTGGAAAAGGTCACTATCCAACGTCAACAAAAACTTATCCCAAGCCGGAGAAGGGGGCAAGCCTGCAGAATCAGCGAGGCCAGGCCAGCAACAAGGCAGACCTCCTCCAAACAAACGTCGACGAGTACGTGGTGGAGGAGCAGTGAACTCTGCGTCTGGCCGCGTGCCGGACAGTAGTGTTCAGACGCAGGTCGAGTTACCGGCTCAAGTTGTCAGTCTTCTTGAGGAAATTCAGCCCACCGAGGCAGAAGAAATTCAAAAAGAGGAGATTGTTGTTGATGGTCTCGACGATACGGAGGATTACTACGAACTGTATGAGATGAATGATCTAGTCATGATACACCCATACGATGGCGACATGGATGAGCATATCCTGGAAGAGGTTCGGCCGCGGTACATAATCATGTATGAGCCTGATGCAGCATTTATCCGCCGGGTGGAGGTCTATCGTAGTTCCCACGTTGGCCGAGTGGTGAAGGTGTATTTCCTCTCCTATGAGGGATCTGTTGAGGAACAGCGATATTTGAGTGCCGTGCGGCGAGAAAAGGATGCATTCTCGAAATTGATCAAAGAGAAAGGAGTAAGTTCAGTTCCTTCGAGTACTCGATGCCCACCTGCTGACCCTCTTCAGAACATGGCTGTTACTTTGACGCATGACAAGAGCGCCGAAGACCCACAAGAGCAATTTCTACGTACAGTCAACACTCGAATTGCAGGCGGTGGAAGGCTCGCAGCGACGGCAGCTCCTCCTCGGGTGGTGGTCGATGTGCGCGAGTTTCGAAGTGCTCTACCGTCTCTTCTGCATGGAAATAGCATGGTTGTAATCCCCTGCCAACTGACGGTTGGAGATTACATTCTCACGCCAGACATCTGCGTCGAGCGTAAATCTATTCGCGACTTGATCTCATCGCTTCGAAATGGGCGCCTCTATAACCAGGCTGAGACGATGATCCAACACTACAAGACTCCGCTTTTGCTGATTGAGTTTGACCAAAACAAGTCGTTCACCTTTGATGCTTTTGCAACTATCTCTACCGGCACAACATTTTTGACTGACTACGGCTTCTCTTCCTCTGGACAAGCAACGAGCTCGAGCACCAGCGCACATACTAATCCCTCAAACCCAAAGTCTGCACAACACTTGTTAGTCCTGCTAACACTCGCCTTCCCACGACTGAAGATAATTTGGTCCTCATCGCCCTATCAGACGGCCGAGATCTTTGCCGAGCTAAAGAAGAATGCTGCAGAGCCTGATCCTCTTCGTGCCGTTCAGATCGGCCTGGACATTGACATTTCAGGCTCTGCTGGTGATGTCATGGCGGCAGCTGGCATTGAACACCGGACGTTCAATATGCTACCGCAAGATATGCTCCGGGCCGTGCCAGGGGTAACACCACAAGCACTCGACCGGCTGATTCTTGAAACGGAGAACCTGCATGAGATCGCTAACATGAGTGTGGAACAGCTGGATCCACTCGTCGGAAAGGAAGCCGCCCGAAAGATTGTAGCTTTCTTCCGGAAGAGCGTCTTTGACGACTAGGATGCCATGTGAGGTAATTTCTACGGAGAAAGTAGCTCATGGCAAGGCTGGTAGAAATGCAGGTTACGGATTTTATGACCTAATTCATCGCAGAAGTAATTGTAAACAAACATCTCAGATACACGAGACGGACGACTGGCGTATGCATAAACCATAACTATTGCATTGGGGGTATTTTGAATCAGACACGAACAACTAAATAACAAGCCGAGACACCCGGGCTCATTCTCAACGACACCAGAGCCGGGAAATTATTGTATGACTCCGTCAATTTTCGTCTTGGCGTCGATCATGGACGCAGATCAGCCAAAATAGAAACACCAACACGCAAGGGTCCACCAAGAAACGCCCCCTGAGAGGTGGAGAAGAAACCCCGTATCCGGACGTCCTTGATCAGGCATCGGACCTCAAACTTCACCTTCAAACTACCTGATGCTTCCCACACTCATCTAATCATGCATATCAAGGCGCCTCTGTTGGCCCCGGTCGCGTTGGCGGCGGTTGCTGGGGCCAGCAAGAATGTACGAGATGTTGAGCCGTGTGCGCAGATCTCCAAGTTGGTGGCAGATGCGAATGATAATCACAGTGCGTGACGAGCTGCTTTAGTCGGAGAATTCTATGAATCTAACGGTCGCAGTCAGCACTCAGGTCCCCCATGCCTTGGCACATCAATGTTTGATGTCCATGCCGTTCGAGTCGAGTCGAGCAGTAACGTTCTTGAATCAAGTTCGAAAGTATCTGGAGTTTCACTCGACTGTTGACATTCTCAAAAGTAAGGGAAATCGACGATGGTTGTCTTTGAATGTGACTGACATTGAGATGATAGACCCTCCGTCTGGCTATACGATGCCATCTACTGATCTGCTGGCAGGGATCGATTCGATACTGGAAAAGGTCAATAGCAACGGGTACTCCAGCCAATTTGAGATGGATCTTGAAGTCTCAGATCTCATCAGGTCCGCACATGATGGCCATTTGGTATTCCAATTATGCTCACAGTCAATATTCAATTATGAGATCGACATGCCTCTCGTGTCAATCTCAACAGATGGTCTTCAACTACCGGAGATTTACACTTTGAGTACGTATTATGACCTGCCTATTTCTTGATTTCTTGAAGCCATCGCTAAAACTCCATAGGCGATGCAAAGCTCCAGCAAAGTGGGTCGAAAGATATCTCTCCCCTTGTCTCTATCAACGGCACCGATGCTGCCGAGTTTCTTGCATCTTATGCGTCCGGCCAAAGTCTTCAAGATCGCGATGCTCAGTACGTGGCATATCTTCCTCCCACATCTTCCTTTCTTCTGACGGTTTAGGTACAATCGAGTCTTCCCAGCTCTAGCTCGCAACGTCACCGGAACACCCATTGATCAAAATGGCATCTGGGCCAGAACTGCTGACTGGAGTGATGGTTCCCAGCTGACTCTCAAGTATGGCAATGGGACTACACAAACCGTGGAGAAGGTGGCTGTTCCCAAGGAGAGATTGTTCTCATACCAAAATGGCACCAGCCTGTACAAGGTCAACTGCATTCCCCGAGGCCTTCCTGCCGCCGAGACTTCCTCGCCGACTCCAGAGGAGGCTTCCTCCATACCTGGACTCCCAGATACAGAATGGCACAATTCTGCTAACTCTATCGGGGGTTATTTCTCAAATCTTACGGGCCTTGAAGACACCGGGATCATCTTCTTGCCCACATTCTCCTCGAGTCCCCGCGAGGTAGCGCAATTGATGATAGATTTCCTGAACAACGCGACCAGCGCTGGAAAAAAGAACATCCTTATCGACGTTCCAGCAAATCCAGGTGGATATCTATCGATCGGACTTGATCTGTTCCGGATATTCTTCCCGGATGCTTTCCCATACACTGCGACACGATATCGAGCGCACAATGCAGCCAAGTACCTCACCAAAGCATTTTCACGCTCCGACACCCAGGACTCAAGCAACACCTTTGCGTACAAGGAGATGGTTGCTCCAGACCAGGATACCGGCTTTAGCTCCTGGGAGGATCTTTACGGACCACATGAGATCCTGGGGAGCTCTTCATCTAGCCTGCTGGCCAATTTCAACTACACTGCGACTTCCAGTGAAAACTATCCCATTAACGGATACGGGCCGATTGCGTTGAATCCCGACAAAAGTCTTTTCCCTGCCGCTAATATTGCCATTGTGAGTGCCCCCACTAATCGTGCTCGACAACTTACTGCGCAGGGGCTAACAAGAAATTCCACCCCCAGATTACCGACGGAGACTGTGTCTCAACCTGCGCCTTCTTCGTCAAACTCATGAAGCGCCAAGGCGTACGCACCATCACCTTCGGTGGGCGTCCTACCGAATCTCCCATGCAAGGAGTCGGCGGCGTCAAGGGTGGCCAATCACTCGGGATAAACTACATCAACGGCTACATCCAGCAAGCTAACCAGCTGATCCAACAGTCAGCCGGCAGCTCGTCTCCTCTTCTGACCACAGATGAGTGGCAGAAATTCAACGATTCAAGTCCCGGTACAGAAGTATCCTTTGCTTGGAGTGGAAACGTCAACCTTCGGAATGAATATGATCCCGGTGATGATCAGACTCCCTTACAGTTTGTCTATGAGGCGGCGGAGTGCCGGCGTTTCTATACGATTGATAACTATCTCCAGCGGGAGACTGTGTGGCAAGATGCTGCGGCGTCTATGTTTGGTAATGGGGGTTGCGTAAAAGGGTCGACTGATGGGAAAGGTAGCTTGAGTGCATCTTGAAATCTGATTATTTAGGTAGAAATCATGGGTCTTTTGTATCTAAAGTACAATCCAATCAAAGAAGCGATCATTTAGCTGTAAATGCAAGGGCAATTGAAAAGACGGATCCCAAAGCCATGAGCAAGGTACCCCATGTTAACGGCTCCCGCTGTTTTGAACAATCCTGTAATTTCATTTTGTCAACTTTCACTGCGTTGGGTAAAACACTTGAGAGCACAGTGGCAGTTTAAAGTCTTGAGTCTAGAAAACAGAGAAACGGACCAGCTAGACATGCTTCAATCATTTTTACTCATGAGAGGATTTCTGAATCTGTTTCGAATCATCTTTCTTGATGGCACGTACATCCTATTCTAGACCGTTCGATTCCTCCTGACTGCGAAGTCGATCTTGAGAAATTGTCGGGTTTCGACCCTATAAAATTACCGTGCAATAGGAAGGAATGAGTAGGCGAGAGCAAGCATATACAAGCGTTTTACGAAGTACGTTGCCTAAACAGCACGAATACGGGGGAATTGACGGAGGCAATATTTTCAATTCTCATGACCCTTTTTTTGCAAAATCTATCACTCGAAAAGGCACAGAGTAGAGGCGCATCGCATGCAATGCAATGCAAGGAGGACAAGCACGCAGTTTCATCATGCGCGTGGCAACCATTTTGCTCTGTAGTGTGACCCCAAGATTCTTGCAGAAACAGATATAGGACCGTCAGGACATATGTCTGAGACGACCATATCGGCTAACAACCAAAATCTCACGATCTTTTATAGTCGATGTCTTCATACCCTGGTGAATTGTCGTAAGGTCGCCGTAGGCGGGATGATGCCCTTCATTTCCATGCAGGGCCGCGATGGCAGTGGCGTCGAGATTCGCTTGAGAAATGCCCTTCGATCGGGGTTCCGAGGAAGCTGCAGTAGATCGAAAACGTATGGATCACGGCGCTGAAACCAACAGTGGCGGTGTAGGAGTGAGCAGGCACAACGTGAAGAGCACCAGGAGTAGTTCTGCGTGGCACTCTTGCAGGGTAGAGAGCATCGAGCTCTGAAGTGGTAGGGGTGAGCTTAGAGCTCGTCGACATCGATTTCCTTCTCGTCCTCACTCTCACGGTCCTCGTCGAACTCGACGTTGTCCTCGAAGCCCTCGTTGCCGAAGGTGTCGGTCTCGTTGATCTTGGCGTGCTCGGGCAGCTCACCGTAGGCCTTCAGACTGCGGGCCTCGTCGGCGGTGTACTTCATGATAACATCGCCCTTCTCGTCCTGGTAGTCACGGAGCGAGAGAAGGATGATATCACCCTGGTTGATCCAGACCTTCTTGCGAAGCTTGCCACGGATGTGAGCCAGACGCTTCTCGCCGTCGAAGCAAAGAGCCTCCAGACGACCGTTACCGAGCATCTTGACGACCTGGGCGTACTCCTGACCGTCCTCCTTGAAGACGAGCTCACGCTTCTCGTTGTCGTTCTCGTTCTTACCACGACGACGGTTCTTACCGCCCTGTTTATGAAAATAGTCAGAATTTGTGTCAAAGTAATAGTTTACGTAGAAAATCACGAGCGATGATCGACATATGCCCCCAGGTCCAACCCATCAACTTCGATGGCCGGTGATCGGTTTCGAACAGATGATGGTGGCGGGGTGGCACATTCTAACAGGGAGGGGCTGAATATTTTGCGCGCTTACCTTTCCCTTGTTCTTGGGCATGGCGGCGGGGTGCGACGTTCACTGGACTTGAGTCTGGCTGTGTGTCGGTGTCTCGATTATTTCTGCGTCAAAATTCGACGTAGAAAGATGAGGTAATATCCCCGGAGAGTCTGGTGAAAAGAAGAGGGAAAGAAGTAAAGGTGGGGGGAGGATCTGTGCCGATATATCAAACCTGTGGCTTAGCTAATCAGGCACAAAGCGACGGCCCAGTGGAAGTGTATGGCCTGATTTTGCAGGACACAGCATTTACCGCCCGATGTGCTTTGGGCAGAAAAAAGATACCAGAAGCATTATGAAGTCAATAACCAGCAACAGCGCTCCACTCAGGCCTTGGGAATACCCTCGGTTCCTGAATATTGCTTTCAGCGCGGAGCTATACTGCACTATCTTTTTAGTGCCAATTTGAGCCGCAAAAGCCCTGACTAGCAAGTGAGGCGCAAACACAGGACCAGTCTTCTCATCCTAAGCACCGTTGTGCTTCCTCTGATGCGATCAATGAACACTCTTTCCCTGTCGCTATGAGACCGATACGCTGCCTCCTTTCAACCTCTCTACAGCCTGACCTGGCAAATAATCGACTATTCTTGATACTCTCACCATGAAATTCCTCTCTTCCTCGAGCAATATGCTCTTTCGATACACTTCTGAGTCCGTGATACCCCCAGTCGCCCAACGCTATCTGGGCTCTCCAGTCCATCCGATTCGGCCAAAGATTGCATACATGTACAAACATCGTGATCCGAATGCTCTGTGGTGGCGGGTGTCAGTATCACATCTGAACCAGTTCAAACGGACCGTTCGATCCTGGTGTGCTCGGAGGGCGCGCATTGCTTTCCAGGAGGCGCTCAAAAGACAAGGCTTTGATAGGTTAGGGCATCCTCTTGATCTGTCTTCTTCAATACAGAAGCAAGCTCTCTTAGGATCTCTGGATATCACTATCCGCCCTTCCTGTGTGCATCAAAGCTTCGAGGCGGTGCAGAAAGATGCCGACTTTCTCTTGAAAGGCCTCTTGAAACAGCTAGAACGGCGCGGTGAGCGTGCCAACAACAATACCAAGTCTTCATGAGTGTCTTGAAGAAGCTTGGTGATTCAACGTGTACCACACCACTCTGTATTATACTGACCGATGATCTTTGTCTATATCTGTAAATTAAAGGTGGGAGCATCATTGCATGGCGTTTGGGTGGCTGCGATTAGCCTGTGTACGAAATTTAGTTTCTCTTTGATTTTTTATAACACTACTGTCGTCAAATCCGATTTAAATGACTGTAAATTATCTCCATACGACGAGGATCAGGTCCTTCTGTTGGTGGACCTGGTAAATATAGAAGCGGCCGCCTCTTAGCTCCCGCCGCGTCAAGCCTCGCTAAGTGCCGATCTGGCGGACAACGGGGCTTTTGAACATCGAGTCTCTCTCGTCTCCAACAACCACCTCTCTCCTCCCTCATTCCTCATTCCTCCGGAATCTCCTTCACCATGCTGGTCTCCCTGACTGTTGGCAAGGTGGACGCAGGCGTTGCAGTCCTGTTGACCGAGGACAACCGTCTGGTAAGCCCCCAACCCCTGGTAGCCTAGACTCCCAGGCAATGGAGAGTGTTGGCCTGCGTTCCTGCGCTCTGCGCAAGGCAAATCATCGCAATGGCTCGCTGACACAGCTATCATTACGCAGATTGAATTCCCCTCCGTTCTTCTTCCCAACGGGATCTCCTCCGGCAGCATTGTTGACATTACCGTTGCGCGCAATCATGCGGCTGAGACAGCCAACGCATCCGCCTTCCAGTCTCTCCAGAAGCGCATCCTGAATACCTACGGCGTCAAAACCCCCTCTCCTCCCATCCTCCGCCTGCGAAATGCTACCCAGACCTCCCTTGTCCTCGAGTGGGATCCAATCGACCTAGCAACTGCGTCCCTGAAATCGCTCTCCCTCTATCGCAACGGCTCCAAGGCAGGCTCGATACCCCGCCCCCTCGAGACGCGCAGCACCAAGATCAGTGGCCTGGCAGTTCATCATGAGTACACATTCCACCTCGTCTTGCGCACAACTGCCGGCACCTATCAGTCGGAGAAGTTGACGTGCCGGACGCACAAGATGACCGACCTATCCGGTATCACTGTTACCGCTGGTGTTCTCGACCCGCAGCGGAAGGAGGCCCTTGGACATGCCTTGGATCGTATTGGAGGCAAGATGATCGATTCTGTTCGCATCGATACCACCCACTTTGTCTGTGCGGAGGGACGGGGCCCGCTCTGGGAGAAGGCCGTGGAGATGAACATTCCGGTCGTTGTACCCGAATGGGTGGATGCGTGCGAGTCCGAGGGAACAATCGTCGGCGTGCGTGATTATTATCTTAATGCGGACCCCAAGGCGCGCAAACTTGGCACACTCCACGGCTCTTCTCACCAACGGACGACCTCGACCATGTCTACAACTTCCACAGTCAATCAGGGCAGACCTAGTCCCCAGCCACCAATTACTGAGGAAGACCCCACTATAGTTGAGCCGCCTCTCACACCGTTCCCGGGTGGTGAAATGAGTAGCCAACCGCAAGCGCAAGCACAAGCCCAGGAGGTTGAGTCGGAAGACGAAGAGGAGACGCCTCCACCTCCACCTCCAAAGGGCGAGTCTGATGACGCAGACGAACCCGCACAACAGAATGGAGACACAGAAAGTCCAGATGAGAAAACTGGGGGAGGAGATGAGATATCAAGCAATCTCCCACACCATATGCCCGAGGGAGACTCCAAGCCCACGAGTAATGACAAGGGTAAAGGCATGGAGGGTGGGGGTGATTTCAACGAAGTGCCACTTTAGCGTCCTTGCATCGTCTCTCCCTTATGTCTATCACGGCATATCTACGATTATATCCAGTTCAGGGCCATGCCATTGAGTTTGGGCGCTTCCTGTTCGAGGTCGGGGTTTCATATATGAGTATCGATGCCCGTTCCTGATTTTGTTCTCGTTGCTCTTTTGTAAAGTAGATAGCCTTTTTCTAATGCGCTTTGATATCAATCATCACCTCATACTTCGGGTGGAAATTTGCAGTTTTCGTCATTCTATAAAGGTTCTATCATCAACAGTCGTAAATGAGCACTGAGTACCCTCCTAGATGCATGTTCAAGAGTCGAGAAAATGTCAGGCTTTTATGCGAAAACCAAGGCCACAAGCCCCTCCATCCGAGTAACGCTGAGCAATCGAAATACGTCCTCAACTTATATTTGCTTACAGCACGTTGCGCACCACGTCGTCAATGGCTTGCGCAACGTAAGCAACGTTCTTCTTACTCACTAGAAATCATTCATATTAGAGCTGATAGTATGAGGATCAAGGGTAGCAGAACTTACGACCACTAATAGATGCGCGACCAGACTTGAGCAGGTAGACGTGGTACTTATCCTTGAGGGCGTAGACTTGCTTGGGGGTAAGGCCGGTGTAGGAGAACATGCCGTTCTGCATTATGATCAATAAACTGCCATATGACCGCGCCAATGAGAGAAAGACTTACCTGCTCAATAATATGCTCCCAGGTGCCGGGAGTCTTCAAGCGAACAAGCTCATTATAGAGGGCCTGGCGCATGGACTTGATGCGCGAGCTCATGACCTGCAGATCGCGGTGCCAATCGGCCACCAACGCGTCATTTGTCAAGATCTTCTTCACAATGCTGCAACCAATACGGGGACCCATGGAGAATTCGCCACGAATCAAGTGGCAAAGGTTGTTCACGATAACGTCGCGGATAGCGGTAGCATTGCGGCTGGTCACATAGTGGTAAGCACCAACGCGCTGACCATACAGACCAAAGTTCTTGGAGAAACTCTGCGCCACACACATCTCCATGTCGGGCTTGGTATTGAAGAAGTAACGCACCGCCCACGCATCCTCCTCGACGGAACCCGAGGCAAAGCCTTGGTAGGCAGAGTCGAAGAAGGGGAAGAGCTTCTTGCGCTCGCACAGATCGGCGATTTCAATCCACTGCTCCTTGTTCGGGTCCAGACCGGTGGGGTTGTGAGCGCAAGCGTGCAACAGAATAACATCGCCCTCCTGGGCCTCGTTCTCCAGGGTCGACATCATGCCCTCGAAGTCGAAAGACCGCGTGGCGGCATGGTAGTAGGGGTATGTCTTGCGCGGCACCCCAGCCAACTCCCAGATAGTCATATGGTTGGCCCAGGAGGGGTTGGACAGCCAGACAGTGGGGGGCTTCATGTGGTGGGCGAGGAACAAAGCACCCAAGTGATTGGCACCGGTACCAGCGACAGTCTGTACCGTAGCGATGCGTGCCTTGGCCTCCTCTTCACCTTGTGCTCCTGTGAATCCAAACATCAAGTCTCGCGCAATTGGCAAGAAAGGGATATCGCCCTCGATCGCGGTGTATTCGTGTCGCATGAGATCGTCCTCCTCGGCCAGCTGCCTCTCAGCCTCCTGAACAACCGGCAACGGCCAGGGTTTTCCATCATCGGTGCGGTACACGCCAACGCCGAGGCTGACCTTCTGTGGGTAGGTATCGGCGAAGAAGGCGGCGTTCAAAGCGAAGATCTCGTCCGGAGGCACCGGGGCCACAGTTAGTCGCGTAGGAACAGGATTGGCCATTGTGTAATTTGGAGCGAGACTGGGAAATTGGAATGGGTTCTTGGTGCACTTGATCTCGCAAGAACTGATTGATTTGCGGGAAAGAATTGCGAAGTATAAGATTGGCGACAGATTCGGAGATCGGTCGAGGCGCTGAGTCAACCCGATATCGCAGCATTGTCCTACTCCTCCCCGGCAGTTTTTTTGCCCCGCGGGAAAGACCGCTTAATTCCGGTATCCCATCTTCTTTCAACAATCAGGGTTTCCATCGAGTGGTTGAGGTTGTCACGAGGTCCAAAATACCGATGATAGCCTCGCGAGTGATGATGATGACCGATGAAGAACCGATGATGATTTGCACTAATTCGAGCAGATCTGGGGTTAAGGTTTCAGATTAGCTTGGGACACCAGCTTATTATGCATGCTGACTTCATTTTTGCCTGCTGAGGTGGCCCTCAGGCCTCTTCTTTGACCTTTCGGAACTCAAGACCAGGGTATCCTTCAGACTGCTGGCAAGTGCTGACTAGGGGTTATGAATCTTTTGTAGGCTGTGCGATGCCACATGTGGGCTATTCTAGCCCTAGGACCGCCGAAGGTTAATCAGAGACATACCTACTTTACTCTATTACCGTACCTCTAGCCCTAGTTTTGATTTATTTTCCCCACAGGTATCTCTCCTTCCTCATTCCTTCTCATCTGTGTACTTGCCTCAATGTGTGTTCAGGTCTTGCGATTGCTGTTGACTCGGGGTTTTTCCGACAGCGAGGCCATGCCCGCTTAGCTATTCCACGACCATAACTAGTAGCGAAATCCGTGGTTGACGGATCGTACGATAAATAAAGCAAACCAAGACTTCAGAATGATTCAAAAGTCTTAGGGAGCATTAACTAAGGAGGCTTCTACCTATCTAAAGCTGATTGGTCTATATATCCCAAAGTTGTTGCGGGACTACAGTACTATGTATAGAAATATATATATATTCCTTGGGTTACTCAGAGGCTAAGCTGCTACCTATCAGTTTGCTGGAGGGGCGTCTCCTTTACCCTTAAATGTAAAAATCTTAGTCACTGTTTCCATGAAGGAACTCACCCTCTACCTTTGGACCTAAGGGATGATTGACTATATTGGGTCTGGATTTTGGGGACTTGAGAGATCAGGAAGCAGAGCCCCCAACGGGTCGCGATCTCGACGACGTCGGTATCATTCCGTTACCATAATCACGAGTTGATAGAATATCTAAGATTGTTACCTCTTGGATTCTCTCTCCATTAAATTTTCTCCTATATAACGCCTTTATAGAAGAATTAACCCTGGCCTTGACAGTGGTAAGCATTGCAAAATGTGCTAGAATAACTCCACAGCTCCGCCTAAGAAAACTCCCATGGGCGATCGGCAAGCAGAACCAGGTAACATAAGAAAAAAAAAATAGAAACAAAAACCAAAAATCCCCTTGCACAAATTCATGTTTCCTTGCTACAGAAGCCCAATAAGGCAGCTTAGTGTAGAAGCGCCCTAGAATGATGCAGAAAACTGGGAGGGAGGGCTCAATTTATGTTCGAAAGACCGATACAGGCTTCATAGACCGACCTAGCTACACAAACAAACATAATATCCTAAAACTTTCCAAACTCGTTCGCCGTTTTGGGCTTGCCGAACATTCGCAGTACACAATCACAGTGGCATGACCCCGCGCTGCAGGTCGTACCAACTTAAGAGATGAGCCAATGGGGTCGACAGTAGCAATATTTCTGGTAGCTCCTGCCCCTCATAATTGACGACTAATCGACTCATTGTGTAGCAGTCTTTCGAGAGAATCCCCACGAGTCCTGTGCTTCCATCCTTCACGAATCTACACGCGCCTTCATCATGGCTGAAGAAACACCCTTGGCACGCAACCAAGCTTTGCATCGATGGAGGGCAAAGAAAATCCTGCAGCCCCTTCATAATAGCATCCCTGCAGGGCTGCGGCATCGCTTTGATCCTGACTACATCATGTTCTACGACACGTACAACGCAGGTCGTCTGCATACCCATGAAGTACCCATCGAAGAGTTTCGAAAGAATCCAGCCCACTACACGATCTCCTATGGGCGTGCCCATGGCCCGGATATCTATTCTATCTCAGAGCAAAAGTGCCCAGTACAGGGAGGCGAGATCACTATTCGAATCTTTGAACCGGCACCCAAGAAAGATAAGCAAAGCCAGCCAAAGAAGAGAGCGGCATATGTGAATTTCCACGGTGGTGGATGGGTGTTTGGAGGCCTGGAGGTCGATCATGACTTTTGTAAAACGATTGTTCATCGCCTTGATGGAGAGCTTGTTGCATTTGATGTGGACTACCGGCTTGCACCTGAGCATCGCTTCCCGCTTCCCTTGGAGGACTGCTGGACTGCCTTCAATTGGGTGAGATAGAATTCAAATGTTCCTATCTCAAGACTACCAGACTGATGCCCAGAATTAGATTCGTTCCCAGAAAGCAGCCGAGTTCAATCTGGATCCAGATCGGTTCGCTGTAGGCGGTGCATCTGCCGGAGCCAATATAGCCGCGGTCCTAGCTCATTTCTGTCGCGATGCGGGCATCCCTCTACGGCTTCAGATACTGACCGTTCCCGTCTGCGATTTGCATAGCACCTTCACCGTCGAGGGTGAGTTCGACCGTGCAGGCAGCCCGTACGACTCGTACCGGGAGATGGAGTTCACGGCTGCCCTTCCAGCTGCGCGCATGGCATACTTTCACCGGCATTACCTCGGAGTGCCTCGACCCGCACCGTCTGACGAAGTAAGCATAGACTTGTCCTACCTCTGGACCGAAGAATTCAATCTGATTCATCACTTGCAGGATTGGAAGATTTCGCCCATGCTTGCGCCAAATTTTTTGAATCTGGCTCCGGCACTAGTGTCGACAGCGGAGTTGGATCCTTTGGCCGATGAAGGCGCACTTTACGCGTCCAAGCTCAACTCTGCCGGCAATCGAGTCAATTTCCACCAATTCCGTGGCGTTCCGCACACCTTTCCTGTATTGGATGAGATCTTAGACAGCGGGCTTGAGTACAATGCCCTGGTCGTCGCGACGATGAAGCGGGAGCTTCTGGCATAGATCTAGCGTGCCAGGTCGGTAGGCGTGAGGGAGCTCACCCTAAAGTGAAGGAAGGAGACAGGCTCACTTAGTGATTATCATTGACAGACGAATCAAGGGAAGAGATTCTCAAGCCAAACTGTATCTTGTTAGCCCGGAGTCCATTATACCGTCAGCTGACAGATCCAATTGGATCGTTATCTGATCTGATGGAGAGTATGGAGTGACGTATGCAGTCTGCCAGTTCTGGGCGGGTTGTGTTTTGTCTGGGGGAAAAGGGACGGGATGAATGTATAAGAGCCGTAACCATACCATACCCAAGTCCTCTAAAATTACCGGCAGTAGAACCCGGATATCGGGCGTGGCTGGGTCATCCGGATACCGGGAAATTTCGGCTGGGCTCAACGGAGTCGCCAGGGCGAATCTCAACTTTTTGCTCTGCTTCTCGTTCTTAAAGGAGCACTCGTGGTCCCGATCCCCTTCTTATCATCACAGACGCCTCTGAGCGACCCAATTGGGCTTTGTTTACTACTTGTCCTGTCCCATCCTCAGGCAAAGACATCAATTCCACGGTCACAATGAACCCTGCCTCCTCCCGAGCCGCGGTGCGCTCGATGGCCACCATGACACATGCGGCCAGAGCTGCCAACCCCGCAGCCCGCAGCGCTCTGTCGGTTGCTGCTCGTTCCCCGGTCTTTGCTAGCCGGGCTCTGAGCTCCAATAGCCGTCAGTTCGGCCAGTTCCCCCGCCTTCAGCTCATCAACAACAACAAGAGAGCCTTCAGCACCACCCTCAACATGGTAAGGAAGGCGACACTCAACAGCGATCGGGACTGCGTTTACTGATGCGCAGACTTTAGTCTACTGCTTCCCGCACTGAGAGCGATGCCTTTGGTGAGATCCAGGTGAGTGACGTTGAATCGAACTGCCCCTCATCATGCCATCATACAATAGCTAACCTTCCTGGTTTTGCGATGATATAGGTCCCGGCAGACAAGTACTGGGGTGCCCAGACCCAGCGGTAAGACGAACCCCCGAACAAACTCGATAGCGAATATGGATCTCTACAATGAGCGGAGGAAAACTGATATGCTAGTTGGAAACCAGCTCCCTGGGCAACTTCGACATCAACCAGCCCCAGGATCGCATGCCTGCCCCCGTTGTCAAGGCCTTCGGTATCCTCAAGGGTGCCGCCGCGACTGTCAACATGAAGTACGGCCTGGGTGAGTAGCGCATGTATCAGACGACAGTATTTGGAGGTGCGACCCAAGGCAACTGACACTCGTTCTACAACAGACCCCAAGATCGGTGAGGCCATTAAGCAGGCCGCCGCTGAGGTTGCCGAGGGTAAGTTGCTGGATCACTTCCCTCTGGTTGTCTGGCAGACCGGCTCTGGCACCCAGTCCAACATGAACTCCAACGAGGTTATCTCCAACCGCGCCATTGAGATCTTGGGCGGCACCATGGGCACCAAGAAGCCCGTTCACCCTAACGACCACGTCAACATGTCCGCCTCCTCCAACGACTCCTTCCCCACCGTCATGCACATTGCCGCCGTCCTCGAGCTCGAGAACACCCTGCTGCCCTCGCTCCAGAAGCTGCGCGATGCTCTGCAGGTCAAGGTGGAGAAGTGGGACAAGCTGATCAAGATTGGCCGTACTCACTTGCAGGATGCCACCCCTCTCACTTTGGGCCAGGAATTCTCTGGCTACGTCGCTCAGCTTGACCGCAATATTGAGCGTGTCCAGGCTTCCCTCCCCCACCTGCGCTACCTTGCTCAGGGCGGTACCGCCGTCGGCACTGGTCTGAACACCTTCAAGGGCTTCGATGAGGCCGTCGCTGCCGAGATCAGCAAGATGACCGGCACCGAGTTCAAGACCGCCCCCAACAAGTTCGAGGTTCTGGCCGCCCACGACTCTATTGTCGAGGCCTCCGGTTCCCTCAACACTCTGGCTGGCTCTCTCTTCAAGATCGCCCAGGACGTCCGCTACCTCGGCTCCGGCCCCCGCTGCGGTCTCGGCGAGCTGATTCTGCCCGAGAACGAGCCCGGCTCTTCCATCATGCCCGGCAAGGTTAACCCCACCCAGTGCGAGTCTCTGACCATGGTCTGCGCCCAGGTGATGGGTAACCACGTCGCTGCTACCATCGGTGGCATGAACGGTCAGTTTGAGCTGAACGTCTTCAAGCCCGTCATGATCCGCAACCTGCTGCACAGCGTGCGCATCCTGTCCGACGGCATGGACAGCTTCCGCCTCCACCTGGTGGAGGGCCTCGAGGCCAACGAGACCCGCATCAACTCGCTCCTGCACGAGAGGTATGTTTCATTTTATTGTCCCTTTTTTTTCGTATCCTTTTTGTTTCATCCTTCTACACCCCCTTGTTTGATAGGTGGAAAACTCTAACCATGCTTGCATTAGTCTGATGCTCGTGACCTGCCTGAACCCTGTCATTGGCTACGACATGGCCTCCAAGGTGGCCAAGAACGCTCACAAGAAGGGCATTACCCTGAAGGAGAGCGCCATGGAGCTCAAGGCTCTCAGCTCCGAGGAGTTTGACCAGCACGTCCGCCCCGAGCTGATGCTGGCTCCTAAGGAGAAGAAATAAACGGATCGCATGACGGTGTTGTGTGTCCGATCACATGTGCTACCATAGACAAGCCTGTATAGGCTTTGTATACTGAAAATTTAATTGCATCTCACGTTGTCTTGATTTGTCGCTTGTTGGGTAGCTTGCTGGCTGGGTTACTAGCTGAAAGTGTGTGTGTGTATGTGTGTGCATCGGAATCGCCCTGGGGACGGGTAGATATTATTATGCTTCTCACTGCACCTCTCAAGTCCGCTTGGCTTCAGCGCCAATGTCTGCTCTATGCGTTTGGGCCAGGGTTTGAAATCGGAATTCTGTGTATATCGCAGGGGCCATTTATCTAATGTTCTGGCCCACCATCTTGGTTCCCAGATCAAGTGGAGCCTGTTTGGTGATGTGGTGAATAACGGCGGTCGGCCTTTGAACAACCAAAGTAGTACGATATTCGAGTTTAGTTATTGTTTCTCTTTTCCGGTTATAAGTCGAATTTTTATTTGTAGAATCTATCGCTGCCGAGGAGCATGCAATTCTGCCGCGGGCGTCGGTACTGAGTCTCTGGACGGAGTGTATTAATAGCAACAATCGCAAGAGCCACTCGCTGTCTCACAGCCTCAGCCACCTGAACCGTGGGACTGCGTTCAACATCGATTGTTGATGATTCTTTTTCTCCTTCTCGCTGGCTGTAGTTGACTTTCTAGCTTCTGAAGCTTTACAATTCTTCATTTTCCCCTTCTTTCCAGTTCAATTGCCTCCAAACAATCGCCTACTATCCCCTCAATCGGTGGTCGATCCCTTGCGCTAACACCCCGCCGTATCAACTCATTCGCCCCTCCCCTGACCCGATCAACACAAAAACCCACTGCGATCGCAAATCCTCTGTGCCTCAACTCTTTCCCTCTCTCCTCTCCTCCACTCCCATTCGACTTGTTTAGAACGCACTCCTCCAATCAACCAACCACCACGAAAACACAATGACTGCTCCCGCCGTCGCAGCTACCGCCATCCCCGAACCTACCAAGCCCATCATGAACTCCACCGTCACCCCCGTCAACATTGAGAATGACAGCCCCCTCTTCTCATCCTCCCTGATCTCCCCCGAGATCATTTCTATTCTGCCAACGGACTATACCATTCGGCCCCTGCGCCGCTCCGACTACAAGCGCGGCTACCTGGATGTTCTGCGTGTGTTGACGACTGTGGGCGAGATCAGCGAGGAAGCATGGAACCAGCGCTATGACTGGATTGCTTCCCGCAACGACGAGTACTACATGTTGGTTGTGTGCGATGGCCAGGACAACATCGTCGGTACAGGAAGCTTGATCGTGGAGCGCAAGTTCATTCACTCGCTCGGCATGGTGGGCCACATTGAGGATATTGCGGTGGAGAAGAACCAGCAGGGCAAGAAGCTGGGTCTGCGAATTATTCAGGCCTTGGACTATGTTGCTGAGAAGGTTGGCTGTTACAAGGTAATTCCCCCTCTATCTTTTTCTGAGCTCTTTCTTGCCTGTTGAAGCTTGCTCTTCTCTCATGTCGAATTACATACTGACGATCGTGCAGAGCATCCTTGATTGCTCCGAGGCCAACGAGGGCTTCTACGTCAAGTGTGGCTTCAAGCGAGCCGGCCTGGAGATGGCCCACTATTACTGAGTCGGCTCTCCAGGTATTTAGTGCCAACTTCTTTTCGGGTTTGGGGTTACCGGCGTTCAGGGTATTCGAATAATCAGCCCGGCAGTGCTTACACTTGGTGCATAGCACGTTTATATTTGTGGGAAAAGAGCCAAATCACCCGCCTCTTATTACCGATCTTAGTGAACACGATTGAGGATTCGGCATAGGTCGCAGTGGGATGTGCAACTACCGTGCTCCGATGGTTCAGGACGATCGGTCCTGACCATGGTCCAAGTCATTGATCTCAGTTCGTTTGAACATACCCTGAGTACGATGGCAGCAGAGGGGTTCGATAGTGTTGGGCAGTCTGGTCTTGTAAAACCAGTTGTTTGTACCATAGTGCTTTTTCTTTTTCGGAGTCAAGTAGATGTTGAATTTCCAGAGAGAAATACTGGCCGAGGCAGGACATAATAGATGTGAATAGAGGCTCTGGACTCGCAATCAACACTTTCAGCTTGATCATTCCAAGTTCCCCAAAAGACTCCTACGTCACAAACAGTCGAGAAGTCCGTTGAATAGCGGTGTTGAAGGTCAACTACAGTTCATTGCAATTTGCAATTCTCATAAGCAGGATACCCCACCAGCGGACCTGCCCGGGACATACGATACTCTACGACTTGGTCCATCGTAGAATACAACAGGCTGGACAGCCGCCCGGTGAAGGAATCTCGGGGTGTCCAGACATATACAAGGACAAGAGACAAAAGAAACAGATATTCTTGCGGTGGTTTGAAAATTTTCGTAGATTCCTTAGTTCCCATTTTTCTGCATAACAATGTTCCAGAATCATGGGTAAAAAAGTGATTTGGCCCGTAGCCCCGTCCTCATAGAGACAGTCGAACTCCAGCACCCGAGTTCCGCAAGTTCCATCATATCGCAAACCGTCAACACGAAAGAAACAAAAACACCTCTCTTTTTCCCCAAATTGCCAGACCTCGTCATCGTGTCATGAAATTTAGCGAGACTTGGCGGCGACCTTGGGGGCAGAGCCCTTGGCACCCTGCTTGGAGGCGATGCGCTGAGCACCACCCTTGGCGGCGGAGGCAGCGTTCTTAGCCTTGTCGGCCTTCTTGGCAGCGCTGGCGGCGGCCTTCTTCTCCTTGGCCTCCTTGATGGCCTGCTTGCGGGCGGCCTCACGGGCCTCGGGGCGCTGGGTGCGGCGCTCCTTGATCTGCTCGAGGGAGGCACCGACGATGGCACGCTGGTGCTTCACGACGCGGCGGGTGCGCTTCTTGGCAACCTCCTGTAAAATGACGAAATCAGGACCTGGTCAGCATTTCCATCTTCTAAATTCAATGTCCGTCCCATTTCATAGATCAACCGTGATAACTCCTCCTCTTGCGCCGTTCATTTCAAGTGTAGCGATACCAAGTCGTGCGTTTGACTAGACGGCCTTCGTATATTCCTCCACAACTGTTCCGAACGAAAACCAAATGGAGGGGTTGATAACGGACCTCAGAGATACCCTTGCGGTGCTGGCGACGGTAGAGGACAGTCCAGGCGATGCGGCGGGGGTTCTTCCGTTGGAGGAAGAGCGACTCGGACTTGCCATTCTGGAAGCGGAAGATCTTGCTGTCGCCACGGACGTACAGCTTACCCTATAACAAACAAAAAATAAAGCATTAGTGGAACCGTAATGACCGAGTGAATATGTCGCGCGCGCGTGTGTGTGGAAAGAGGTTTCTGCGAATCGGAGAAGCGTAGATGGTTGTCGGTGGTGGCTAGGCGAAGTCGTCATGTCGAGGGTCGTCGTCGATGAAATCACACAATTCCCGTTCAATCTCCTCCCACACACGCCGACGAGGGGTAAATTCGAGAACGCACCTTGCCGGGGTAGATCTTCTGGCCGGAGAAGGAGTCGTCGTAGGTACGCATCTTGACGGGGGATGCGCTGACGAGGTGTCGGTTGGCGTTTGGTGATGGTCGAAAATCGGGGATCGCGGTGTTCTTCCTTGCTGGGTCCAATTGTGGTGCGCCTCGCTAAAGTGCGACACGTGATCTGGGCTGCCCTTTTGCGGATGACTATCGCCACGTGATCGAGCTTATCGTTGCTATGGGTCTGGACAACGCACTAGTCCTCTTTGGGAACACAGCACCGGTGTAAAGACAAGCAGCATGAAAAAGGATTTACTTGTATTTCCGCTGCTCTTTTTGTTTTCCATGAGCACTGATCTACTTGCATTTGCCGCGGGATACGAATGAGACTAGATTTCATGAACATCAATCTCGAGAGCAGAGACGGGATCTAGCTAGGTATATTTTACTTGAATTCTTTTGAGTGAGACCTTTGCATGTTTCTTGAAAAGGCTTAGGTATTATCTCCTGGCCTACTGACCCACAGGCGAAAATGACATGGCTCCAAAATCTATCAAATTCTTACCAGACTGTTCCACTGTAGGCTTTTGGCTACGATGCGCTCTCATCTATAAGGGCAGATAGAACCCCGGTTGCTAAGCTCTACCTCATAGAGGTAGAAATCGAAAACTATCTTGTTATTGCATAGACGCAGAGAATAGTTACAGGATTCTTCCTCGCAAAATTATATACTTTAATCAAGATGACCTGGCTCTGTCGTTATCGCCCTTATTCTCGCAATCGGACGGCTTTTAATTGCCTCGACTGGACCTATTTGGCAAACAATTACGACTGTATTACTGTAGAAGCGTCGATTAGAGATATTCTGCTACTAATTATCACTGGCCAATCAATCTCCGACTCTCCTTCAAGCTGATCGGTCCGCACCTAAAAGGCTTAACACTCGCAACCCTTGGCGGGTCATCTGTTTAGCAATCACTCGGTTCTCTTGAATGATACAGCCTCTGGGTAATACTGCAGGCTAGAGTAATTAGTGTTCTCCTTGATATGCTGAGGTAATAACCTCATATGTGACTTGAAAATGGTTGTATAATTGTGGAGCTGTTTAGATTTTGTTGGCCGTGCTCAGAGGGAATCGCGGATGGAAAGCACATGAGGCAGGCTGAAAAGCTATTCGCAAACCATACAAAAAATCGCCCAAGAAGGGCAAAAGAATGTATTATCGGCAGGCCTCCATGGTAGGATGTTGGAGCTCTAAACAACAGCAAGTCTCTCATACGTCTGAAATTATGGAATATAGACTCTGATGATGCCTTAGTATTTATATTATATTGCGTGACACTTCTCAAACGCTACATATAAATTCGGAGCTATGATTGTTTATTCAGAAAATTATCAACCTCAAATGGAGAACAATCAAAGCTTCTATTTGGCTTTCTTAAGAATCAAGCTTAACTGAATTGGTGCAGACAATGTGACGGAAAAGGAATAGTAGTGACTAAATTGGGTTTATCGGAGGAGACTTGGGAGCGCGCTTGTATACAGGAGATTTGACAACAATTCCTCAACCTCTGCGCTCCATTATCTACTGACACATATCTTTCGTTATTAATTGCGAGATTGCAAAATATATCAAACATTCTCAGGATGAATCCAGCAAGAGCGAACCGTTGGATCCTTACTATATATCTGGGATCCATGACATGTTTGACCACAGCGATATTACTATTCTTATCAATTCAAGCGGCGCACCATGCGACTGAGAGCATTCAACACTTCTTGGGAATACTGTTTCTCCTCCCAATGATGATATTCCTGGGGTGCCTTATACCATTTCTATTTGCCGGAGCGGTTGTATGTTCCATCCTTGCTCACACATGAAAAAATAGTCTAACAGTACGAAGAACGGATTAATTCGTCACCTTAAAACTCCTAAGGATCTGGAATGTGATCCAGAGATCGAGGAACAAGCTCAGCCAAGATCGAGAATGGGCTTTGATGAGCCGAGATTCTCTCTTTCTCAAATTACTTCATCAGAGACGGCATACATTCCTGTTGACACCTGGCCTGGTGGGGTAAATCTAGCCGAATCATCTTCGGGTGGGGAGACTGATGAGGCTAATCTTGAGTGTTCCTAATAGACCGACGCTAGGGCTATTCTAGAGGCATTACGAGAGCTGATAGAGCTTTTGGAGCAATATTAACATTATCCGAAGAGCTATTGTCCTTTGGCTGTCCAGATAGTTCTCATGTGACTGACACTCATGCTGATTTTCGACGGTAATGCTCGTTCTATAGTCAGGAGTGCTGCGTCTTAAGCAGTACGGCGACAATCCGTCCTCAAATTGCTATACCAAGATAGAAAAGAGAACTGACTAAAACAAGGGACCTACCTTGATTTTATATGTGACGATAGCTCTCGAGTCTCTTCGAGTTTTGGAGTATTTTCACTCAGTTAAAGTGGAATTCCACGTGCTTGCAAACGTTACAAATTCTTGATCTCATCCTTTTAGCTAAGAGTTGAGCAATAATTTAGAAAAATCATACCTCAACTTGTGAAAAGGACATTTTCAGGCGCGTTGAGAATGATCTTCCAAACAGGAGGAGTTGAATATAGATTAACACTTTTGAACCGTCACTGTACGGGTCAAATATCCATGGAAAGAGTGAAATGTTCAAAAGAATGATGAAATCGCTAGTATCCATCATTATGCCGAGCTTGGGTTCATATGTTGTATAATTCATGTGGATCAAACATTCAGTATTCCTCACGGCGCTCTGAATAGGACTGGGAAGTGATTTATTTGCTTGGTGATACTAATACAGAAAGTACCTGAATAAGCCTAATCAATCCCTGCAATGCTTGCTGTCTCAATCTCGAGCTGCATACTTGTTTGTGTAATTCAATCAATTCTTTATATAAAGTAAAGCTCCTGCCGCTCCATCCGCACTGGGACTAACAATTTCGTAGGGAAACTGCAGGCCTTGTCTGCAAAGCTTCGGATCAATACTGGACGTATTTGGAAAGCCAATACATTTTGAGTACCATTTGGTTTCAGCTATATGTACAACGACATTCTATACGTACATACATCTTCCAGAGAAGATCATCTTCTAATTGTTCTTGCCTGGCTTGTAGCCAGCCGGCTTCAACAGCATCAGCGAATCGCCAACCTTGCCATCCTCGCCACGGATGTACTCCCACTTGAGAGCAGTGGAGTTAACGACAGTCAGCTTGCTGAAGCCGTAGTCCACGTTGTTGAGAACGGCAGTGATGTTCTGCTGGCTCTGACCGGTGCTGAATTCGCTGTGGCTCTCGAGGTTTCCGGCCGCGCCGTTGATGAGGTGAGTCATGGACTTTCCGGCGTTGGTGTGGTAGGTGTTGTTGTTGACAATGGAGGCAGTGTCGATAGTACCGTTGACGCCAAGAGGGAAGAGACGCTCGTACCAGTGGATGTGACTGTAGATTCGTTAGTGACAAGAGTCATTTTGATTTTCAGCCCCTCGACCACTTACCCAGAGATATAAGCGTCAACACCGTTTTCAAGCATCAGTTCCTCGAATGCCTGGCGGACATGCAGCTGGTAAGAGGAGTAGGCAGAGCTGTACATGGGACGGTGGCTCATGGCAATGACCCAGGGAGTCTTCTTGCGGTTGACACTCTCCAGATCCTTCTTCAGCCACTTGTACTGCTCATAAGACTTGGTGTCCTTGACACTGCCCTCAACAGCACCGAAGGGGCCACTGTCGGTGATGAAAGTCTCCGATTCCTTGGGGTGGGTCTCATTGCCCTTGATGTCCTCGGCAAAGGACCACTCAGGGCTGTTGGCGAAGTCTGTCTCGCCATCGATGGAGACAAAGTGAGCGAGACCGTAGTCGAAAGAGTACCAGAAGTTACCAACACCACCGGTCTCCTCACCGGGCATGCGGAAACGGTGCTGGAAGGCCGTGAAGTTTCTATGTATTGGTCAGTTCGTGGTCCCCATCTGAGCAGGGAGACATGGTGCTTTTCTTACCTCTGGGAAGGCGGGCAGCTATAGTAGGTCAATGCAGCCTTAGCGGCAGTGGTGTTGGCCTTGTTGTCATTCAGATAAGAAGTGAGGACGTTGCCAGGGCCGTCAAATTCGGCGCAAGCAGCCTCGTGGTTACCAGGCATAACCATGTAAGGAATCTTTGTGGTGACATCACCCATCCACTGCTGCCAAAGATCCCAGTTGGACTCGTACAGAACACTCATATCACCACCCTGAGGGCCGCCCTGGTTGGCGATCTCGCCCTTGGGCAGGGGCTGCTTGTACTCATCGGGGATGGGGCCACTACCGGGCAGAGTAGTGCTGGTGCCGTTGTAGCAAACGGGCCAGCTATCCTCGCAAGGCAGAATACCCGAGTACCAGTCATCAGCATAGCTGATATCTCCACCGTGCCAGGCAAACGCCGTACCCTCGGTGGCAGCCTGGACGAGGTACTTGTGCGTACCGTGAGCATTCGTGTAACCCATGTCGTTCAAGACGGCCACACTGAACTCCTGGTCATCACCAGCCTTCTGGGCGGCCTTGAAGCTGAGGATCTCGGACTCGGTGGTGCCATTGGCAGCAGTAATCTGGTAGTAGTAGGTGGTACCGTGGTGGAGATTTTCGAGAGAAACCTCGTGGAAGAATTGACTGCACTGGGTGATGGCCTTGACCTGGGAGCAAGATGGCGTGCGGTCGTATCTATTGGCACAACGTTACAAAGAGTCCTATTTACGGGTTCCCGAACGCGTTGTTCCGATACTTACGTGTGGGTGAAGCCCGTGGCGACCTTGTTCAGCTTCCGGGGGCTCTTTCCCCATCTCACCTCTGGAGCGCGGCCCAGACCAAAGGGAGTCTGGTAATGAATGTGCATGCCATCCGGAATGTAGGACAGCGAGATCACATTGACATTGTTGGTCGGGTTGGAGCTCGCCGGCTTCACCGCAGGCGGTTCGACCAGACGAGGGAAGCCCTTGCCATTGCCATTGACGGTGGGATCAACCCAGTCGCCCACTGGAACATCGGGGCCCGTGTAGTCATACTCAGTGTCGACCGTAGGGCGGGCAGCGACGGCAGCGGACAGAGCCAACAGGACGGAAGCAGTAGTAGCCTTCATGTTGAGAGGAATTGAAGCTCGTACCGCACGACCAAGCGATCGCGAGGCAGCCGATCTTTATCTACCTTGGGACGCTGGCATCGCGGTCGAGAAACCTGCAGCGACGCGCTGATAAGCGACCGGTCCCGGTCCCAATTTTCCACGTGCAGGGGGATAAGAGCACGATTGGCATCTTGAGCAGGGGTTTAAACGAGGTTTTTCCGATGTGCAGGTGGAGCTAAGCACACTAAGCCTGCTAAGTCTTTCGCGAAGCCGAGCTAAACCCAGCCCGAACGAGGCTAACGTCGGAGTCCGCGACCAGACGACACATGGGCGCTGGGCGGGCAACTGATTGGCGCAAGACTAGTCGGGATTGGGATCGTGAATACATAACAGGGGATAGGAATGAGCGACCAGGCACGATCGCACCGGTTATTCGGCCCCAGAGCCACTGACGTCCCCGCTACTTCCATTGAGCTTGCAGAGACTATGAGTGGATGGGCGGGTGATGTATATCTCGCTTCGGGTGTGATCATTGGCGGGATCTGCTGACAAGTCGTCCTGGTCATTTACACTGCTTCCTTTCTGGGCCATCGCCCCGACCGCCCTGCCTTGGCTTGTATACACTCTGCTTCCATCCGATGTTCTAGCTGCTGGGTTCATCAACCGTCGGCATTCTCCGCTCCCTTGCAGACGTTGAACGAGACTGGCGCCTCCGCTTAGGCCCTCCAATCAAGTCCAGGGTTTTGACAACATGCTCATGTTGTGTGGTTGCACAATTTCACCAATGATGAGAAGTTTCTAGACTCCAACTACCTCGTGTTTACTTCCATCATCAAGTATACCCATCGTCACATGAGATTTGAACTGTCTAGCCGTTTTGATCGTTTTGATTGAACTTCAATATATCACGTCTCGGCAAAGATCACGGCATGCGTAGACAGCAAGTCATCCTTGTCATTTCCTTTTGTTCGTCCAAATCTTGGGTTCCAAACTCGCGCTTTCCAATGCGACTCCTTTGAACTGAAGAATTGGCACACTTTTGTGTTCTCTCAGCCCCATTTCTTCTCTCAAACTCAGAATTGTCATACCAAAACTACAGTAGCTCTATGCGTTAGGCCCATCTCAACGAAGTAGCCTTCATTTATCGGCTCATAAGGCTGCTAGTTCCATGATTCGTTTAGAAACCGAAATTCAAGGTCACGAAGGTGAGTGAACCTTAAGTTCTTTGGCCCTGAAGTCGAAAAATACTACTGTTGAATGCCCTCCAAGTCTTTTCCCTTATGATTGATCCTCTTCCGTCTCGTCTTGTCCACACTCGTACAGCACGGATTTCCGAACAGTGCTCTTTCTCCATATTAGAACATATAAAAGATACATACAGTATGAGACATTTTACCTCCAAGGAAATTTGTTTAGGAGCATCAGGAAGAGCGACGAGGCAATTCAGAGAACCAATCTGGTGCTAAGCTTCTATTGGCCGGACTAACCTTGATCCGGCACGCGGCAAAAATGCCCGCGACTGATATCATTCGGACCTTCTGTGCAGCAACAGTCAACAACACGGTGACATGCTGTCTCCGTTGAAGCCGTCAGCGCCGTCAGCGTCTTTGCTGCGGTTTCTGCACTCGCAGTCTGGCTTTGCGAGTGGTTCCGCAGCATGTGTGCGGCCTAGACCACGGGCGCCGTATCATGACGTCCTGACGTCGGTATCCCGAAGAACTTCAAGCTGGGCACGCCAGGATTCATGCCAGAAACGCCCGACCCTGGAATCCACAAATTCCTACCTTTCCGATTCCAAAACAAAGCCATCGACGACAATCTCTTCATTAAGCCCGCTTACGATCACCCGAAATGCCTCCACGACCCGTCGCCCATTTCTCCGAAGACTGTTTGATCTCAAACGCGGCAAAACCGCCGACCCCAAAAGTCACCGCAACCACCCCGCGATGACAGATGAGGGGGCCGACGGATTGTTCAATATCGGCCGGGGACTCGCGGCGAAAGCTTCGAATGAGCTCCGAATTCGGTGCACGGAATTCGACAAGAATGGAAACGTCACCCTAGTCAATGGGGAGTTTCGCAAGTCAGAACTGATAGCCAAGGTCGGTGCTCTTCCGTCGTCCAAAGGCAGTAGGAATTGCTGGCTCACACTTACAATAGTACGGTCTCCTGCCCCGCGACTTACGCAAGATCGACTCATCCACCCTGCCTCACATTCTCGTGCGACCGAGTGCGATCTTGATCAACCTGCTGCACCTGCGTGTCCTGATCAAAGCCGATCGTGTCCTGGTGTTTGATGCGTACGGGTCGACCGATTCGTATATGCAGTCGCTCTTCATCTATGATCTCGAGGGAAAGTTGCGCCAGAAGCAATCTCAGGTGGCCCAGGCTGGCCAGGCGCTACCCTATGAATTTCGCGCTCTGGAAGCGGTTCTCATTAGTGTCACCACCGGGTTAGAAGAAGAGTTCAACGGAGTCAGAGAGCCCGTCGTTCGGGTTCTTCGTGCCCTGGAAGAGGACATTGATCGTGACAAGCTTCGACATCTCTTGATCTATTCCAAGAAACTGGGTACTTTTGAGCAAAAGGCTCGCCTGGTGCGAGATGCCATTGATGACTTACTCGAGGCGGACGATGACCTAGCGACCATGTACCTTACCGAACGGGGGACTGGCAAGGAACGCGAGGAGGATGATCATCAGGAAGTCGAAATGCTACTCGAGTCGTACCACAAAGTCTGCGATGAGATTGTACAGTCTAGCGGCAACCTTGTCACCAATATTCGAAACACTGAGGAAGTGTAAGATCCCCCGACTTAACCCCCTCAAATTGCGCGTATCTAATTTCCGTCCCAGTGTGAAAGCAATTCTTGACGCCAACCGCAATTCACTCATGCTCCTCGATCTGAAGTTCAGCATAGGCACTCTCGGTCTAGCCACAGGAACTCTCTTCTCCGCCCTCTACGGCATGAACTTGAAAAACTTTATCGAAGAGTCTGATCTCGGCTTTGGTGGTGTCTCTTTCGTCTGTTTCGCACTGACTGGGGTCGTTTGCCTGTATGGACTCGCAAAACTTCGCAAACTGCAGCGCGTTCGCATGTGGGGTGAGTCGGGGGTAGGTGGCGCTCTGTCGCCTATCTCTCCGAGACAGAACATACTGAACATCCACCGCAACTGGCGTGCCGATTCTATTGAGCCTGCGTGGGGAAGCTTGCCAGGCGAGGCCCGGTCGGACCGTATAAGACGACTTCGAGAAAACGCATTCGCGGCTGCAGCCACTGCGGCCTCGAGATTCCCCGATACTGCTTCCGCCACGACGACAGCCTCCGGCTTTGACAACGCACATCAACCCTCGCGCAGCAACGAAAACCAAAAGAGACCCAACGCTGCTGCCGATTCAGACATGAACGGCAAGGCCTCTGTATGAACAATCTTCGGCCCCGTCCCTTTTTTTTTCTTCAACATTTTGTCTTACTGGATACACCTTTGTTCATTGCATCTTTTCCGACATGGCGTTTGGTTCTGGACTCCCAAAGTAATAGAAACGGCCTCCATGAAGAGACCCGATGTTTGAATATCCTGTACATTATCCTACCAATCTTCCCTCCAAGCCTCCAATCGCTGCTCGGTCCGGTTGAACAAGTTCATAGAAAGTGGAACACCCAATTACAGATGAATTATGTCCAAGCTACAACTGCCTAGCCCCAAGTACATATAGAGAAGTGAGGCTCAAAGCTCATCCTCGGACTTGGGCTGTCGCAAACGGAGCACAGCGACTTCACGCAGCTTTGTATGTGCAGCCACACGTCCACCAAGCTTGACCATGCTAACCTTCGAGCCCATCAGTGCCTATGATGCTGGAAATGACGCCTGGGAGTAAACCTTGGTTGCATCACCCTCACCCGTCATGTTGATTCTCATCGCATTTGCAGTGTCACAGCTTATCCGCCCAGCCCCAAAATTATACATGTCCCAAACTACTCTTTGCCTGCAATGCGGATTCTTCAGGTCCATTCTTCCGGAAGATGTGAATTAAAGATTCATGTCACGGGCTTTCAATCCACTATTTATCGGCAGAACAATCGGGTCACCGCTGCTTAAAGGTCTGCTGTACATCTCGTACTTGACATAGTATCGACATTCCCGCACCACGCTCGTTGGTAAGATGAGCACACTACATGCGATGCGCACCCATCCCAATTGCGGCGTTCACGCCAGTCCATTTTCCAAAGCAGTAGGCAGCCCTTTTGCTAGAAGAAAAGGCGTAACACGCATAACTGTGGCTTAGTAGGCTTCGTAATTTGATTTAGAAAAATCCTACACCAAACCTCTTCAATCTACATGTAAATGTGATCTTCTTATATACCGCAGGGGGAGTGGGGTATCACCTGGTCAGATTGTAGGCACTCAAGTCGGTGGGGTTTTTACTTTAGAGAAAACACGATAAATCGCCGAAATGAAACCATCTATACTCCATGTCATGCATAATTGACCTGCGTCAGACTTTTGCTTGATGTTCTATCCGTGTATCTGGGCATCGTGGGGAGCGTTGGTGGCTTGTCCATGGTCTTTCTGAAGGCCTCGGGACCGCTCGATCCAGATCTGTGCTGCTGCTTGAATTCCTCCTTCCCTGGAACACTCCCGCTCCACAATATCCATGACCTTTTGTATGACCTGCTGAGTTTGCTTTGTTTTATCTTCGGCCGCTGTGGATGCGCTACCAGTCCCTATTTGCCTCCAATGCTGGGAGATCGATTGCCGACCTCCTATCACTCCCATATTCCTCGTGCTGGGGATTCGCAAAAGAGTCTTCTCCACTTGGTAGCCGGCCTCTTCGGCGACGGTCATTGTTTTTGTCGTGAGAAGGCCATACATAGACGTCCACATGCCACCTTCGGTCTTCTCTGCTTGTTTCGCGGCGCGCAATGCCTTTAGATCGCCCGAGGCTGGTTGCGGATTCTGTTCATCCGGCTTTTCCTCGACGCCCATCGCGGTCTTTGGCTTAGTTCCTTTCGGGAGTGGGTAGCGATATCGAGCTCCAGACAACGAATGAGAACAACATGGTATAGCAAGGAATGGGAGAGGGGACTCCGGACAGGCTAGGGCAGCGATCAATGGAGTCCACACGGTAAGTTCGTCGGCATGATTGGATATGATAAAAGTATCACGCGGGAAATCGCCCGTTGTAATGTCCACTCCAATATCGCTCGTCTCAATGATATCGGCAAAGGGCTTGGGAATGAGGATCTTCTCTGCAAGTCGTTGCTGGACCCAATCAGGGTAGATGTCCCATGATTTGCGTCGACGGGCATCAAAGCCGAAGCCAGAGTAACCTTCTATAAGAAGGATATAGACAAGGACTCCATTCCCGCAGGCCATGTCCACGAATCCCGGGAATTTGGCTGTTGAGGTTTGTACATTGGGATTCTCCTTTGCTGGAGTAACCCCATACATCATTCGCCATAGCTCAATCAGGAACGCGGCGATGGCCAGATCTTCATATACATGCTTGCTTGGCTCGGTACTTTCAGCCCAGTTCTGGCAGAGATCAGCTGCATATAATGTCTTGAGTCGTGCGTAGGTATTTTGAGTCAGATGACGGGGAACAAGATTGTCTTTGGACGGGCTTCCTTTGCCCGTACTCTCGTTCGTCTTTGTTGCTTTCCCCTTGGCACCACGCGTGAGCCGAACGTAAAAGTTGAGAAGAAGATGCAATGTGCGCTCAAGGCGCTCAGGGATATCATTTGAAAAGGGCAGGAAATGCACAGACATGGTGCCAGTATTGACACCTTCTGGTGAGCTTTGGGCGTCATATAAAGTCGCAAGTCCTCTTAATTGCGGATGATAGAAGGGAAGGTCGTCTTGTAACTCGACATGTGGAAGAAATATGGTCAAGACCCGCTGCCGTTCCGAGGGTTGATTTATTTCCAAGTGGTCTCCATCATCCCTCAATGTTGTCTTCGATCTGTAGAAATGACAGGTTTGTACAAGTGGCTTATCAATATTTTGATTCCGAGGAATCAATTTTCGAATGACGGTCCGGATCAGATCGAAGCCTGTCACTTGGGCCGCAGGCTTGGCTGTTACGGGAGTCTCTAGTACCTCTGCGGCAGTTCCACTGAATGTCCCAGCAAGCTCTTCATCCTCTTGAGGTGTTTTGAGAAGACCCTGGCTGTCAAACAATATATCTGCCCGGAACAAATGACTTGAAGTAATGTTTGGATTGGCCATAAGAAAGACCGCAGTTTCGTAGAAATCTTCTGTGGAGAAAGACAGTCCGTCTTCACTGAGGTCTGGAGAGGTCATCCAGCCATCTGAGTCTATTTCCAGAATTTGGCGGCTTGATTCCAAGGTTTCATTGAGCGGTCTCCCCGAGAGCCTGCTAAGGTCGCGCACGTTCTTTCTGTTTGGCATATTGGAATCTTGTCGATATCATTGAAAAGGAATTGATTTCACACAAAATCTCCCGGAAGAAGAGGATTCGTGGCCTTAAAAGGCGCAAAAGTTGCTCTGAGTTAGAACATGCGCTTGTGAATTACCGAACAGTGTATCTTTTTCCAGTGTTTGGCGTCCTTTACTCAATGAGATAAAGATGTCCCACTTGATCAGTGCCGCTAGCGTTGATATGTGCGCCAGAACGCAAGAGTCACGTGATAACTATGCCCTCAATGAGTCTCGAACAGTGGGAATTAGGAACATTGTGGAATGAGACGTGTTTCAAAGGTTAGCGTGCCCTGGTGATTTCGTAATTCCAATTAGCTGGTTGACGGGATATTCGAAGTAATCATTTATCCCTACAAAATAAATTTAGCAATAAAAGCGAGCCCTTGAGGTTCTTGGGACTTTCTTACCTTTCATTTTCTAGAGTAACAACTTACCAAGGTACTAGGGCCTGTCATATTGGATTCTTTTGTGATTGAAGTCCCTTGGAACTCATTCTTCCTCTAGTCAGGCGAGGCCCATTCTTCTGTATTTCTTAGAGAATTGCTCACCTAAAGCAGCCAGAGCTGTTGGAATTCTGCCAGAGCCAAAGGGTCATCGTCGAGGCCTGCTACTCCCTAGGCAACGACCGAACCGGTGAGCTCACCACTGTAGACGATGCACTGGTGGTCGAGGTTGCACGGTTGTCCAGTAAGTCGGTATGGACCCTGGTCCTCTTCTTTCCACATGTATCAGCGATTGAAGTCTTGTATGGTGGCGCGGGAGAATCACTATATGAAGTTGGTCATGGTCGATTCGCAGCTCAATTTGCTGGACGATTCTATCGATGAGCCGGATGAGCCCGTGTTGGATGCAGATCATAGGAAAGAAGATGTGCTTGACGATGTGGTGCAGACGGTGGATATTATGCCATGAGTGTGATGACATGGCCGGGTTAGGCGGGAGTTTCACCTTTTTCTTTTCAATACTATAAAATTGGATCTAGAAACACTCTCATGATGATTCTTTATCTATTGTAAACTAGTCTGCAGGATACCGATTCGAAGCGTAGATGAATCTTCTTGGACTATGACATGACTTCGATTTTTTTAACGATGGAAGCAATTTGCTTGGGACACTCAGGTTCTTGAAGCATCGACTGGTGTGCTTCTATGAATACTTCATGTATTCACGAAATAAAACCATCCATGGAATTCGAACCCACTTGGTTGTCATCCTTACGCAATACAAACAAGCAATGAAAAATAGCTCAATTACGCCTGACTACCATGATGAGTCATCGGATTCGTTAACCTGCTCCCACCAGAGAAGATTCTCACAATCTAAACCTCGTATCTTCCGCGGTGAGAGCATCACTGCGACAGAAAATAAACGAAATTCGCCGGGATAGGTACATTAAAATGCCATTTTGACAACCCGGATGGAGCGGCAAAGGGCTATTTCTAAGAGCACATGAATCCGAATTGTATTGTGAATATTTACCGCGATGACTATCACGGGCATAAGCATCGTTTGGATGGGAGTCGGTCGAATATTGATGATAAATCTAATGAGATTGCGGGGAAGGAGCTTTGTATCCGCAGAAGTGATGTAATGTGTTCATGATACGGCGCGTCTCGAAGGCCTGGGATCATGGAGAAGGCGTGTTCATTGTGAGTGCTCTATTTCTGCAGTCTGAATGAGTTCGATTTCATGTTGCAATCTATTTTCTGAACCATTCTGCGATGGGTTTCTTCTCCCCATGAGTTGCTTCTAACCCCACCATGACGACGAACCCCTCGTGGAGATAGCGATAAGCACGAACCCTTATCCACCATGACACAATCCGGCGGACCCGGTCAGCTTACACCCGGATGAACTAACACTTTGTCAGTCTAGACAACGTGAACAAGAATCAACACCGTTACCCTCCCATCCTCCTTCTCTAAATCTCCTCCTCACTTATCCCAAAATTCCTGTCTCCAATGGCTCCCCGCTGCTTCATAGTCCGCCACGGCGAAACCGAATGGTCCCTCAACGGCCGCCACACCGGTACAACAGACCTGCCACTAACCGCCAACGGAGAGAAACGTATCAAAGCCACTGGACGCGCTCTCGTGGGCGATGACAGGTTAATCGTGCCGAAGAATTTAGTTCATGTGTAAGGCAGTTTATCCCCAGAAGCACAGGTCCCTTGCTCATTACTAAATGAAACTGCCAGATTCGTCTCCCCTCGCACCCGCGCCCAACGAACTCTCGAGCTCCTCGAGATAGGCTGCCGCGAGAGACTCCCCTGGAACGAGCAGCGGAAAGCCGAGGCCGAGGCGCCTGTTCGGACGGAGGCGAAAGTCGAGGTTACGGAGGCGATTCGGGAGTGGGATTACGGCGAGTATGAAGGGTTGACCAGTAAGCAGATTCGCGCTATAAGGGAGGAGAAGGGGCTGGGGCCTTGGAATATTTGGACAGATGGGTGTCCGGGAGGAGAGTAAGTATTTTTCCTTTTCGTCCCTGGAAGATTGGGTCTTTTTTGTTTCCGCGCCTGAGATTCGGTTTCGCACGTTCTAAGCTTGAAAGTGCTTAGACGTCGAGCGGACACTGTCCAATGCCCTTTGTACATTGTTTATGCTAACCTACACTTCCCTTTTCAGATCCCCCGAAGACATTGTCCGCCGCCTTGACGCGCTGATCGCCGAGATCAGGCAGAAATACCACGGCCCCTGCTTCAACCAACCCGACCAGCAGAAAGGTGACATCCTGGTCGTCGCGCACGGGCACATCCTCCGCGCATTCGCCATGCGTTGGATTGGCGAGCCGTTGAATGCGACCGCGTTCATTCTGGAAGCCGGTGGTGTGGGTACTTTAAGGTGAGTCGTCGATCTTCGTTCAATTGACACGAAGTAGCCCCGCTTGCGAGTAAAAGGGTTGTAATCGAGCCCTTTTCGAAGGAGGATGACTGATGGAAATCGCCAGCTATGAACACCACAACATCGACGAACCGGCGATCATCCTCGGAGGTCAATTCGTGGTCGAATAAAGGTCGTCAAACCAGCGATCACAACAAATAGCCCACAGATCTGGATGCATCTGCAAAATCCAAGTAAATAGTCAGCCAAAGGTGCCGATCCCAAAAAATAGACTCGAAGCCGGATTCAAATGCCAACTGCCCAAGAGCTATCAGGAAAACAACGAACCTCATAACCTGTATAAGAGCTATAACCGTTCAATCCTCCCCCTCCTCCTCCTTTTTAATCCCAGCACTCGTAGATTCACCACTTCCCACCCCCTTCACCCCTTCCTCACCCAGCACCTTCGCACCCCCCATAAACAAAGCCCCCATATACCCACCGAGAAACCTCATGTCCCCGGCCTGTACAGCCGTCATCCTCAACAAATTCTCCGTATCCGCCAAATTGGCATTCAACCGTGCGAGTTGCGCGTGCAGATGTGCATATTGTCTGGTTTTGGCGGCGGACATTGAGGCTGAGCCACTGGAGGAGCCGGATTGGGTTTGATATTGACTTTGGCTAGAGTGGTAGTGGTTATTGGTGTGGGTGTGGGTTTTCGAGGTTGAGAGGATTGAGGCGCGCGGGTAGGAGGGGTTGGAGTCAGTGCGGTGGTGGGTTGAGTTGAGGGGCATTGTTGTGATAGTTTGCTTGATTTTGCAGTGGAGTTGTTGGAAAGGTAAGGTGTGTGATTTGCAGAGTCCCTTGACCGGATGTTGTAGGTGTATGAAAGGGCTGTTGACCAGAAAGATTGACGGGGAGATCTGATGTTTACATCTACAATCTATCCTCACGTGATCAATCCTGTCTATGACATCCCACTATTCTGACACGGCGCGACCATGTCATACATTTGAAGGCTACTCAGACCGGCCAATAATATACAGTTTTACCGAGAGAAAAATCAACAGCCAGGAAAGCAATTTCAATGATATGACGGGGGAATTTCTATCAGTTCGTGCACACCATGAAAGATACAAGGAAACAAACAGTGTCTGTCCAGGGTACGGCTACCCCGGTTCGCCAGAATCACCACAACACACACCCGGTATTAAATTCCACAGCAAGCGTGGACCAAAGCTGGCCATGGAAGAAGAGTTCGATCAATGGGAGGAACCGATATCGAGAGATTTTTGCAATGCGCCAGGGAGAAATGGGCAAAAGCAGACCGCCAGAAAAAAAGATTTAGAAACAAAGGCCGTAGACGTAAAATCGGCCGAAGGACGAGGTAATGGTTGAGATAACAATGAAAGAAAAGAGCTTCAAGGAGAGTTCATGCCGAGGACGTGGCAGGATGATGGTGATGATGATAAGAGACGCAAATCAGGAAGATAGTAGTAAGGCGACGTATACGAGCCACATAAGCTGAGTAAAAGCAAAGGAACAACAGAAAGTGCGCCGGTGAAGTGGAGGTAGTGTACAGTCATGCAGAGAAAGGAAGAGACAAAAAAATGTTGGGCAAGGCATTGCGACTGGGGCTGTATTGTTGATGATTGTAAGATGGAAAGCGGTGCCCGACACTAGGCATTATATCGATATGCTTTAAAGCAGAGACACAAACGGTGATGGGTCTAGGCTGTGCAGAGGGCCTTGGCGAGTAAAGGCAGGATGAAGAGAAAAATAGAGAATCGATAATGCCTCGAGACCGGACTGAGTATCAATGCAAAGGACGGGAAGAAAAAAGATAGAGATCCACTCGAACACAACCCATTTCCCAGCGCTCCGAAACCAAGACAGAAGGGAGGGGAACGAAACATCAATAAGCGATAAAAAACCCCTATGTCCCTCATGTATATGTAAAGAAGCGAACAACAGAGTATTAACCGATAGCCTTCAAACCCGGGGGCAGGTGGAATCCGCGAAAACAATACCCCCCCGTAGAATGACCCACGCAGCGATGCAAATATAAAAAAGGTCCCAAAAATGACAGAACTTGAGAAAGAGAGCAGGCGGAGAGTTATTGTGTCCAGGATGAAAGGAAATAAAATGGAAACGTCAGAAGAAAGATTGTTGTCGGTTCCTCGATCGCCAATTTTCGTCATCGAGTGCGAGAAAGTCACGCCGTAATGTAGGGAGAAGAAAGCAAGGGTCACGAGTTACAGCTTCAGCGAACGGGCGCTGCCGGAATGGCATGATGATCACCGAGACTAATCTGGCTGCTGTGAGCAGACGCTTCGGAATCAAGATTCGCGCTGGCTCCACTATCACCACTTTCAGCACTGGCGCTCGCACTTCCGGTCAGACTTTTGTTCTTGGGAGGGCCCTTTGCAGGAAATGAGTTGCTCACCCCATAGTGTTGCTCAAGTTGCTGCGGTCCAACCGGGCCTTGTCCTGACGGGTGCCGGGGGACCGGTGTCCGCATGTTTCCAGGCGGCGACGGATGGCCATTGTGAGGAGGTCCACCATGGGGTCCAAGACTCTGATCATGACCAGTCATAGGACGACCCATACGAGATGGGTTGGGGGGTCCAGGGGGACCGGGAAAGGGTGCGAGGGGGGACTGGCTATTTCGTCGGCTCTGGGGGAACGGTCGGGGAGGGTAGTCGCCCATATGACTGGCCGTTAGAGAGTTTGCTCGTGAATCGATGCCCATCTGGTTGCGGTCAACGGACCCGTATCGGTTTGATGAGTAGCTCATCATCGGGTTGTCCATCAGAGAGTCGTGGAGACCCGGAATTTCCTGCATCACTCGATCACTCGCGCGTTTCCGACCGAAATAGCGACCAAAGGATGACCCGGGCCGACTCTGAGGCCCCGGAGGACCACCACTCATCATCTCGGGGTTTTTGCGGAACTGGCTGTGGCTGGGTGTCTTGCGGGCTCGGCGTGACGTGATGCTCATCATATCAACCTGATCAGGATCGATGTGGGGAATCGCCATGTTGTCCATCGGGTCGAAATAGTCCTCATCCTCTTCGTCAAAGGTGGCGGCGGGTGCTCGTGAGGGTGGCCCACGACGACCAGGGCCCGGTCCAGGGCCTCTCCGCATGTGCATCTCCTGTTCTCTTAATTGCAATTCACGCTGGCGAAGGGCCAACTCGCGTTCGCGGAGGGCTATATCATTGGGAGAAGTGGCTGCGTCAGGATAACCGTTGCCATTTGCCTGAGGTATCGGCATTCCACCTTCTGATTCATCATATACCACCAAATGGCTGAACTCTTCGAGTCCTTCCAACGAAGTGTCTCGGGGGACGCCTCGTCCCTGAGGGCCCATGGGCATCGGCATTGGTCCACCGGGTCCCCCGGGTCCTCGAGGCATCATACCAGAGGGCGGGCCCCGTCGCTGGCCGGGCGGGGGCACGCCCATGCTGGAATTCGTCCGATTCGATCGCATTGCACCATTCATCGGTGGTCGTTGTCCCGGGGGTGCAGAAGACATACGTGGTGGTGGGTGGCCCATAACCGATGCAGGCGGAGAATCACCAGCTCGGGGTCTGTTCTGGTTCGCAACGTTCATATGGTGGAGCAGGGCGTATAGAGATTCAATTCGGGGGACGGCCACGTTGGACTCGGTCGCTAATTTTATGGGGGACCCCAAAAACGTCTCGATTTCCAATGGGCGCCGGGCCTGGAAGTCCTGGAACATTGTGCTCGGGGCGTCTGAGGCGGTCATCTTCTCGATGGTCTTTTCGCGGAAGTCTTCAGGGAAGTGGCAGCCCTGTACTTGGGCCAGCTCCAAGAGCTCATCAATAATGCCGGTTACTAGTTGGCGGACTCCAACTTTCTCCAGGAGCTGGGTGGGGTTAGAGGTCTCGAATGCTACACTTGCAGGATGGAACGCAATCGGGCTAGAGCGGTCATTAGTACAAGAATGGATCTCCAGAGTCTTCCCCTCGGAAGTTCTCGGGATCAAAAGACTCACCCAATCATCCGCTCAAACTGTTCCTGTCGAATATTCTGCGATACATGGCAATTGACCTGGCCCGAGTTCAGAGTCATGGCCAATGCCGCAGCCATGTCATTTTGAATCGAGGTGGGAATGGCGGATTGCTTGTTGGTTGCGCCCACATGGATCTCGCTTGAGCTCAAGTGCTCGAATTCACTGGGACCGGTCTGAGAGATCTCCACGTTGGAGACTAGGGAAAGGATGACGTTTGTAGGGTACCGTTGCTCCAGATGTGCCTCGATTCCGATAGTATTTGTTGTGTTGACGAGGATACAGGTATGCTGGGGTGTAACGACGGATTCGATGACGGAGGCCAGATCGTAGACATCAGGCAAGGCCTTCACACAGAGAATGACATAGTCGTAGGCATTTTCGCGGGAGGAAGCTTCTTCGGGTGTTCGGACGACTATATCACAACAGAGAGAGACAGATTAGCCTTGTAGCCCGAATCACCGTGGAGCCCGGGGATGAAAATGGCTGGAGATGAGGCCGTACCATGGCGAGGCTTGAATCGCTCATTGCCGAATGCTTTTGATCTAACAGAGAACCCAGGCGTCAGTGACATCAGCTTGATAAACAGTAAGCGATCACGGGCGTAGAACATACTTGAACGAAACACCGTATTGAGCGACGGACTCGAAGCCCTGTTTCCAGACCAGCGTTACATCACAGGAAGTTGTTGCCTGCAGTCGCCATGACAAAAAAGCCGAGATCGCATTACCACCCACTGCACAGACTTTCATTAGTGGTCGACCCATGATGAAGGCTTTTGTTTGGGGGGGGAGAGAGATTAGGTGGTTGTCGGGAAGGTCGGGAGGTTGGAAAGAAGCAAGATTGGGAGATTTGAAGAATCAAAAGAAATTGTGGAGTTGGGGCCGTCCAGGATGAGGAGCTCACCGGAGAGGATGCGCAGGCGTGGAGGAGGAGGGGGCGCCATGATCGAAATTGGCAGGAAGTAGTTTGTTAGGCGGGGACCAAAGGTCGAAAGGTCCAGAGGCGCGCGCGGCGGCCGATAAGCAAGAGATCACCGACGATCCAGGATTTTGGAGAGGAGGGGGAGTGAACAGGAAAGGGAGAAGATTGGGGAGGGTATGATTACGATTGTCGTGGAATAGAAAGGGAGGTTAGGGGGGGGGAAAGAGATGGGGATAGAGAGGGGGGAAAGGTAGGAGAGGAAGAGAGAGAGAGAGAGAGAGAGAGAGCGAAGGAACGGAGAGAGTAGGACAGGGCAGGAGGACAAAAAAGAAAAGAGAGTCGCGTTGGGCAGGAGGAGAGAAGACAGACACGATGGAGGATGGCCGGTTTAGTCTGGCACGGGAGATTGGCAATGGGCACGACCGTACGGAGTAGTCAAGAGTGGAAGCAGTGCACAACAGGCATATTAGGACGATGAAAAAAAAGAAGCACTCATCAGAAACAAATTTCTTGATCAGCCTCAACTTTCTTTTTCCTTCCTTTACTCTTTCTTCCTTTTTGTTGTCTTCACCTTGGATCCTAGGAATCTCTGATGATAACTCATCCAGGCAGAAATTGAGTCTTGGGGGCCTTTCAACGGCTGTGGATTCCCCCCGCCAGACTCAATCCGGAAACGGAGGGCCCAGAGAAGCGATAAGAACAGACAACGGAAAAGGTTCAGGAACGGATCAACTGTGATAATGGACCGTCTGCGTCTATCATGAAAATAAAATAAAAAATAATAATGATTTACTATAACGAGATGAAAAGCTGATGCTCTACGGTGACAATTCTTCTGGAAACGTTGGTGCTTTCCGCGCCCATAGCCGTTTCGTGGCCCTCCACGCAATCCGCCCGCCGGTGGTACATGGACTGACTACATGGACTCCATGCATCTATCCATTGGTGGTCGAGGCCCCCGAAAAAAGTGCATAAATTTGCGATGTGATGTGTTAGAGACAGATCTCAATAGCTCTTCGAGTAAAAGAGTAATCGTTTCTCTCTCTCAGCTTGAATATTATGATAGGTACTATCTAAGCTACGAACTCGTCTCTTCACGACGCAGTTCCTCGTCTCTGGCATTTAAAAACACCTTTTCTGTACCTACTTTGACAAGTCGTAGTAGTGCAAGGTGGGTTGGAAACTGGCTTGCTACTATAATTAAACCTACGCTCTGATAATTTTTCTCCCAGGAGAGTCCGGACCTTGATTTGGATTTAATCTTTTCTTGGTTTCTTTTTTTTTTTTACTTTTTTTGACTGGGCCCTAAACGAAGCTAAGGGGAGTTCCACCCACAAGTTAATGGGAGGGCTCCACTCTACCAAAACCACCCACGTCGATGGTTGATCGGCACGGCTATTCAACTGCTGGGCCTCTTCGGAGCTCATACAGCAGTACGTCGGAAGGCCGGTCCTTTTTTTGGCAGATTTAGACTGTAAGCTTGTCGCGTACCTGTTATGTCTTCCCCGGGGAGAAGCCAAGAAGGAGGTGGGGGGGAAGCTCAGCAGCAAACGGAGTTTTGGAGCTCCGACGCGTACATCAGACGCGTTCTTCCTCCACTTTGGAACATTCACAATCAACTATCTGCAGCCCGCGGTCAGTCCGGATTGGTTGCATGGAGAGAGGTTCCGAGGGAGGTACAGGAGGACAGGCGTCAAGGTATTCCTATGCGTAGTATCTTGCCACCTGCCATACCTTGTGTAGTCCCCTAGCAAAGCCCCGATGAGACTAACCGCCAAAGCCAGCTCCACGATGAAATTGACTTTCTCATTCCCTAGACCCGTGATTGGTTTCAAGTCTCATAGCTCATACGGCCCGAGTCTCCTTTACTGGGAACTCGGGAGGAGTCAAAAGACCGTGAAGCTAAAGCTGGCCTTCGAACTCTCCTCACCGCCAGCGTGGTATTGGGCGCATACTTGCGCGCCACGAGAGGGGTGGTGTAGGGAAAAGGAAAGCGTAAGCTCTCTCCTAGCGGAAGGGTGGGCACCATTACGGAAGGCATATCATACTAATGGAAATGACGCTCCTTCACATGCATATCCAGGATACACACTCATAATGTAGCGTTTGGACTTGATCGGACCGTATTGTAGCAATTCGGTTCTCAAGGTGTACGACGCTACAAATGAGGCACAAGTGTGATCCATTTACGTATCAATCTAGCACCTATTCTTGATCGATGGTCATTGGGTAATGGACTGGCTGCCACGAAGAGGGCAAAAAGCAAAGCGATCAAGCTGCAGGCGAGCACAGGTTAGATAGAATAATCATACGATTGTATAACCATGCACGAACGGGACACAATTAGGCACTCTACTGTCCATGCGTTGTGACTCCACTCTTTTGACGAGAAGAACAAGCCAACAACAAGCAACGTGTAGCCAAAGCTAATAGCTCTATACACTATTGCCTTCTTCCGGCCTGGTCCCAGGGATACATCCTACCCAAGGGCAAGACGAAAACAAGCAAAGAAGGGGGAGGCGGTGTCGACTCCCTAGTGACAGATAATAGGACGATAGGCAGACACAGCATACCACAGTTCCCAATCGGGTCTACCAGGGGATCGACAACCCCGGTTGCAGCCAAAGTTCCACAGGGATTGTTGTTTGTTTCTGCTTCTACATCTCGCTGCTATGTCTTCGGGGTTTCGTGAGACGTGAGACGATGCTGAGGAATTTGGTCAATCCTTCTAGCACCTCGCTTCCCCCGCCTCCCTCGGATGATCGTCCTGCATACTCGGAGTGTTTCATATCGAAACCCTTTCTCCCCGTCGCATGCATGCTTGACTTCATCTAGATTCTGGCCCTTTTCACCCTATCTCTCTACAAGTTTCAGGCAAAGAGACAAAAGATCTTGAGTTCGTCAGGTCAATGTGACTAAATTGTTCAGTGCATTATACGCACATTCTATCTACGACTCTGCCAATGAGAGGTATATTTAAAGTAGACTACATACTACTAAAGTTCTCCATGTCAAAACACGACGCGATCACAGCGACCGGACCGTCAAAGTGGAGCCCAACTGGGTCAATTCCGGCCAAGAGCCGAACAATCAGAACAATTAATTCTCGGGCGCGTCGCCGTCGCGGTGGAGACACTCGATCCACATTTACATCAGCCTCCCAATGAATATTCTTGGTCCTAGTGTCGAATTCCATTCTCTTTTTTTCCGACCGCGCGTGGTGATCGCGGGAGGCAAACCCAATACGTACGCGGCCATGCCGCTGAGTGGCAGGGGAAAACGAGTCAATCACGTTTGCAGAGGACGGAAATGAATTGTTTTTGTTTTCTGGTAATGTTTTCGATTGCGATGAGCGGGTCAGGAATTTTTCGGAATCATGTCCATTGGATTATTATGCTGTGAGCCTTGTTGATTTCGATGTGCGTAGTGAGTTCAGTGTATACATAATGTACTATGCTCATCACACTAATTATGCTGTGGCCATCACAGATACAACAACCAAGAGTTACAATTCACGGTATTCTATTGCTCATACAACTCCTCAATACACGGCCCCCTAACTACAACAGAAAAATCAATGGCTCAGCCACGATGCTAGCCTTGGCTAAGTGGTCAAGGCTTGAGCCAACAGCCGGTCCTGACGATCGATGATTTCACGATCTGCATGATTCTCACGATACGTAGCTCCTCGAACGAGCGCGCGCGCCACACAAGCGCTCATAGCCTTTGTCGGGAGTAGACTAGACAAGCCACCCAACGTTGTAGATCGCTGTTGTGATCCGTTCTGTCTCGGTACCTGGTATGAAAGACTGGAGCACATAGGAACGAGAAGTTTAATCTCCTTCGTCCAGTACTCGTTACTAAAGCTTGGGGCCGTGCCATGGAAGTTCCCTGCTCTTCCATGATCCGTCGGGTCGAAAAAGGTCGATTGGGTCCCACCGAAACCATGGTCTGCCGCAGGTACAGCAACAAAGTTACCCACACCAAGGATTGGAGGGCAATAAATTCGATAGCTCGGATTTTGATGATTTTGAGGTTTCGGAGCTGCAAGAAAATTATCAAATATTGTTCGTGGATGGATAGCTTGACACCATTCGCGCATGAGGTACTTGAGTGTTTCATTAACTTCAGTTTCGTCGGTTCCCATGGATCCCAGTTGTCACACTGCTTCATACAGTATTTCTTATTTAGTTACTCCGAGTCCACAGCCAATCGAGGAAAGAAGAAAAGACGGCGCGGGAACAATCAAAATTAGCGGATCGGAATCCCATTGGCTGGTTCGATTCGGCCCCGTCTCACTTTTTCTCTTGAGAGGATCGACTTCTGCATCTCACACGACTCCATACTCATTGTGTCAGTGGCTGCTGCCAATAACGCCTAGCGGAAGCTCCAAAAGGACCTGTACGGAAAAGGCCGGGTCCTCCTCAAGGCTCCGAGGCTGTTCAAAAGAGACGACTAAGTAGTGCGTGACAATCATGTGGTTCTGCGCAGGGAACAGAACCCAAGGAGTCAAAGTCCTCCTGCGAATGAATATGTAGGAGTGACCACCACCGCAAGACAAATCCTGTCAGCGCGGGAAGCCTCATCGAGGCTAAAGCAGACGTCCACGGGCAAGCAGAACGAATGAAAGCAAAGCGACAGGCGGATGCGAAACTCATTTGCAATTTAAATTGGCCGGCGGTAGCGCATCTCATAAAAACAAGGCACCGGACACAGACTAACGATCACCCTAGCCACTTAGCCCAGCCCAACCCAGAAAATGTACTCCGTAGTGATCACGAAGGAGTACAACGGAGGACGGACTAAACTGCTCCGTACTTCCAGTAGTTAACTTGACCTCGGAAGCCCGATTTTTTTGCGCTGATTCTCCGGCTGAACCTGTCTCGGACCTTCCCACCACCGATGTCCACCTTGGCACCTTACAGGGGAACAGAGGGTCCCTTTTGTCTTGGGAGATGAATGAGCCGCTGGATCTCGGGAGTTCGCCAGTGTTCTTGTACTGTAGCTATGAGCTTGTGGATCTTCTGGAAACCATTCCTTCTTTTTTTCTTTTGCACTTCTTTAAGTGGAAGAAGCTTGTTGTAATTTGTAGGTAATTGCTAAATACGGTGTAGATCCAACGGGTTCAACACGGTCGCAATCACAATGGAGCGTAATTATTCGATGGTGCATAATTCAACTGCACATTGGTCTTTCTTCGTCTACGAGAAGAACAAAGTAAATACTGTCGACATCCTCCATCGCCGAATGTCATCTCCCCAGACAGTCTCCATGGGTTGACCAGACGACTAAGAAATTTTACACAAAAATCCACGCCGGTCCCTCAAGTTCTGCCGAATCAGAACCCACTTCCTTTCTCGATCAACCCCAGCACGGCCCCAATGCCACCAGCGGGCGGAAATCATCACAATTTCCCTCTGCCCTGTTTTTCGTCCATTAAGGCCCTGGCAGCTGTCACCTTTCCTGCACACTGCACGAGGAGGGAAGTAGCTCGGCAGTTCGGAGGAAGAAAAAAAAAGGGGGAAAAGGATTTTCTCAAATTCTTGGGTCATTATGATTATGACGGAGAAGAGCTTACCTGCAAAAACGGCGTTGGTTCTATCGATCGACGTTGTTTCGCGATAACTCAAGTTGTACCTAGAAGTGGTCCTGCACGGTCCTGCACAAGAAACATTATGAAGGCACTTCCTTCCCCCTTGGGAATATCTAATGGGCGCTTACAATTGGCGCAGCTCGAGCTTTGAGTCAGGGCTCTACTGTAGGTGCTGTAGGTGCTCAGCAGCTAGCCGGTTCGGGAGGGATCTGGTTGCCCCAGTCTTTCTTGCTTACATCTCGTTCGGATCCTAGCCTTGGACCATTTTACCGTAGAAGGTTAGCGGCTGATGACCGGAGACTGGCGGACGCTAGTAGAAAAAGTCTCAGTTGACTCGCTGCGTGATCAAGGATATGGTGTGACGATGGAGGGGGATTGATTGGAAAGTTACTTTCTCCGAACTTAAAAATATACCCCACACGGTGGTGTAGACGATGATTAATGGGAATTGAAGTTCCATAATATTGATGAGCATAGCTTTAGAGGGTCTCAATCGTAATGTTTGCCGTCTTCTCCCGGTACCTAAGAACATTTCGGTAGTACCTATAGGTCTGTGTCACTCACTAACAGCACCGCTTGAACCCGTTCGCTGGTGAATATCAATCGTAGATAGGTTGAGAGACTTGAAGGAAGTCAATTGAAAAACCTGCCATCGAGACAAAATTATACACTTTGGTGTTGAAAGAGCGCATTTTGCCTATGTTTTTGCTCAGACAATCTGGTGAAGTACGTGGTATCTTTGGACGATATACTGTCGAAAATATGAGTGTCTGCTTATGCTTATCTGTAAAGTCGCATGATCTTAAACAATGAATTACCATCCTAAATAACCCGCCTAATGATTAAGAATCTTCAACTATAAGGCTTTCGATTCCATTTGTAATGGACACCCAGCATTCCGGCGTATTGGGGTACTCTCCTGTACTCTCCGTGGTCGATATGCGAATCCCCTTTCGTGCCTTAAATCGATATAGAAGTACGCCTCTGAGGAGACATGGCAAGGACTGACTGGGCCTGAAATGACTGTGTCGCTCTTTTTGCCGACTCTCAAGTCTGATCCGCGAGAATTTGGTCCCAACGCACGGTAGCGAATACACACGGTTCGTGCTTCTACACGGGCTAACGAGCCTCAAACCCCACCTTCAGGCCGGCTCAAATTGAACATTCGGGATTGAAGTGGGCAGACTCCATACGTATGAGAGGACTGATGAGTGCTCTTTATCGGCTAGACTGTCCTGAGAGTAACACTGACAGCACACCCATTTAGGCAAATACCATCGAAGCGGCCCCTGATACCTGGTCCACCTCCTCTTCTCACTCGAACAATCACTTTGCCTCGAAGCAGCCAGTTCCTTCCAACGTGAGGCACAAAGTACTTTGCAAGTCAGTGTCTACGACCTTCATGCTCTCGCCACGGATCCCCTTTTACCATTTTCTTCTTTCTGTTCAACTTTCGAGTCCGGGATTTACTCTGCCAACGCCGAAACGACCAAGACGCCGACATGCCTGCAGCGCAAGGTGCACACCGAAGCCACACGTAGCGTTTCTCGGTGCGTACTTTTGCTGATGCAGGAAACCATATCCAGCGAGAAGCAATACTTAGCCCGCGAATGCAATGTCCCACCATGACTCCAGTGCTTATACATTGTAGAATTGACATTCTAGGTCTTCGGTCTGTTTACAGAAAGTCCTGCCTTGGATGGGAAATTGCTCCTGGAGCCGAAGAATACGTGGTTCGGATGACAAGAGCAATGCAGCACGCTGATTCCTCGAAATCGATCACCAGAGGCGCGATTTAGATCTTTGGCTGTATTTGGTACTAAGAGCGGACTCTCGTCGAGCCAGTAAAGAGATCCTAGATGAAGGTCTTTCTACCACCCTCGGTAACAAGCACAGCCTCAACTCCTAGATACCGGAGCATAAAATGAGCCACTTGCAATAATTCCCATCGAAATTCCATCAATGCGTCCCTCACAGCATGGGTCAAGCATTTCGTATACAACCTGCTCAAGATTCTAGTGCATTAGGCATTCGTTGCACAGAATCTAAATTCATACGCAGCTGTAGGTAAGACGCGGTATCGCTGATATTCTTCTTCGAATAACCAGATTGAATGCTGTCAGTACTGAGCATAACAGATGTTTGATACTCAGTGAGTGTATGATCTCCGCAATCGATTGAACGGCTTCCAGTTATTGACATTGACTTGCAAACTCAGTCAGAAATTCTTCGGGAAAGTAAAAATTTACCCTCCGACGTTCTAGTCAATGCCTTGACGATACCAGAACGACGGAACGACGATAATCCACCGGTATCCCTGTCCGGTACATTGCCCCATTAAGAAACGAGAGTCCCTTCACTGGAACTAGGGCCATTGCTCGAAGTTCCTGTAGCTGTTTTAGTGGACACAGTTGTTGTTATAGTAGCAGGACCGGAGACACTAGCGTCACTAACAACCTGCTCAATGAAGCCGCTGTTTACGTACAGCTGCGACGTATCCCACATCATGACTCTTCTGAAGCTACTATACTGCTTCGAATAAGCAATATTAGTAGTAGAATACTTTCCGTCCTAAGTATACATAGCACCTCTAAGGGATAAAAGAATAGTCTTGCATTAGGTCTTTTCACAGATATTGATATTATTCCGAGGCAAAAGTTAGAACGGCTAGAAATAGCGATAAAAGAGATATATACGAGATCTAGGTACAGAAGGTGGTTAGAGTTGTCGGGAATGCAGTACAGTCATCCCCGGTATGAACAAAATTTATGATAGGAGGGGTAATCCTCTTCATAAATGCAACAGGAATAATCTATTAAACTAGTTAGTTCGGATTGATTGTGAAGGAAAATTCACTCTCATATCGATATTAGTATCTAGACGTAAACAGGATTTATCAATTCAGCCTCGATTTATATAAAACGCCTTTGTTTCATACAAAACTTGCTGGAGTAATAAGAGGCTAGATTCTTCTAGGCAAATGACTACTAGCTTAACCGCATGACATTTGCCCTGGTGATGTTAGCATTGTATTCAACAAGAGAAGCAGCGATTTAGGTGAGCTAGGATTAGATCCAGCGTCTGGCCGTTTCAATGTATTTGAAAGAAAGCCAGCAGAGAATCACTAACGAGGATCAGCATCTCGTCAACCGATGTTACTCCAGGGTAAGGGGGAACATTAGTGACTGAAGAAAAATTCAGCGCCTTGCGACGTTCAAATGTTATATACCAGAAATGGAATATATCGCCCAAATGATAGGTAACTTTAAAAATGGGTAGCAATAAGTAAACCACGGTCAACTGACCCTTGATATCAAACATCAGATGGAGTATGGCCCGAGGAGATTTGCTTTAACATCGGCTGTAGGGTATTAGACCAATAAAATGCAAATTTACGGTAAATCTTATATTCGGGGTAACATTCCGATGGGACTTTGTGGCTGAAGAGATTAGGGTCACGCAGTCACTTTCCCCGTCGCTTTGCCAAGTAGCAGTGATGCCGCCAATCACACTTCAAACTTCAAAACGCTGCATTAGATCTTTGAGCGGGACGCCTGAGCCTTTCGCCCCCAGAAATTTATCTGCCTCGATTCTCCTGTTATGTTGTGCAACGCGTCACCGTTGCTTTGCTACTACGACTCTCAATATGGAGCAGAGCTGAGACCCTCAGATTGTTGACTTGATTACATTGTTTGTCGGAATCGGACCACTTGAGAAACTGATGCATCAGAGCATTGATCAATCAGAATTTACCGATTTATATCTTCAGAAACTCAACTATTTTAAATTGATGTTGTAAAGAGGTTTCATGCGTGAAAAGGCTGCATGGCTAGTATGACTAGTAACAATAAGTGTATTTAAATTAAGGTGTGGATCATATTTCACTAGTAGTGAAGAATAGAATAAGGACGAGGATTATATATATCAAGAGGGGGTGCTTAGAATTGTGATTGTTGAATACATCGATAAAAGCTTTTTTCACTTTTCACCATGGTACATAACTGGAGAAGGGCCTCCGACATACAACCGCCACGTGGAGGCAGAGGGTGGCACCACCACTCAGTAAGCCTTCGAGTAGTGGCACTATAGATCCTCAGAAAAATACATTCACGGTTTGAGAAATGACCGGATATGCTTATACTTCTTGCCAGATTCTACCACACCCTAGAACAGGCCAACGGTAAGGATGGATAGTCAATGGCGCGAGGCAGCGCCGGGGTCGTACCAGCGAATAGCAACCCCGATGGAGCGCTGGATGGCGATGATCACTCAAACTGGCCACGAACTCGATAAAGAGCATTTTGTAATCTCGGTGACGCTGCAGCTCCAGTTGCAAGAAGGACTCGCGGCGTTTGTGCCAGACTTACGGCATGCATGGGGGATTTTGCGCCAGCAACATTCCTCGATCGCGAGCTTGCTGGATCGCAAGGCCGGTATCTGGCAATATGTCGTACCCACGCCGGACGAGGTTGATTCCTGGTTTAAGGAGACATTCATTATTGGCCCCTCTGCAACAGCGACCGGCCCAATGCCATCGCCAACGCATCCTCCAAAGCGACCGAGGCTCCTGGTGTTGCCGGCTACGAGCCAAATCGTCTTCCAAGCCCCTCATACAGTGACCGATGGCAAGGGTCTTATGCTGATCGCCAGTGAGCTGCTTCGGATCGCTACGGCGTCGCCCAAGTTTCCGCCCAACTATGACGCTATCAATCTCTCGCCTTCGTTTTCTGTAGCTGCTGGTCTTCCGCCAGTCAACGAAGACGACATGCGCCGCGCTGCGTCCGACCTAGAACGATTTCTGTCGGCACTGCCTGCGATGATCTTACCCACGAAGACGCCGACTGCCGCTGTCAGTAAACGACCCCCAGCGCGGACTGACCACGTTTCCCGAGAAATCTCGGAGCATGACACACAGTCTCTACTGTCTCGGCTTAAACAAAGGGGGCTTACAGTAACACATGCTGTCCATGCAGCGATCGCCTGCACCACCCAGCAATTCAACATCAATCCCTTCTCCGATGTATATGCAGGCGCATTGGTTCTGGACGGACGCAGTGTCTACGGGGATGGGAGGAATTGTCTGAAGCATCCGGCATCACTCTCTTGTACCGGATGGTTTCCAACTGTGCAAGTATCCAGCTTCGAGTCTACTGCGGAAGCTTTCAAGACCGAATATACCAAATTTCAACGGGACCGGCGGCTTCCAAACGTGGTCGATGGTTTAATTATGCAGGTCATGCCGTTGCTCTCCCGATCAGCGCCGTCTTCCAGCGCCGATGCATTATTGAGTAGTCTCGGCCTTGTTGAGAGCGTGATTCACCACAAGTATTCGTTTGTGGAGGTGTTGGAATTCGAGATCGGGTGTGAAGTCCTCACCCCGGCGATCGATATCTTCCTGTACACCTGGCGCGATCGCATCAGGTTGGCGGCGTACTATAATGAGATTTACTACGAGGCAGAGATGGTCGAGCAATTCTTGGGCATGGTCATTTCCACCTTGAAACGAGAATTGATAATTAATTGATTTGCTGTCTTTGTTAATAACTCTATTAGCTTAACATAGCAACAGGCAAAGAAACTTCTTTCATTCAAGTGCAAGACAGGTAGCCACTCCAAGAGTTGAAAACCGAGACTCAACGAATGAGGCAGACCAATCGTCATGAGAACTTAAGCGAATACGTACAAGGTCCTTGTTGCACTTTAACCTGGCAAGCGTTAGTCTCGCAAATTCTCTGAAGAGAGTCGGAATATCCATTGATGATGGTGACTATATCAAACCAGTTACCGCGCGCTATGAGAGCAACTCGGAGCCTAGGTTATACAACGATTGTCTGGTCCACAATCAAGACTTATATGATACATTTACAAGTCATAGAGAAGGAAGGTCATAATTAGTGACCGAGCAAAATAGTACGTACAACTCTGAATAAAATGACAATTTGACACGTATCGCCTCAATTGACTCCGAGACGCACGGAGAAGGGTGCACAACGGGACGCCAAGGAGCAGTCATCTTACCCTTTACGCAGCGGCATAGATACGACGCAGCTTACTCTGATCATAATCATGCGCCTTGATATCTTCGAAGACAGGAGGATACTCCTCGCTGACCAGCGCGTCGAGAGGCTTCAGCGATGCATTCGGGTTCGGCTTTCCAAAGTACGCGATGCAGTGTCGGGCAGGCACGGAGCCCGTCTCAGTGGATATCCTGTCGGCGTTGATCGGGACGCGATGACATGCCGAGTGGATGCGTTTATTCATCCAACGCATCATCGAGTCGCCCACATTGACAATCAACGTCGGGAAAGTGCATTGTACGGGAAAGAACGAGCCCGTCGCTGGGTCCTGCACCTCAAGACCGTTGGAGCCGTCCTGCATGAGAAGGGTGAGAGAGCCAAAATCGGTGTGCTCCGCGATGCGGGTCTGGTCGCATTGACCGATTTGGGCTTTGGGGACTTCGAGGTAGTGGAGCAGTCGTAACTCGCTTGCACGAGCATCGTGCAGGGTGTCAAAGAAGTGCTCATCCTCCCCGAGAGACAAGGCCAGCGCGCTCATGATCTCGAGATGTAGTTTGTAGCATTTCTCGTAGTAGCCGAGCATATACTGCCGGAAACCGGGGAGATCGTCCTCCTCCGGCCAGATATTGGGGTACATGGTGTTGTCGGGGGCACCATGGTCGAACGATTCCTGAGTGCAGAATGAGAGCCACGTCTAACTCATAGCCGGGGGAGGGGCTTATTACCTTCAAGTCAACGACTCTCTGGCCACTTTGCTCGCCGCGCTCGAATCCGGTGACTCCAGAGATGTTTTCCTGTCCAACATAGCTGTACCCTCTGTGCGGGTTTGGCCGTGGCGGGTGGGCAAAGCCCGCTTTCTTCTCCTTACTCAAGGCAAAGAGGGCTTTGTTCTGCTCCGAATATTAGTAGGGCGCTATTTCTACGGGCAGCAACCACGTTCTTACATATCGCAGTCCTTCCGTCACATATTCCGCGCTCAGGCCGTGGTTGATGAGCTTTACGAACCCTTTTTGCTGGAAGGAAAGAAACAGCGACTTGCAGAACTCCGCCCGCTGCAGCTCATCCCCGGAGTGAAAGTGTGACAAGTCGAGCGTATCAAGCAAGTCCATGGTGAGTACTGCGGCCGTCTGGTGAAGGGCCTCGAGGAGCCACCATCTACGATTCTTTCTTTAATTAACCTATAATACGTGCAACCTGCCGTGGGATCCATGCGAGGACGGTGGGAGTGTGTGCCCACAGCGCGCGTACGATGGGGCAAAGAGACGGGGTGGTACCACCCTCGATGGCCCCCGGTGCGTCGATCGACCCAGTCGACTAAGGGTCTAGAAAAAGAGGCACCCGTGTATTTTGTCTATTGCACATCGAATTGGGAGAATGGAAACCTCGAACACAATGGCGGTCGCAGCGGTAGATCTCCGCCGTCTTGAACAAGCGGGCCCTGCTGAGCGCAAACGCATCCTTCGCACATTTGTCCAATCGTGCGCGTCCCAGGGCTTCGTCAAGGTGACTGGCCATGGGATCCCCGAGGCACAATTGAAAGAGCTGTTTTGCTGGGTAAGTTCTATCCGATTACCGTGCGAAATGTGATGTCATCTAACGCTTCACTGCGATGTGAACAGACGAGGAAGTTTTTCGACTTTCCTGCTGCTGTCAAGCAAACGGCACCCCGCCCACTTACTGGGCCGAACAGAGGGTATATCGCAGTGGGAGGAGAGAAACTCTCTGGCATTTCAGGGTACATGAAAGGCGTCCGCGACCCTGTCATGCGCAACGACGTCAAGGAATCGTTCGACGCCGGGCCTGCATACGACCAAGTCCACCCCACCCCATGGCCCGTGGGGCCGCACTGCCATGAGTTCCGGGACTTCATGGAGGACTTTTTGGAGGATTGTCTCATGGTGCATCATGAGCTACTGCACTTACTCGAAGAGGCCATGGACCTGAATCATCACGAGCTGATCTCGCGGTGCTCGGCAGGCAATGGCGAGGTCCGCATCACCCATTACCCTCCAGTGCCCGTCGCACAGCTGAAGACCGGGTCGACATATCGCATCTCCGAACACACTGACGTCGGTATCCTGACGCTGTTGTTTCAAGATAGCGTGGGCGGGCTGGAGGTCGAGCGACAGGATCACTCTGGCGAGTTCATTCCCGTGGAAAGCTCCAGCGTCAATGAAATGATTGTCAACTGCGGTGACACGCTCCAGAGGTGGACAGCCAACTACTTGCGCTCGGCCAATCACCGAGTCACATATCCGCAGGGACTGAAGGAGGATACGGACGTAGTGATTCCTGCTCGGTATTCCGTGGGCTTCTTCGGCAAGGCTGACATGTCGTCCTCGATGGCTGCGCTGCCCAGATTTGCTTCCCGGTTGCCGCAGACTGCGAGGGATACCGAGAAGCGGACGGCACAGGAATATTATAACTACATGCACGAGCGAACCGTGGCGGCCACGTAGCGAGATAGTACGGGTCATAAATTTCATGAATGCAGTCATATGAGAGAGAAGCCTGCTCTAGTATCACAATACATATCCACTTGCAAATCAAACGAAGAAAAGAAACTCCCCCCACAAGTAAGCTAGAGCCGAGCCCTGCCAGTCGCCAAACACTCATCAAACACCCGTAGCATCCGTTGCACCGATTCCTCGTTCATTTGATAGTGCACCACTAGCCTCCCTCCATCCACCTTGACCGCATGTCTTGTCCCAACGGCCGCAAAGGCATCGGCCGTATAGCCAGCCGCCCTAATGTCCAGCCACACGATATTCGTCTCGACGGGTCGCACCAGTCTCCCCTCGCGCCGCTGCCACTCGGCACCCAGGCGTTTGGCCATCGCATGCGACCTGCGCATCCCGTGTGCCCGCTCACCCCGACCCTCCCACCCAAAATTTTCCTCAATCGCCGCACGCATCATCACACAGATCAGTCCTGTGGGGCGTAGTCCACCACCTAAGGCTTTTCGTAGTCGCCGTGCACGGGCAATGAGGTCGCGCGATCCGAGGACCATCGTCCCGATAGGGGCGCCCAGGTTCTTCGAGAAGTCGAGATGAATGGTATCGAAGAGTGCGCAAAAGTCGCGCATGCTGCCAGCCCCCGCAGCGATAGTCTCGAAGAGCCTGGCCCCATCCAGATGCAGCTTGATCCCGTGCTGTCGTGCCCAGATGCTGATGCGTCGCATCTCCGCCAGCGGCGTAATGGCCCCATGCGCGGTGTTTTCCAGCGAAATCACTTTCGTCGGCGCCTTTTGCACGTCATCGGTTATGATGCTGCGCGGCTTGATGTCCTCGAGGGTGAGATAGAGGTTGTTGGAGGGTGCAACGGCTTGCATCATTGCGCCAGTCAAGAAGGCGGTGCCCCCGGCTTCGTAGTTGAGGATGTGGGCGCGCTTGTCTGTGAGTAGCGCGAATGGCGGCTGCTCAAAGAGCACGCGGAGGGCGATCTGGTTGGCCATTGTGCCCGTCAGCGCGAAGCAAGCGTCCTCACAGCCGGCCATTTGGGCTATGGCAGCCTCCAGCTGCGCGGTGGAGGAGTCCTCGCGGAAGACATCGTCATCAAACGTGGCATGGAGCAGGGCATCAAGCATGTACGTTGTTGGGGTGGTGTGGGAATCAGCTACTCATCTTGTTTAGATAAATCATTCTTTCAGATTCTGTAATCACACTGATGAGCAATGGACATACTGCGGAAATCATGCTGCGCATGGCCGGGCGAGCTCCAGGTTGGACTGGCCGACATGGCGATTCAATGGGCATGGTGACTTCGCGCTTACTACGACTCCTACAACTGTATATATTATGATTTTCTAATACTAGACAGATTCAATATGCACTGAGTACCCATAATCGAGCTGAACGCTCAACATTTATTGGTCAAAACAGGTGGTGCCACCGTGTTGAGCCCACGATTTGTGGGTCTGACACAGAAGCCTGCACAAGACCAGCCACAGAATACGCTCATTGAGCTGTATGGAGTACTCTTGCTGCAATTTCGCTGGAAAATCTATTCGAAATTCATGTTCAGAACGCCATCATGTCCAAAACAACCAGCGAGGAGCAGTGTACGACCCCAGAGACGCTGCCCTCAAGCGGCTCGTCTATTACCTCGCTGAACGACGACGACGCAGCCAAGGACTATCTGTCAAAATTACATCTGCAAGTACATGGATCTTCAGCGCCAGCTTTGCTATATGCAGCGAGAAATGGAAGTGCAACGATATATGCCATCTTTGGCGGCCAGGGGGTATTGAGCCCACTTCGCGAGCTCAAGGAACTATACACACAGAACCCTACGATCGTCGAAGGACCGCTTGAGCGCGCATCTGCGCATCTCAAGCGTCTTCTTGATGACCATCCTTCTTTTTCTGTTCATTATCCTGCTGGCCTCGATATCATGTCGTGGATTCTCAATCCAGAACTGCAACCTCTGCCACATACGCTCAGCAGAGCCCCCATCAGCCTCCTGCTGATCGGGCTGCTGCAGCTTACCAATTATTATGTTTTGACTCATTCACTTGACCTGAGTCCTGGAGATATGGGGACTTTCTTTCGCGGCATCGGCGGCCATTCGCAAGGCGTGGTGTCTGCGGTCATCGCGTCTGCCGCCCGCGACTGGGAGTCACTCGACAGGCTGTCGCTCACTGCACTTACAATCCTCTTCTACATTGGCTGCCGGGCACAGTCGGTCTTTGATCCTGCGCCCATGAATGAGGAAGTACTGCAAGATTGTCAAACGCACGGCGAGGGCGACCCATCCTGTATGCTGCGGGTGCATGGCCTCCCACTCGACATCCTCACCAAGGTCGTGGACAAGGTCAATCAGCAGCTTCCCCAGTGCGACCAAGCAGAGCTGGCTCTTATCAATGGGCCCCGGAGCTTTGTACTAGGCGGCCCCCCAACGACTCTGTACGCCGTCTCTCGATGCCTGCGTCGCGTTGCGGCGCCGACTGACGTGTCGCAAGCGCGTGTTCCGTACAGCCAGCGCAAGCCAGAAGCAACGATCAGCTTCCTGCCCATCACCGTCCCATTTCATACTTCACATCTATACACGGCCTGTTCGCTGGTGCTCCAAGATCTGCGCAATTTGTACCTGGCCCGCGGAGACTTGAGAATTTCCGTCTACGACACTAGTGATGGCTCCGACCTGGACGACGGCAGTGGACGAGACCTCATCCCAGACTTGGTGCGCATGATCATGACCCGGCGTCTAGACTGGCCAGCCACTGCTCAATTCCCCAGGGCTACGCACATCATAGATCTCGGACCGGGCATTCATCAAGATGGGATCGGTGCGTTGACAGACCGGCTCAAGCGAGGGACCGGTGTGCGCACCATCATCTTCGGTCAAAGCAATTTATCCTCATCATCATCACCACCAGAATTTGGCAACCGAAATGAGTTACTTGATAGTTCTACCGCCATCTTTGGCCGCGACTGGCGAAAGGAATACGGGCCGCACCTCGTCTTATCGACCGCTGCACCGGCCATTGAAACCAAGATGACCACCCTACTAGGCTTACCCCCGCTCATGGTGGCTGGGATGACCCCTACAACCTCTTCCTGGGAGTTCGTTGCCGCGACCATGAACGCAGGGTATCATATTGAGCTTGCAGCTGGCGGCATTCATGACGCTGCAAGCTTCGAGGCTGCAATTCGCGCCGTTGTGGCCCACGCCCCGGCCGGTCGTGGAGTATCCTGCAACGTCATTTACGCCAACCCTCGCGCTCTCCGCTGGCAGCTTGAAACCATTCAGAAGCTGCAGGCACAACACCTACCCATCGACGGCCTCACCATCGGCGCGGGCATTCCCTCACCCGACACCATCGCCGGGTACATCCGCGACATGCCGCTCCTCAAGTATATCTCGTTCAAGCCGGGCTCGCTGCAGGCGATAGGAGAGGTTATCACCATCGCAAAGATGCACACAAACTTCCCTATCATGCTGCAGTGGACCGGCGGCCGTGCGGGCGGGCATCACTCGTTCGAAGACTTCCACGAGCCAATCCTGCAGAGCTATCATCGCATCCGCACCTGTGCAAACATTGTGCTGGTCGCGGGGAGTGGCTTTGGTGATGCAGCAGACTCGTATCCATATCTCACGGGCGAGTGGTCCGTCAGGTTAGGTTCCTCACCCATGCCATTTGACGGCATCTTGCTCGGCAGTCGAGTGATGGTTGCGCGGGAGACTCACACCAGTGACGCGGCCAAGGAGCTTATTGTGGCTACCACAGGCGTCGCAGATGACAAGTGGGAGGGAACTTATAGTCGACCCACTGGGGGTATCCTGACGGTGATCTCAGAAATGGGCGAGCCGATCCATATGATTGCGACACGAGCTGTGCAATTGTGGTCGGACTTGGATCGCAAGTTCTTTTCCGTCCAGGACAAGGCTGTCAGGCTACAGATGCTGCAGAAGGAGAAGCCACAAATCATCGCGCGGCTCAATCAGGACTTTGCAAAAGTCTGGTTTGGTCGCAAAGATTGCGGGACTGTCGTGGATCTCAACGAGATGACCTACGTGGAGGTAGCAGCACGACTGATTGACTTGACGTATTTGCGGCCGCGTAAGAGATGGATACATTCTTCATACTGCGAGCTAGCCCACGAATTCCTGACCCATGTGGAAAGCCGCTTTGTGCCACGCACGGAAGGGGTCAGGGTTATCAAATCTATTCAGAAGATGAAAGAGGACCCGTATGAAGCTCTTCAGCGATTGAAGCTCCAATACCCCCAACTAGAATGCCAGCTACTCAGTCACCAGGACGAAGCTATCTTTACGATGATGTGTCGGAGAAGAGGCCGCAAGCCGGTCCAGTTCATCACGGCACTCGACAGCGAATTCGAGTATTACTTCAAGAAGGATTCCCTGTGGCAGTCTGAAGACCTCGATGCCGTGCAGGGTGAGGATATCCAGCGAACCTGTGTCCTGCATGGCCCCGTTGCGGCGCGTTACACACAGCGGACGGATCAAACGATCAAAGAGCTCCTGGACGAGATTTACTACGGGTATATTGGCTTCCTGGAACAGTCCGGGCCAGTCTGTCTGCGTAATAGCTCAGGCGGGGTCGGTGCTTGTGGCAAGGAGAAGCCCAAGGATGAAAGATTTGAGGTTGATGATGACTGTCTCGCCGACGAGGACTTGTGGTATCAGAAACTCGCTGCCGGACGGTCCTCCTATTTTCAGCTTGCGGTGCTCTCCCAGACAATTATGCGAGATCGCCAGGTATTGATGAACCCGGTTCGGGCGATTTTCAAGCCACGAGCAGAGATAAGAATTGTTGTTGATGGCTCGCTTGACCAACTCGAAGTGCTCTCCCTCTGGGAGCGTCACAATATCGAGGATGAGCGAATGATAGCGACAATGACAGTGCGCTCATCCGGATTGATCGAGCTTGAGATAATCAACCACAAGACGGCGACTGGACAATCAGCCGTGTTGGCGCTACAATTTGGTCCAGGTAGCACTCAGCATCCTCTGCAAGACCGCACCACCAACCTCAATGAGCGAATCCAAAAATTATACCACCGCATCTGGTTTGGCGACGAGCCATTCCCCTCTCGCTCGGTTTCGAATTTCTCCGAATTTGATGGAGGAGAATTCACCGTGACAGCAGCAAGCCTTCGACTCTTTTCCATGAGTATTGGAAGCCGCAAACGCAGCCAGCGATATCACGATCCTAGCATAGTTCCGCTGGACTATGCTATTGTGGTGGCGTGGAAAGCTCTCACCAAACCCCTTTTTGCTCTCGACGTGAACCTACTCCGCCTCGTTCATCTTCAGAATTCGTTTGAGTGGATAAGTCCCATTCGCGATAACGATATACTGGCAACAAAGTCCCATGTTTCTTCCCTCATTGTGCAAGAGTCTGGCACCGTTGTTGAGGTGAAGGCCATCATATCCAGATCCAGCCGGCCGGTTGTGACCGTCACGAGCCAATTTATGCTGCGCGACGCAAAGAGCCTTCCACCAGGAATGATTCCATTCAAGACTGTAGAAGAAAAACCCTATGAAGTAACTCTTGGCAGCGCCGGTGCGGTCGCGGTACTCGAGTCTAAGCCGTGGTTTCAGCGCCGTGATTCGTCGACTGAGTTGGTTGGCGCAACGCTGCTCTTCCAGCCACAGTCACGCTACCACTACAGTGCCAAAGGCGAAGTGACCAAGGTGGAAGTGACCGGTACTGTCCAGATTAAAAGCAATGTCCGGGGAGACCTCGTTCCGATCGGTGCTATTCACTGGCACTCGACGACACCAGCCAACATTGTCACCGGGTATCTCAATCGCCATGGCCGTCCTTCAACCTCCCGGGTGCTGTTTGACAGCCCTCTTGAGCTCGCCCTCACACCGGACACCTTTTCTGCGCCGACGGATAATTCCATGTATGCCTATGCTTCGAAAGACTTTAATCCCATCCATCTGTCCAGGCCAATGGCGGCGTATGCTGAATTACCGGGAACCATAACCCACGGCATGAATACAAGCGCCCGAGTGCGAGCTCTTCTCTGTACACAGTTGTGCGGTGGAGATGAGTCTCTCTTTGATAGATTCACCGTCTTCTTCACCGACATGGTTCTTCCAAACGAGCAGCTGCAGCTGAGTGCCCGGCACGTTGGGATGGTGGACGGAGCTAGGGTCATCGAATATACAGCGCGAGACCAGGCCGGGCGAACAGTAGCCAAGGGAGACACTGAGATACGTAACGCCCCCACCGCTATGCTGTTCACCGGCCAAGGCAGTCAACATCAGGGCATGGGCATGGAGCTGCGCCAGTCAAGCCCCGTTGCGCGCCAGCTGTGGGATCGCGCAGATGCCTATTTTGTGAAAACTTATGGTAGGAGGCACCTACTATACTAGAACTACTTGATGAGCTACTAACACCGACCGGCCTGCAGGATTCCGCATATCAGATATTGTCATCAACAATCCTAAGAAGCTCACTATCCGCTTTGGCGGTCCACTAGGACGCAAATTGCGCGACAACTACCGGGCCCTTCGATACCTGGCCCCCGACGGAGACGCGTTCAAGCCGACCCAGATCTTTCCGGAACTGGACCACAACACCGCCTCGTACACTTTTTCGTCTGATACCGGCTTGCTTTTCGCGACACAATTCACGCAGCCCGCCCTCACGCTGACTGAAGTCGCCATCTACGAAGATCTAAAGTCGCGTGGGCTTGTCTCTCCAACGACTGCGTTTGCCGGTCACTCGCTCGGCGAGTACGCTGCCATTGCCGCATTTGGTGGACTGGTGCCTCTTGAGACACTCATGGCGATTGCTTTCTATCGTGGACTTTCAATGCAGGTCGCCGTGCAGCGCGATTCCGCCGGAAGATCGGCCTTTGCCATGTGCGCGCTGAATCCATCAAAGCTTTCTCAAGGTAGGTTCCTCTCACGAGCGTGTTTTATGTATTCTGACAGACTGTCTGCTTTTAGCAATGAACGCGAATCAGTTGGACCAGATTGTGAAGACGGTGTCAGAGATGACAGGCCTGCTGATCGAGATTGTCAATTACAATATCCATGGGCAACAGTACGTCTGTGCTGGCGATGTGAGAACTCCCCCACTCCCTTCCATCCATATCATGTGTCGAGTTTCCATATTTATTGAAATTCTCAGGTCCGCGCTCTTCTTTGCCTCACTCGCCTCCTCGACTCCAAGCACGAGTTTCACCACGACAGCAACTCATCTGTCGGCGAGGCCATTGCGCAGATCCTGCCATCTATTCCAAAAGCCCCTCTGAGTGCAGAGGACCTGCCCCGTGTAAGGGCAACCACGCCTCTTACCGGAATCGACGTTCCGTTTCATTCGAGTTTCATGAAGCACGGAATCCCTGCGTTCCGTCAATTCCTCTACGCCCATATTCAGTGTCAACACGTCGACCCCCAACGATTGATCAAGCGATACGTGCCTAACCTGACGGCGCGACTGTTTGATATCGACAAGACCTATTTTGAGGTGACTGAGTCATTGACTAGGTCGCCGGTGCTGAGGAGGGTTCTGGATCAGGTATGTGCATGATAAACCCTCCAGTGCTTGATGTATGTCCAGCAGTTGACCAGACACAGTGGGATGAGATCCATGCGGAGACGGATAATGCGACAAGTATTGTTCAGATGATGAAGACCTTCCAGGAGAAATAAATTTGAACTGTTGGGATGGTGCGGATGGAAGAGGCAAAGCTCTGATATTATTTGTCTGTTTTTATTATATCGAATGTCAAGATACTAGATTAGATTTATCAGCATATTCTACACAGCATGGTCCCTCATCTTCATGAATCTGAACTCATATCGATGTTGGCTTCCCGGCGAGTCCGGATATTTGCACACAGAAGGCAAATACCGTAGCCGGACAATTTTCAAGTTCAACTACAGGGCTGTACATATTGACAGCAGATACTTTAGACATGGCAACTAGCAGCAATAAAAATGCTTGCAATATTGCTGGTTGATTGATATAAACAAGCGGAAGATGCTAATAGGTGTATCATCTCTATTGGCATATACCAGGATTTCTTCCTTCTATAATCCGCCCAATGCCAACTGTGACAACCTCGATTCTGGATCTTCGAATAAACGCTCTGGACTTCCCACCTCTACCAGTTCCCCGTCGTCAAGCACCGCAACCAAATCATATAAGCTCATGTGCTCTAATCGATGCATCACTGAGATCACAGTAGTGTGAGTCAGATTGACGTTCACCAGCTCATGGACCATCTTGTCAGTCGCGGGGTCAACACTGTGCAAAAGCAAGGTCAGTGAATCGTCTTCTCATCCAAGACTATAGCCTGCTGGTGTTTCGCCTTCCCGAGTGTACCAGTACGGCACCTTGTAACGTACCTAGCAGTAGCCTCGTCCAGTACCAGGATCCGGCTCTCCTTCACAATTGCTCGAGCAAGACAAAGCAACTGCTTCTGTCCGCCTGACAAAGCCGCCGCGCATGTATTGTCCGCCACGGAGAATTGTTCCTCGACTATTCCCCACAGCCCCACCATTCTGAGAGCAGATATCACCTGCTCGTCAGAGTGAGAGTTGTCAGGATCAACATTCGTGCGGATCGAGCCCTCCAGGATCACCGGCTCTTGTGGCACAACGGACAAGGCGGCGCGTATTGTCTCGTGCGGTACACGCGATACATCTTGCCCGTCGATAAGGATGGCGCCACCAACAGGATCCAGCATGCGGAGAAGGGCCTTGCAAAGGGTGGATTTTCCGCTAGAGATTTTTATCATCAAATTTGCTCTTTGGTAAATTGCTTGTGTGAGGTCTAGGAGACATACCTGCCGCTTCGGCCACAAATGGCAAGCTTTGTTCCGGCTGGAATGGAGAGTGTCAATGAATTCACGACTGAATCTGACTCAGGGCTAAATTTTGTCAAGTCAGCATCTTCATTCTTAGTTCTACGGCATGGCAACCGGGTTTGTGTGCGACGACTGACCTATAGCGCAGAGACACGTCCTGAAACTGGATATCTCCGGCTCGTGGCCACTCTTGCTCTAGCTGCACAGGGGTCTCTGTCGACTCCGTCGGTGTCTCTTCAGCGAAGAACTTGACACGCTCCACGGCAGCAAGACTGGTCTCTAGTGTGGACCACACATTGACGAGATCGGCTAAGCTAGGTCCAAAATTCATCAAGTTAATCAATGCGACGCCGAGGAAACCCCCCGAGATGCCACGCGTAGCAGTTGTGACTCCGACTAAGATCAGCGCCAGGCCTAGATTGACTAGATTGAGCACTAGGCCGAGCCACCGCTGTGCGCAAAATAGGAGGTAGAATGGCTTCTGGGAAGTATCGAGCGCTGCAGCGAGGCGTTGCTGGAAGGCGTTTTGCATGTTGAATGCTCTGACCACAGGAAGCCCATTCAAGAGCTCAATAAACTCGGTGTACAGAGGACCTTTCGCTTCGATGTCAAAGAACCGCAGTTGTCGGGAGGTTCGGATGTAGAGTCGCTGGGTGAAGATGAACACGGCAAGGACGAAGGGGATCGTTGCACCCAGGTACCGCGAGGAGACGGCGATGATGATGATCTGTGCGATGCAGGTCATGAAATCTATCCTCAATATCAGCTATATATCACAATTTGAGAATCAGACACGCTCACTGATGACGGTGTTAGCAAACGCCATAGGTAGTTCCATGTCGACCAGGGACATATCCTGGCTGAAGCTAGTGAGGGGATCAGTAGCCGTAAAGAGAAACCACAGACGAGCAGCGAGCATACCGGTTGATCATAAGTCCCGGATCAGTCGACGAGAATACGGACGCCACAGCCCTACGAGGATTAACACCCCATTTGAGGAGAGTGGAGGAGAAAAGACCAACCGTTCCACTGTTTGGACTAGGGTTAGATGCAGAGATTCTGCAGAATCCTTGACCATGTTGCATATCATGAGCCTGTACATGTGAGAAAATGCAGTGGCTCAGAAAACCCCGTTTAACATACCAGCAGGCAAGAATTATCGACAGGATTGCGAGGGCCCCAAAGAGGGCGTAAATTCCAATCCAATATCCAAGCCTGTTATTGGGGTGATCAATGTTGGACGCCGTCCACCACTCCAGCCATATTTCTACCATCCAGACCAAGTCAGCATTGGTTCGACCATCGCTCGGGCGAGATAGGGTGACTGACGAGGGAAATTGCTGAAGAAGACAAACGAGAGAACCAAGCCAATCGACAGGCTGAGCTTTCTCCGACCCAGTGAAGTGAAGTAGTAGAGATATGCATCCAATTCGCCCTTCCGACGGTCGCGAGGATCAGTGGCTGCGGTCTCGAATCTGGCCTCTAGAGCGAAAGCGACGGGGTTTTGCGCCAGCGGGATGCTCCCCTTATTTGAAAGCTTGTTGGATGCCACAGTTTTGGCGGACGAGTCTTCGTCTGGACTAATTGGGGATACGCGGTCCAGCAATCTACCGTCACCACGCAGGGATATGACCTGATCGGCCAGGCTTTGGTGCTTGACTACATTTGGGACTCATTAGAAAGATGCTCCATCTTCTTCCTCAGAGTTCTTTCTCCTAGTAGATACCTGTTTGTGTGGCGAGGACGACAGTTGTCCCCAATTGTTTCAGCAAGCCCATGGGCCCCAGTAGTCGATCGACGATATGCTGTTCGGAGAGATTGTCTAGTCCCGCAAGAGAGTCATCCAGAAGAAGCAGTGGCCGTCGGGAGTAGACTCCACGGGCCAATGCCTGCAACAACAACAACAAGGACAATATTAGCAGGATTCTCCTCGACTCGACTTGGTTCTAACTCACAATGCGCTGCTTCTGGCCCCCGCTTAGCGTTGTACCGCCGTTTCCAACGGGCCCCGGTTTTAGTTTCTGGATGACCCCGTCCAGCGCGCATGCATAGAGGACCGACCTGTACCATGCCTCGTTGTACGGCATGTCGCCTACAATATTGCCTCGCACTGTGTCATTACGCAGCCACGGTTGTTGCGAGCAGTACGCGATACCGTTCAGAATGTCAAACCCAGAAGAAACCTGAATGGGACTCGAGGGAGGTGGCAATTCTCCCAGAATGGCCTCTAGAAGGGTTGTTTTTCCTGATCCAGAGGGACCTTCAACTAGAGTCAGAGTTCCGCTCTTGATGTGCAGGTTGATGTCTTGCAATACGGGTTCGCCCTCTGCCTCCCGCCAGAATTTGCCCTCCACGATCGTGATCAATTCACTGCCCAGTGTCAACGAAGAGCGCCCGTCACTACTGCCACAGCGATCACGAATCAGTACATCGTTTGGTCTGCGGAACGAGCTGGGGACGATGTACTTACTCGGCCCGACTCTCACCCAATGGCATCTTTTCCGTCGACATCGAGGGCGAGTCCTTCAAGCGTCTATTGTCGCTTCGGACCTCGCTTTGGAGAAACTTTCCAATTCGATCAAAGCACGCAAGCATTCCAATCACATCTGGTAATGTCTGGATGAGAATTCCAAGTGGGTTGCTCAGGAGGGTGAATATCGCAAGCGCCTGGAACGCCTTCGAAGCCAGAAGTGTATCTCCATGGTGTGACGCCACTGCTATGTACACTGCGTACCCCACGACGGGAGCCAATGCAGGTGTTGCGAACGCTGATATGGTTTGAAACGGTCAGATTCAACCCCAGGAAGAAAAGTCATAGCAGAGCGACATACAAAGACCTATTCCAATGGTCAAGAAGCGTCGCATGCTTAGGGAAATCACCAATTCAGCCTCTCGAAGAGATTGCATGAGTGCTCCCGAGTATCTAGCAAGTCCAGACATCTTGATGCTCGTCATGGATGTCAGGATATGGGTTGTAACCCCGACACGCTTCTCGACTGATTCAACCCAGCGCTTCTGCGCACTGCCAATCTTTTTGCCAAAGCTGCCGATTACTATCATGCTACCTGGTCGTGTGTAAGAATCCTCATCGTTCCTTTTCCTGGCTCCCCGATGGAGTGGACTTACCAACCGTGACCACAATCGGCGCAATGGCACCAACCCCCAGCTGCCGCTCAAGCAGCCATAGCGCCACCCCCAAGGTGAAGAAACTGACGAATACCTCGTGCACATACTGCATTCCTTGCACGATGCGTTCCACGTCGGTACTCATCAGAGTGAGTGGCGCCATGTCGGATTTGGGAAGCTCTAACGATTTCCGAAAAATGAGCGAGACAAGGCTTCCTCGAATAGCAGTGATGAAGCGCACTATCTGATACTGACTATACGCTGTAGAGAGCTAGACAAGTTTTGGTTAGACGAAAATCCTTCGCTCGCGGAATGTGGTCCAGAGGTCTGGGGGGTGAATTAAAAAGAGAACCCACTGCCACTCCGAGGTAAACCAGACCATACGCAAGGATGAGGCCCCCTCCCACGCTCTGGGGTTCGTTTTCATCCCCTTGGTTCTGATACCAGGCCAATGTCCGCTCAATTAAAAACGGCTGCAGGAATTGGAAAGCCGCCTGCGCAAATCGGGTTGGGGTTGGAACAATAAACAGCCACCGGAACTGCCACGCCAGGGTCAGGAAGAGGTTGTTCTTGCTTTTCATGGTAACGTGTTTCTCCCAGACTACATCCAGCGTCGCCGAAAGTCTGTCGCTCTTGAATTCATCTTCGCAGTCGACCAGCCCGGATAGCGAGAGCGGCTCTCCGGCAACGCCACGCCACATCAGTGGGTTGAGCCAGAACATGAAGGCGCGATTGATGATTCCACTCAACGCCTCGGCTGGGTATTTCCTGTAGGGATCTTTCAGTAGCGACCTTTTGCTCAGTTCCTCGACCGCGAGCAGGACAATTTTGAGCGCCATGATCGCGGATGCGAGGCCGAGAAAGGATGCATGTCCGCCTGCGTTAAGCGGCTCCTCTGTCAGAAGAACGATCCGGGCAATGTCTGTGGCGGTCCAAGCCACGAGAAATGCCTGTGCAAAGGACGACGATCGGATCCCCCATACATGGCTCACTAGCGCGCTGAGACCTAACGATACTGAACAACACAATTGGACCGCCACGGCGGAGATCGAATATCGTCGAGTGGAGCCGCTACCGATATCGAGCTGGGTGGTATCAATGAGGTATGCTAGATGGAAAATGACGAGCAGTGTATAGAAGATCTATGCAGGGGTCAATTGCTTGTAAATAGAAGCAAAAAATCGCAATAGAAAGGAAGGTTACCAATTTTGTAATCGCCAAAGGTTCGCCGAGAACTGTAATCTTCTTCTCTGGCCGAGTCCATAGTTTGGTGATTGACCAGAGCAGAAGGCCGAAGATTCCGAAACTGGACAGGCTTATTGTCAAAGCGACGTTTCCGAATAGGAGCTGCAGATTACCAACGACGGCGTTGTAGCCGTCGAAGGATGGCACCGAGTCGGCAACGTCTCTGGGATAATACCCAGCACCTAGCCCCATCGCAGCGAGCTCATAGGAAGATCCCGACTCCGTTAATTTGTGTGCTTGTGTTATGTGAGATTATACGTCGTATTTGTTCACTGGAAATTGACGATACCTGATGTTACATAACCAGGTACAAGACATTTGGTTGGGCGGTTCATGGTGGTGCCACTGATGGCTGGCCACACGCAGTAGCCAATTGGTGGAGTGGAGACTAAGGGATGGAGCTGGGCCGTGGCCTCTATAAAATGAACGTGCAGGGATTTCCAGGTCTCAACGAGCTATCTCTTTCAGCCCGGTTCTATTGACAGTCTTATTCTGCAACCTTTATTTGTCAAGCAACGAACAATCCAGGAAGCTCAACTGGCTGAACGTCAAATCGTCACTACTAAATCAGGTCTAACTATGTCTAGGAGTTGTCGCAGCGTAAGTACAGTTGCTTATAGCTTGATAAACCCCTCTGGCAGCTCTCTCCCCTCAAACCAAGCCTCGGCCGTCTGGGCAAAAAGCTGCGGTGCCTGCCGATTCCACGGATGCCGCATTTGAGGATGCGTATAGGCAATCGTATCTGGATTGAGCTCTCGCCCGATCTGCATCAGGCGGACGGCATCATGCGGGTGATCACTCGTGGGGATGAGCCCGCCTTTTCCTGCGGCTACAATGAGGGTGCGTGCGGGCCATGGTGCCGGCCACTGTGTCGGCTGCTCGGGGGAGACGATCTGCCGGCACAAGTCGAGAGTGCAAGTTTCAGGGTCAATGCGGGGTATGTCCGCCCCGTCCATTGCCCAGCGGATCCAGGAACGGGGGAGGCTGTTTTCCAGTCGGAATTCGGCCCATGCTGCGTACGGTATGTACGGAGTGAGTGCTGTGCGGGGGAACATCTCAAAGCCCGAGATAAACACAGAGCCGACCAGGGCGGGTTCCGTGACGGCGAGGCGGATGGCGACCTGGGCCCCGAGGCTATGGCCGATGATATGGGCGACCCCGTTGACGGCGTGGGCGCGGATCAGGTTCGCAATCAGACGCGCGGAATCATCCACGGTGAACGGGGTAATCATGCGGGACCTGCCATGGCCGGGGAGATCAGGGACCAGCAGATGGTACGAGCTGGAAAGATGGGGGCAGACCAGGTCCCAGTAGAGACCGGAGACCAGCGCGCCGTGGATCAGGACAACGGTCGTGCTGCCCGTCGGATTGAAGGTGGAAAAGTAAAGCTCGGAAGGAGCATCCTCGTTCCCGGGCGCGACAGACATGATTGTGAGAAGCTGCGGAGTCGCTGCCCCTCGTCTTTGCTAGAACTCGAACTTCAGCCCCCAGCTGCTTACCTGGTTTACCTGGTTTCCCGGCGTATGCGTTTCAGCGCACCAAACAGAGTGTGTCCACCACGGGTGGTGCCACCCCAGGATACCACAGGATACGCTACGGTATGGTATGTATTGTTGTTGTCGCGAAAGAAAAATTAAGCGGTTCGTATCTGCTCACTTCTACTCGGTCGATTCTTGCCTCTTTTGAGAGTATTTACTCGGCCAGTTGCTTTAGTTTCGAATTTCCGAGCGGCGGAGTCGGAAGGCGTTTCAAGTTCCCATACAATACAAAAGGTGACGAGCTTACCCGCGATTGAGTTGGCGGGCTATCTGTATTAATGTCTTGGCATTACCCACGCGGAGTAAATCTCCACAAAATATAGAAAAAAAAAA